>CM016618.1:86272124-86872124 GCA_005393395.2 Gossypium australe | reverse complement strand
CGCTAACTCCAAGTCGTGAGTAGGATAGTTAACCTCATGCGGTCTTAGCTGACGGGATGCATAGGCCACTACCTTCCCTTCCTGCATCAACACACATCCCAAACCAGTATGGGACGTATCACAACAAACCGTGAACAACTTCTCTGCCTCATGCTGTACCAAAACTGGAGCTTCCGTCAGAATCTTCCTTAGCTTATCAAAACTTTCTTGCTGTTTCTCTGACCAAACAAATGGGACTCCTTTTCTTAATAACTTAGTCAACGGCGCTGCGATTAAAGAGAATCTTTCCACAAATCTTCGATAGTATCCTGCTAGACCCAGAAAACTTCTAATTTCCGCCACTGACCTAGGTGGTTTCCAATCCAACACTGCTTCAACCTTGCGAGGGTCCGCTCTAATCCCTTCAGCTGACACCACGTGACCTAAGAAAGCCACCTCCCTAAGCCAAAATTCGCACTTACTGAATTTGGCATATAACTGCTTCTCCCTCAGTACTTGTAGAACTATACGCAAATGCCTATCATGCTCCTCCTCCGTCTTTGAGTAAACCAATATGTCGTCTATAAACACCACGACAAATTGATCTAAGTATTGCTGAAACACCCTATTCATTAAGTCCATGAACGCTGCGGGTGCGTTGGTCAACCCAAACGGCATCACTAGAAACTCGTAATGCCCATACCGAGTACGAAATGTCGTCTTGTGCACATCAACCTCCTTCACCTTAAGTTGATGATAACCCGACCTAAGATCTATCTTCGAGAACACCGATGCACCCTTCAGTTGGTCAAACAGGTCATCAATCTGAGGCAACGGATACTTGTTTTTGATCGTTAACTTGTTTAGCTGACGGTAGTCGATACACATCCGCATTGACCCGTCTTTCTTCTTGACAAACAGCACAGGTGCTCCCCACGGAGATATACTTGGTCGAATAAACCATCTATCCAAGAGCTCCTAAATTTGAGCCTTCAGCTCCACCAACTCCTTTGGTGCCATTCGGTAGGGTGCTATAGACACAGGTGCCGTTCCAGGCAACAAGTCTATACCGAACTCAACTTCCCGATCTGGAGGCAGACCCGGGAGTTCTTCTGGAAACACATCAGCGAATTCCCCTACAGTTCGGACCTTCTCAACTGCTGACTCCTTAGCCTCCAAGGCATAGATTCGAACCAACAACACCTCACAACCTTTCCTAACCATTTTCTCAGCCTTCAAGGCAGACACCACATTGGATAGATAATATCTTCTATTACCTATCATGACCACTTCATCACCCTTAGCCGTCTTTAGAACCATGCGCTTAGCAGCGCAAGCCAACTTTGCCTGATACTTAACCAGCCAGTCCATTCCAAGAATTAGATCGAACTCCCCAAACGGCAGTTCCATCAGATCAGCCACAAACACTACCCCTTGGAGTTCTAGGGGTATATCTCTATATAGATTGTTCACTACTACAGAGTGTCCTAGAGGGCTAATTACAGTCATCTCCCTAGAAGCAGTCTCAAAGTCTAAGTTCATAGTCTCTACCACACTACTAGCAACGTATGAATGCGTCGAACCCACATCAATTAATGCAACATATGGAAGACCAAAAATTAGGAACGTACCGGTTATGACGTCCGGTGCGTCACCCTCCTCTCGACGCCTCGCTGCGTAGACTAACCCAGGCTGCCTTGCCTCTGTGTTGCCTGTATCTCTGCCCGGAATTCCGTGACCCCGATTAGAACCATTACCTCCTCTACCATTACCACGACCCCTCTGCGGTGGTCCCACATTTCTAGCCTGAATACGGTTCTGACCTTCTGGCTGATTCTTAGCTAGCTTCCGAGGACAATCCCTTACATGGTGATCCAAAGATCCACATTCAAAGCAACCCCTCTCACCGGTCCAACAACTTCCCCAATGTGACTTCCCACAACGATTACACTGAGCCGGTCTCTGATTAGTAGCCATAGGCCTTCCTGCCTGATTCGACCCACTCTGCCTAGCCCTTTTTTGTGCATTATTACCCGATTCAGACGACCCAAAACCTCTTTTCTGCTTGTTCCTATCATAGTTCTATCTCACAGACTCCTTGACCCCTTCGGCTACCTTAGCCTTCTCTACTAGAACAGCAAACTCACGCACCTGTTGTGGAGCAATCAACAACCTTAAATCATCCCTAAGTCCGTCTTCAAAGCGGACACAACGATCATGCTCAGTTGACACAATTCCCCGAGCATAGCGGCTCAGCCTCAAGAATTCTGCCTCATACTCAGATACCGACTTATTTCCTTGTACCAATACCAGAAAAGCTTTCCTCTGAGCATCAGTGTAGCTGGTGCCCACATACTTCTTCTACAGGGGTATTTTGGTAATAAACCGGGGTAAATTTGTAAGGTTTCAATAATTCCGAGGCATTTCAAAAGTTGCAAAACTTTGAGGGTTCTTTTTGGAAAATTTGTTCTCCAAATTGGTAGTGTTGTAAAGATTTTGAAAACCAGGGTTATTTTGGTAATTTTGCAAATTAGGGGCAATCTTGTAAATTTCCAAAATCATGGCATTTTGATTTTTGCAATTTAAGGGTTTTGGGTATGTTTGTAAAATAAGAAAAATTTTATCGAATTTGGGGGTAGCTTAGTAATTTAGAAACCAGGGGCATTTTTGTAATTTACCACTAGGGGTATTTTTAAAATTTTCATAAATCGAAAATTTTCCGAAAAATTTTGTAATATAATGCTCATGAGTTCAAGGGAAGTTTTAAAAGTTTTTTTTTTAAAACTAGAGTTTTTATAAAAACACGACTAATTCCCTTTCGGGTTTTAATAATCGGGTTTAGCCCATGAACAAGTCCTCACGGTTAGGGTGAACCGAAGCTACGCACCAGGTAGGATTCCTGCGAAGAGGAGGTGAGTCGCTAGGACTACTTAAATACCAGGCTCTTCCGGATCCAATCCTAGACATGCGCACAAAGGTTACCACATCCTAACTCGGCGACTTAGTCATAGGTTTGTTTAATAAGGCAATTAAAAGTCTTATGCGACTGTTGGGGTAAACTAGTCCTAGGGTTCACCTACTTTTCATACTATCTACGTTCCATTTCTACCCCTTTACAGATAATCATTCACACATAGATTAGAAATACTTACACGAGCGGATTGGTGCCGGAGACTCGATGCCATGCTGTTTAAAATAAAACCATGTTCATAATATTTCACAGAGACTTATCAAGAAAAACATTTTTGGGCCTTGGGCCCCCACAGCCGAGTTTTGAACCTGGCTCTGATACCAATTATGTAACACCCCAAACCCGGCCCACAAGCTTTGACCGGATCTGGTATGTCACGGAGTAAAACGTTTTGAAGGATTCGGATTAATAGTGGAAATCTGAAAATTTGCTGAAGTTATAAAATGGTATTTGCTAAAACTCGGATGGGTTGATTTGATAAACACGATTGAGTTGAAACCATTTGAAAATTTAAATTTTTAGAAACATCAGAGTTATCGTTAACTTAGAAAATTTTGTTACCCGATGGTAACATCTTTGAAAACGAGTACGAGTACAATTTTGAAAAACATTACTTCTAACCGATTTGCTTAACAGTTCATAAGTTCATCAGTCATAAAGTAAAAACAACTAATTAAACATTCAAAATAATAATAAGCGGCCATATTACAACCCAATCGAAATTTAGTAAATAATAAACTTAAAACGGGGCAAAATAAGATTTCAAGTCCACGGACAAGCATGACCGCCTCGAGTCCTCCCCGGCTCCATCTCCGCGATCTACTCACCTGCAAGATGATATGGGAAGGGGTGAGTCACCAAGACTCAGTGTGTATAAATTCCCAACCCGAAAATACAACTCATACACAGATATTAGTAATACATGCAATTATGCATCCCAACCTAGCCATCCATGCTCCTTTTTCTACCCCGTGTGGTACCAAACCACTGGTGGTGCCAAACCACTGGTGACCGAAGTCACAAATATCAAATGATGGGGCCAACCCATCGTGTGGTACCAAACCACTGATGACCATAGGTCACAATATCACATGTGTTACCAAACCACTGGTGGTACCAAACCACTGGTGACCGAAGTCACAATATCAATATGTGGTGCCAAACCACTGGTGGTGCCAAACCACTGGGACTTAGTCACAAATATCAATATGTGGTACCAAACCACTGGTGACTGAAGTCACAAACATCAAATGATGGGGCCAACCCATCGTGTGGTACCAAACCACTAGTGACAGTCCATAGAGATCATTTCCCTCCTCTCATCAATCCCACCATCATCATGCTCACATAATAGTATCATGATCTCATATATCATGCATTCACATGTAGCATAGCATTTAATAGCATATGATGGCATACACACATATATCATAGATCGAGTAATAGGGGACTTACCTGAAAACCAAGCTTATGCCCCCAAGGCAAAGTTACTACATGAGAGGTTGTAAATATCATCATAATAACAATTTATACTAATAAAGTGTGTAAGAGTTTACACACCTGATCAAACGTAAGTCTAAGTGAATCCCGAACTACTCAACAACGAAAGCCCGAAAAATCGATCTATCGCGCTAGATTTCTTGCCCTATATTCGGCCAACACCAAAATTAATAATAATATAGGCTATTCGGCTACCAATCAAAAATCCCGAAGGATATGTCGCACTTGAAAACGCTTACCAACGCGATTTGAAATCCCAAAAGCCTCCGATTTCTCCTTGGCCACTTTGCCCCTAAAGCCATTGTGCACATTCGGTTACACATAAATACCAAAGATGGCCTTTGGCCGAAAATGCTTAACCATTGTCCATGCTCACCAAAATTCCGAAGTTGACACCTGACTTGTCGAGATCCCTAGCTTTTCCAAGTCCCAAATTATTTGCTTGCTCTTGTAGTTGCCAATATCTCTTGATGTTCAAAAAAATCCCGAGAGCTTCCTTAATGCACCTTCACGTTGGCACATGCAAAAGAACACAGTTATGCCACTATATACATTCGGCCAACCCAAGAAATCAAGGCCTACCCTTGATTTCGGCACCCTTATTGAAAAGAACTCAAATCGATTACTAGAGTAGAAAATACTTACCCTTGAAGATTCGGCCTCAACGAGAATAAGCATGGATTTGAGGTTGAAAGGAAAAACAAGGAACAAGAGGGAGAGGTTGAAAGAAATTCGACACCTCCCTTACAACTTTCAAAACCGAAACTCAACCTAGCTCTCTCTCTTCTTCGGTCAAAACACAAATGGAAGGAAAAGAAGAAGAAAAGATAAATTTTGGCACCCTTTAGCTCTACTCAAAATCAACCAAACAAGTCCCCAAAGATTGCTTCATTCGGCCATGCTCAAATTAGAGGGAAGGAAATGAATTTTTGGCCATGCATTGCTAAACTAATGGCCGGCCATGCTCCATGCTAATTCCCATCCATTAGAAAATTCCCATCACCAAAAACAACAAGCTTGCCCATGCTCCTCTCCCCACGCTAAGACTCATCCATGAAAATTAAACATTGTTTAATCATGGCTCCCATTACTACCAAAATAATAATAAAAAATAATAATAATAATAATAATAATAATAATATAAATATATTAACACTACCCCATCACCACACATAAAATAATAATAATAATAATATAAAACTCCCCATCTTCCAATCCCATTTTCCTATAACATATAATAATAATAATAATAATAATAATAATAATAATAATAATAATAATAATAATATATCAACTATCCCATCCTATCAATAAAAAAATAAATAAAAAAATAAAATCCCTAACAGCTTTGTTCATGCGTGCAGGTGCCCATGCAGCCACCTTCACGCCAGCAAGAAAAAGAATAAAACCATGCTGCGCTCCAGGGTCTCGAACCCGAGACCTGAAGAAGACATCTCCACGCCCCAGCCACTCGGCCTCTATGCATTTCATGTCATAAACGCATCGCAACATTCTTTTAAGCCCTTCCTCTGCTAGCTCCCTTTCGTCTTAACAACAAAACCAAAAAATAAAACGCCCGCGCGCCTCCAACAGGATTCGAACGCGCGACCTCGTGAAGCTCACTAGCTGCAAGCGTCCAAGCCACTCCACCCAGGCGCTTTCTTGTGACATAATTCCGCCCCAATTTATTATAAAGCCTCTTTACCTTGCTCCCTTCAGCGCCAAAAACAAAACTGCCAATTGCGATACAAGCAGCTCGAACCCTTGCCCTCCTAAAGTACCCTAGCGCCTCTAACCATTCTACCACCTGGACTTTCATGTCCAAAAACTACTAAAATTATATTTAAGGAATCCATAGCCCAAATCCCCGTTTTACTAGAAATTTCCAAAATTTTCTAAAGCTTCCATTTTAATCCTAAAGTTTTAAAAACCTTCAAAACACATCCAAACCGCTCTTAAAGTCTACTAACACTAGGGTTATGCTCCAAAAGCACAACCCCTAATTTAGGATGTTACATCCATTCAAAGCAGTCGACTCCATCATGTACTTTAGAAGTTCTAGTTTTGAGATGAGCCAAGTTATGTGGTACAACATGTACTGTCTCAGTTTTCGGGTTGTCCAAATCAAGGCGCAACACAATTTCTCAATTGGCGAATATCTTATCTCACATTTTGTGAATTTCTTACTGAGATAGTATATTGCTCTTTCTTTTCTTCCTGACTCATCATGTTGGCCCAGTACGCATCCAATGGAATTTCTAAATAGTGCCAAGTACAGTATCAGTGGCTTATCTAGACTGGGTGGCATCAGCACAGGGGCGCTAGATAAGTAATGTTTGACATTGTCAAAAGTTTTCTGGCACTCATCGTCCCATACACCTGGATTATGTTTCTTAAAGAGACGGAATATTGGGTCACATTTCTCAGTTAGTTGTGAAATGAACAGGGAGATATAATTTAGCTTCCCTAATAAACCTCGAACTTCTTTTTGAGTACGCGGCGGAGGCCATCCTGCATAGCCTTAACTTTATCTGGGTTGATCTCAATCCCCTTTTCACTGACAACAAATCCTAGCAATTTTCCCGACCTAGCCCCGAAGGTATATTTTACTGGATTGAGCTTTAGCTGGAATTTTCTCAATCTCAAAAACAATTTCCTCAAGACTTGTACATGATCATTTTCTGTTTGAGACTTTGCAATCATATCGTCGACATAAACTTCAATTTTTTTTTGTGCATCATGTCATGAAACAATATTACCATGGCTCTTTAATATGTTGCTCCCGCATTTTTCAATCAAAATGGCATCACCTTATAGCAAAATGTCCCCATATGGTTACGAATATGGTCTTCTCCATGTCTTCAGGATGCATTTTTATCTGGTTATATCTCGAGAAACCATCCATGAAGGGGAACAGTGAGTAACCTGCTGTGTTGTCCACTAAGGTATTGATATGAGGCAATGGGAAATTATCCTTTGGGTTAGCTTTGTTTAAATCCCTATAGTCTACACATACATTCCCATCTTGCTTAGAGATAGGTACTATATTGGCTACCCACTCCGAGTATTTAACCACTTGTGGGAAACCAGCGTCAAATTGCTTCTTTAACTTCTTCTTTTATTTCCAGCAAAACGTCGGGCCTCATCCTTCAGAGCTTCCGTTGGACTAGCTTGCACTCTTCTTTTATGGGGAGCCTGTGTACCACGATATAGTATTTAACCCAGACATATCTCAATGAGGTTTCACTTTGTCTCTGCGGTAATGCAAGCTCCAATCTTCACCTCTTTTTTCTCTCGTTTGTCTCCTAAGCTCAACAATTTCCACTGACTCTTTGTGAGGTAGAATCTGTTTCCCCTCTTGTTCTACCATCCTTAACAAATCAAGAGATAGGTTACAATCTCGATCACCTTCAAATCCTGAGGTACCTCTAAACACATATCTTGCTCAAAATTAGTTTCTGAGTTAGTAGCAGCGTCGCTCATATCATTGATATCTGAAGACTTGTTATAGGAACGAAGAAAGACCCAAAGAATAAATGAATCTATGAATAATTATCTATGTAGTATGAGTAGGAATGAAATGGAAAGAACAAAAGAATGTTTGCCAAAACGAGACATAAAGATGCATTTTATTAAAATAAAAATAGTGGGCATGTGCCTTTTTCACAAAAGGATTTCTATTGCTCCAGGCTCAAAGCAACATGTGTATCTGAATATTACTCTGAAATGGTCCTAAAAACAACATGAATCTCCTCCACAGTCCAGTTGTTTAGAACACTTTCGGGGATGTAAGAGCAAATTCCTGATAGGTTTTTTTAGTTCCTTCTTCAAAGGCACAAACATCTTTCCTTTCTGAACCTTTGATATCTTCAAAGAATTCCAACTCTTTATTATCCATCAAGCTCTGTACTAGAGTTTTGAACTCGGCGCACTTTTGGATTTTATTAAATTTATTACATGCAATGAAATGTAATGTGAATGAATGAAAAATGATGCATGCCAAAAAGGCGTTGATTCTAGTTCAATTCTATTAGAACAACTTTACTAGAAAACAAGTTTCTTTACATAAAACGGATACATATACGGCTTCGCCTTCACATTCAAAACCTTAACTTTCCCAAGAAACAAAGTTAATTCTCGGCCCTAATCCAACTCTGATTCATATTTCAGTCTTTGAACAGCTAGGGTCTGCAAGTGGTCCATATCTCTGACCTGCCCCTCTCACAGGCTGTCACATTTCTCTTGTTGTCTTTTCTTAGACCATATTCGCACGGTCGTGTTGTCTTCCACTTTATCAAGAAACCCATTTTCCATGACAAGCTCTTTATTTAGCAATCGAACGTGAATCAACACCATTTTCTATGATGAAAATGCAATGCAATCACAGGCGAAACAAAACAAAACAAGTCAGTACATTGCATACCAAGTTAGAATTTAAAACAAACAAGAAATAATAAATAGAGCACCTATACGGGTGACTACTAGGGTTTGATATGGTTCTACCTAGGGCAAGCTTTTGAGGCTCATTATATGCGGTTCGGTTCTAAAGTAAGGGTACCTAAACTAGCAGATTCCTCGATCCTCACCCATTATAGGATCATACGGACCGAGTTCAGTTCAGGGAAATACATTTCCCTATGGCTATATGGAGATGAAAATCTCACGAAGACATAGGTACGGATGTATACCAAAAGCCATCCACTATCCTATACGGAGGTGAAGACCTCACGAAGGAATAGTTTCTCACTTCCACTTAAAAGGGTATAATCGACCGGGTATGAAATGCAATATGCGAAAATATCCAAAGACTCGAACCAATGAAGCAAATATTATAACATGATGTAGACTATAAAAAATGAAATACAATGAAAGGATCGTAAATGTAAACCAAGCTATCGATTTTCAACAAAAAAGACAAGAAATAATCAACTTGTGGCTTGACTCTCTTATTTTATTCCTCAGTGGAGTCGCCAAGCTGTCGAATTTTTTTTTTTTGAAATCGACTTTTTGTTAAAAAAAGAAAAATGGAGTCGCCACCAATCATTTTTTATATAAGGTGCAATCGGATCACCTCATAATTTGATAGTTTTAATAAATGTTTTGATTTACTAAAACAACGATTTTTGGTCTATAAACTTCGAGAAATGAGTTCGGGAATCAGTTACGCACGAGGAAGGATTAGCACCCTCGCAACTCCCAAAATTGGTACCTAGTTGATTACTTGATGTCTTTAGTATCGAAAATTAAAAATTTGAAGAGATTTTAAAATACGATCATTTATTAAGACATTACTTAATTAAATTAATTTTCACGAAAAATGACTTATTTCAGGTTAATCGAGAAGAAAGGATCATGTCCCGTAAGTTAGGACACAATGCCTTAGATCACCGAGAACGAAAATGAACGCCATTTAATCATCACTTAAATCTCGTTTTTATTTATTTTAAAGTGAATATTTGACTATCTCGATTTTAGAAAGAAGCCATGTTCTGTAAGTTAAGAACACGACTTTTCTAATTCTAAAATAATGAACATTACTTTGATTTAAAAAATTTCTTTTTTTGTATCTCGCGCAAAGACGAGTGCAATATTTAAAATAATATGTATTTAGCTTATTTAGGCATGGAAAAAGCGTAAGTATGTTTAAACACGATTCATGACATGGTTATAACAAAATAAAATGATAGCGTGTAAAAATAAAACAATGATATACAATATATATATATATATAAATATCATACTAATAAACGATGAAGATATAACTATAATAATAAAACACCAAATAAGCAATAGCAATAATCATATTATAACTACTAATTCTATACTAATTAAATGATAATAAGGAAAAATAATAATACTAATGTTAATGATGATAATAATAAGAGTAATACAAAAAAACAAGTGAAAAAATATAAACATCATATTTTTGAACAGATAAGAGATAATAAATAGATAAATAAATAAAATAATATTCTAATTCTAATATAAATACTCAAAACACAATAAATAATAATAATAATAATAATAATAATAATAATAATAATAATAATAATAATAATAATAATAATAATAATAATAGCGTAAAAATAAAAAATGTTTCAAAAGAAGACAAATTTTATATATTAAACAACGAAAGAATAATAGTTAAGTAATAAATAAATAAATAAATAAAAGAATTAAAATAAATAGAGGACTTAATCGTAATCTGAATGAAATTAAAAGGACAAATTGAATAAAATAAATAATAAAGGGGCTAAAATGTAATGTGCAAAATAAAGCAGGGGGCGGAACGGGAAATATTCCCAACCCCATTAGATGCGCCGTTTGATGGAGGACCAGAATAAAACAAAACTAAAATTATAGGGGATAAATTTAAAAAGAAAGAAATGAAAATAGGATCAGATTGAGAATCCTTAAAAAAGCTTAATGACTGAATGTGCAATTATGCCAATTTTCAAAAACACGCGGATCCCAGAGATTAATGGGTCGGGTAATTGGGTCGGCTCCCCCAAAACGATGCCGTTTTGGGCGTTTGGGGGGCTCAGTGAAGTCAAAATATTACATTATGGTGGTGGCTTTTATAGCTAAATAGTACATTTTATTTTTCCACTGTTTATGCTTTCGTTTGCTATTGTTGCTCTACTCTGTTTCGGTGTTCTTTTTCTTTCCCTTTTCCTGCAGATGGCGAAGTCAATGGAGAGAAGAGGCAGACCTTTGGCTATTTTGGTGGAATGAAGGCAGAAATGGTGTATCAGGCCTCGGGACGAGGCGTGGGCGGCGTGGCCTAAGAGAAACAGTGCGGGGAGCTCTATGGTTTTTGTTTTGCTGAAAATGTTTAAACATTTTGGGCCACTAAGCTTGTATTTTTTGGGGTTAGAGTTTTTTTTTGCATTTTGGGCTTGTAAAAACTTGGACGGTTAATTTTAGTTTTCTTTTTATTTGATTTGGTTTGGGCTTAGACAAAAATGGGCCATTACACTTGATTTAAATACAATTGAAAAGGAAGCGAATTATATAAAATACAATTTGACTAAAAAGGTGAATGTTATACACGTGGACACCAAATCTAAAATACATGATAATTTATACATAAAATTGAAAAATTCGAAAATTTTAAGGGAACCAGCATCCCGCCTCCCCTGAATCCATTCCTTATTTAACCCCTCATGTAAAATTAGGAATTATTTTCTTTATATGAAACACTATGAAAGTAAGATAATGAAAAAATGGGCTTATAATTAGTTTAAGCTCGTATTAATATTTTCTTCTTCTTACGTTGGTCTCTTTTTAATATGTTTTATTAGTTATAAATAAAAGATGAGGATTTGTTTTGAATTTAACCCAACTCTGGATACAGTTGCATCCAAAGAGCAAACGGTGTAATTCACTAATCTGCTTTATTAGATCCTGCTTGAGAAACAGCTACAGCTTCACCCTTTATTTTGCTATCTAAATGTAATGACATTAATACTTTATTGTTTAATTTTGGCGGTAGGGTTATTTAATGGAACATCATACTTAATTAATAATATTAGTAATTAATTTTATATCATAAATTTTAAAACCTGAAAAAATAACAAAATTTTAAGTTTAGGGTTGATTTAATAAAAATTAATTGTTAATATTATTATTTTTTAATTATATATTTTAATAAATTAATTCTAAAATTTAAATTGAACACTAAAAAATTAACATTATTACATTTACATACTAAAATGTATAACTTTTATCAATGTAAAAAAAAAAACATATTTACTATGTTAAGGAAAAAATCTCAAGTATGAAAGTTTAAACCTTAAACAAAATAATAAAAAAATTATCACTTAAAAAACGATTGAACTATGAGGATTTTATATATAGATTTATATATTAAAAAAATCTTTAAAAATGAAAAAAAATCAATTAAACTTTTGTATTAAATTTGCATTTTAAGTCCTTATCAATAATTAAAATAATCAATTAAGTTCTTTTGTTAACGATTTTTGTAATTGACCATGTTGATCGTTAAAATAAATTGACGGAGTGATGAAATTGTGACACGTGATATCTTTTAGTTTAATCTAATATTATTTCCATAAAAAATAAAAATATTAAATATTAAAAAATATAAAATTGATATGAAGATATAAAAAAAATATAAATATTGTAAAAATATAAAAATTTTAATAAAACTATAAAAAAAATTATACGTCCCCTCATGCACTAATATGTTCATCTTCCAAACAAACCACCATGTTCCTCCCAGGTTAATCTTACTGATTAACAATAATACAAAAGATTTTAAAGGTTAATATTTATGGGCAAGTATTTTACTCCAATACTACCAAAAATGTTTATTTTTAAAATAATTAATTAAATGAGCTTTTATTTATTTATATTTTTATTTCTACGTTTCCCGCCTTCATTTAATGCGACATCCACCCGAATTATAAGAAAGTGGCATCTTTATTCTTTTATATTGCTTTCCAGTGCGGCTTCTGTCTTAAACAAAACACACCGAAGTTTCTACATTAACCTCAATCCCTCCTGTTTATTTCTACATTTTTTTGGAAACAAAAATAATCTGATTTCTTTTCTTTCTTTTTCCCCTTTATAAAATCGAAAAAAAAGAAAAAAGAGAGCTTTTCATATGATTCCTTTTGTTACTATTAATTTGTAATAATAATTGATAAGTAAAGTTTAATCATGAAAATCTATTGGTCCTATTACGTTGTCACCGATGGATTTCTGACACGTATCCCCTAATTCTCTTCCCGTACGTTTCTCTTTTTTTTTTTAATATCTGTTTTATGTCTTAATAACCCCCCCCCCCTTTGTCTCTGCTTGCTTCTCTGTTTTTCTTTCAAAGAACACAGAAAAACACCCAAACGAATTTGTAATAGAACAAAGCAAAGGAAACGAAGAAAACCCAGAGAAAGGTATGATTATAATCTGAGCTTTCCATAATTTTCATCCCTTCTTTTGTTTTCTGTTGGGAGGTATCTCTTGTTTTAATTTTTGTTTCATCCATTTCTTTTTTGTTGCTTCAATTTGAGCTGCATGTTTTCAAGCTGATTCATTTTTAAATCTTTTAGTTGAAAAGCCACAAATTTCTGAACTTATATAAAGTTGTTACTTTTAGCTACAAATATTTAGTCAAATAAAAGTCATGGCTTTAGTTTCCTTTTTCGTTTTCGCCGATCATTTCTGTATTTCTTTTTATGGCTATCACTCTAATATCCAGTTTGTTGACATGGGTCTTTCTTATACCCCAAAAAGGTTTGTTTTTGTTTTTCTTATGAACAACCTGTTTTGGTATGTCCCTTGACGAGTTAAAGCTAAAAGGACGGTAAATTTTTTAGTTTGGTCCAAGGTACTTAGAATATCCAAAAAGTTTTTTTTTTTTTTTAAGGAATTTGATTGTTTTTATGGTCCTCTGTTTTCTGCAGGTGTTCTTAGGTTTTGGCACATAGAGTTTGTTGCCTTTCTATACACTTGTCGTTTTATTAGGCTTTGGTCACTGAATGTAAGGTCTGTTTTTTGGTTATAGGCATAAAGGAATAATTATCTACTCCAGAACATAAAAAGTTTGTGTAAGGCGGTGGTAGAGATAAGAGTTGAATGATAGGCAAAGCAAAGGTGGGAAGTGAAGAGTTGAACTCGTGCTTTGAGAAGCTGCTGATGGTTGCTGCTGGAAATAGTGGCGTGGGAGTTAGGATGGAGGGAGCGTTGATCACCGAGTGGAAAGATATTCCTATGGAGCTGCTGTTGAGAATTGTGTCTCTTGTTGATGATCGGACTGCTATTGTTGCTTCCGGTGTTTGTTGTGGGTGGAGGGATGCTATTTGCTTCGGCCTCACACAACTCAGTCTCTCATGGTATATGCTCTTTTCACTATTTACTCTTATATAAACGTACCAACACTTGTGCAGTTGTGCTTTTATTTTTCCTTTTTTTCCCCATTTCAACCATTGTTTGATGCTTATGTCATGCTTTTTGTGCAGGTTAGCTATTATTATATCTCAAATAGTTATAAGATTAGAACTACCAAGTAATAGTATCTCCTTTTGATGTAACTGACGAGTACTGGCACAAGCAAACACATTATTTTTCCTGTAAAACAGTTTTAGGGGTAAGACTTAGATAATAAATAGGTTTTTGTTGTTTGTGCAAACTAGATCTTTGAATTAACATAAAGCTGATTTTCTGTTCTATGATTGTTTATTTCTAGCTCTAAGGTAAAAACCTTTCAGTAGTTTTGATCAAATTGCAGCCTATACTCATCAGATAATAAGGCTTTAATCCAGGCCTTTTTCTTAATGCTATGTCCATGGTGACAATATTGTTGCTCTCTTTGCATAGTATCAATTCTAGATACTGTTCATATACATCAACCCCAGCTTGAGGAATTGTGAATTTTCTTATTGCTAGTTTCTGAGACTGATAGGCAACAAGAGCCTAAACCATTCTCCCAAAGTACTCAATATACTGGATTGATTCACAGTGCTAGTTATCAAAATGAACCAACTGTTGCATCGGTCTTTATTTTTAAGTGCCTTTAAGGCTTTTCAATCTTCCTCAAGAATTTGTTTAGTTAATCTCATAAATTTCCATTTTCAGTTTGCTTCTTATTCATGCCTTTTCTATTTGCACTGCTCACTTTGTGTTTGAATTATGATAAGCTGCACGATTTGGAATGCTGGCACCTCCTGAGTGGTCTATCCTGGTCAATTTTAGCATGAAGTATCATACCTTTTGGCAGTTTGGTTATTTATTTGTCTTGGCTTTTTTTTATTTTATGGAAGCTTCATTAAGGATACAAGATTATCAATATTATATTGGTCATCCCATGTTTTTATTAATATTGAAGATAGTGCCTGGTTGATTTTATCAGATACTCCGAACTTGTAATGCCTAACATCTCTGTTTCTGAATGGATAGCATAAACTTATGTGATCCATGAGCAGAAACCTAACTCCAGCTTGGGTTGATCAATTGTCCTAATTTACCATTAATCATGGTTATGACAGTTTTTCGTGCTCCACCTGATAGTTATTACATAACATGAAAAACATATAATCTTAATACTGTTAGGCTTGGTTTAGGAGGAGGATCTTCGGATATCTTAATTCTAGTTTGTTGGCCATAAAAGTTTTTCATATTCTCCTTAGCTGCATTTGCATTTTTTTGTGTTTGTCATGCATTTACTTCTTGCTTTCTCTCCTGTATGTAACTAGTTAAATATTAATTTTTTTGCCCAATTAATGCTGTTTTAGCAATGAGTGACATGCGGTCCATTTCCTTATTTTATCTTCTAATTTATTCTTTTGCTCGTATTTGGGCAAACATCAGATCATTTGTCCTTTGTACCTTTTTTCCTCAATATCCTACTTGTCATATAATTGGTTTGTGTGAAATCTTGCATCAGGTGCAAAAAGAACATGAACAACTTGGTTCTATCTCTTGCTCCTAAATTCACCAGATTGCAAACTCTAATACTGCGTCAAGAGAATCCGCAGCTTGAGGACAATGCTGTTGAGGCTATTGCAAACTTTTGTCATGATATACAGGAGCTGGACCTAAGCAAAAGTTTCAAGCTTAGTGATCACTCTCTGTATGCATTGGCCCGTGGTTGTCCTAACATTACGAAGCTTAATATCAGTGGCTGCACATCTTTCAGTGATGGAGCTCTTGAATATTTGACTAACTTTTGTCAAAAACTAAAAATATTAAATCTCTGTGGATGTGTTAAAGCTGCAACTGACCGTGCATTGCAGGTAAGAACAGTACTCTGAATAGTTATTTTTGCTGATTAAAAACGAGTTGCTTTAGTTGATTATATGCACAGGCTATTGGACGAAACTGCAAAATGTTGCAATCTTTAAATCTGGGATGGTGTGATAATGTTGGTGATATAGGAGTGATGAGTCTAGCTTATGGATGCCCTGATCTCAAATGCCTGGACTTGTGCGGCTGTGTTCGCATAACAGGTATTCCTTGGATTCAGTGCTTAGTTGGTATATGTATATGTGTATGCTGTGTGTGTGTGTCAGATTGAAACATTATTTGTTGATTTAGGAACTAAAGTATGGCTTGTTTTGAAGATGAAGACTGATAAGCTCTAAAAATCTTATTGTAGATGATAGTGTGATTGCGTTGGCAGATAAGTGCCTCCATTTAAGGTCACTTGATCTGTACTATTGTCGCAATATCACAGACAGGGCGATGTACTCGCTGGCTCACAGCCGAGTGAATAACAAGCCTTCGTTGTGGCAGTCCATGAAGGGTAGATATGATGAGGAAGGTCTTAGAAGTCTGAATATAAGCCAGTGTACTGCACTGACTCCTTCAGCCATACAGACATTATGCGATACGTTTCCAGCTCTTCACACTTGCTCCGGAAGGCATACCCTTGTCATGAGTGGCTGCTTGAACTTAACATCAGTGCATTGTGCTTGTGCAGTCCAAGCTCATCGGACACTCAACACTATTCCCCATACTGCTCATTGAAGGGGATTTCAATGTTGATATTGTAAGTAAATGTACTTATCCAAGGGCTTAGGCCAAAGAAAGAGAGAGAGAGAGAGAGAGAAAAGACGAGATCTCCTGTACGTAGGGTTGTTTTGAAATATATATGTATCATCTTGTTGGACAGCATGGATTCTATGCACTTTATATTTGGGTCTGGTTTTCTTCCATTACTTTGATTAATCTTTACTCACAAGTATGACTTTACAATTTAAGTAGTCATGTGAATGGTAATGAGAAGATATGAGCCGGATTTTAATCCTTATAGTAGCTATCTCGGTCAATTCTGAGTTCTTCTAAAAGCTTGTTGCAGCAGCGTATGTTGCCATAATTTTGATGGATATTATTGTTTACTGACAGGAAATTGAAGGAAAACTGAGGAAATTAAAATGAGATTGATAAAAGAAATTAAAATTTTTGAATGAAAATATGTAAGAGCTCATGCACTTGATACTTGGCCTAATAAATTTAACCTTTGGCATGGTTCATAGAATCTTGTGGGGGCAATACCCCAAACCCACTATTCGGCTAATGGCTCTAAAAAAAGGAAGGGGGGGGGGGGCTAGATGTGCATTCAGAAGACTTTGACATTTGACAGGTATCATCGCAAAACCATACCTTTCTAATCATGAAAGGAACAAATTCCAAACTATTGAGAAGTTCTTTGTTGAGTGTATTATTCCTTTCGTCTCTGAGTCTTTTTTTCTTTGGGTTCAATTTAGGGGTATCAAACAGTGGTCTGGCTTCGGATTCTGTACTACGTAAGAATCCATTTTTATTACTTCGGACATATTTTGATCAAGAAAATGTTTCAATGATGTTGCCCTCTTTTCTTCCTTCTTTCTGAACAGCCTCCATTCAGGATTGCACAACGGAAAGTGCTGTTATGAATTACAGAAAATATGTTGCAACAAACTTAAAACAACCCAACTAGAACTGTTATTAGTTTGATGTTTGGTAAGGACTGACCATCCATTTCCACAAGATGGAAATTTCAGGAATTAGTGTTAAGTGGGGGAGCCACACTTGCTTCGGCTTATCGTGCAGTTTTTTGAGGATTGTCTCAGTGGCTAGTTCTGAAGAAGCTATTGATGCAACAACAAGGTGCACTAAACAGTCTTCAAAGAATTCACGTCCAAAGACTATTATTGGATCAAGCATGGTTTGTCTGAGAAACAAAAGGTTAGAAAAAAATTATGTTATGTTATTTGAATGCTCAAAATAAAGATAGGAGTTATTATTTGTTGCCATTAAGAACCAAGGTTAGATCAAGCTACAAACAACTTAAAACGAAGTTGTAAATATGATTATATGCAACTATTAATCATCAGGTTAGCATTCCTTTTGTTATCCAGGATTCAGTATAAGTCCATACAATCATAACACGGTATGCATGGACTTGGAATTCATATAGAAACTCTGCATGTTTTAAGTTCGAGGTTGATTCCACCACCATTCTTAAACACTAGAAGCTGAAATTAATTATCAACTGCATATACATAATGTCACCCTAACCCTCACAACATAAACAGAAGTTAATCTAGTGCAACAACATGTATGATCAACAAGTAATATCAACCAAGAGCATACCTTGCATGGCATATTGGGATCTAGATCGAGTTAGACTAATCGTTATGTGGGTTTTGTTTTAAGTCATTCATGCCTCACTTAGCATGAACCAACCTCAACCAAATAAAACATTGATAATAGATTCTAATAATCTATTTTTTTTAGGGTGTAAAATAATTAATATATTTAATATTATAGTTTATGTTCATACCACGTTGTACATGTGTTGTTGTAAGGACTGAGGCTAGAGAAGAAATTCAGTTACAACCTAAACATACATGTACTACATAGGACTAAATAATAGAATTAATAATAAGTAAAGAAAATAAAGTTAAAAATCCGAATCTAGTTTCACAGATGAGGTACAAAGCACCGTTTCAGCTATAAAAAGCCTAACATTATTTTTGTTTATTTTTGTATAGATTTGACTTTGAATACATTACACTATGAGAAAAATACATTACATAATTTTTATATCGATTGACTTTCAAGTCAAACATGAAAAAGCTGAACGTCCTTGGCCTTCAAAGGAGCATATTCTCCCTGCAGGTAAACTTCTAGGTGATCCGACAAGACAGTTTTGTCGATGTTTTAATGATGTTAAGATCTGCAGACGAAGTAAATCACTGTCTCGATGACTAATCTGAAAAGACTCATCGTGGAAAGCAACAATAAACAAATGATTGCAGAAACAAACCTGTTAGCCATGCCCATGCTGGCTGCTTCCACAACCAGCCTCTGGAATGCGATGACGTTCAATCCCCCCGCCAGATCGAGGATAAAGGTTATGGATATCGCCAACCATATCTTTCCTTTGATAAGGTTCTTGCTCTTCGTCCGGTCCCAAATTACAAAAAATAAAATAAAAATTTAACAAAAAATAATAAAGTGCAAAATGAAAACAGTCCATTTACAATAAATATAGTCCAATATGCTATAAACCTAAATGGCCCAAAAAAAATAAAACCCTAATGGCCTAGTGGCCTACAACTTAAACTGTTTTAAAAAAATAGAAACCCTAGTACCTCTTTGCGCCGCTCCTTGTGCCACGTCAGCACGCTCGCGTCCCGAGGTCTGCCACCGTCAATGCCTCTACCACTGTTGACTCAACCACCACTTGCAAAGAAGAAGCAACACAGAAAAGGACAGAAACAGTAGAAAAGAAACAGTAGTAGCGCAGAAACAAAAAAGAAAAGAGAATTGTTGTAATTTAAAACGGTTATAAAGGCCGATTTCTTGTAAGAAACATGTCGGGGAGAAATATACAAAAATAATCACACAGAATCAAATACAAAAAAGAGAAGATTAAATACAAAAGAAACAGATTCTAAAGTTGATTTTTTTTATTTTACGAATTTATTTTTATAAATAAAGCATAAAATAAAAAGGAAAAGGCTTAAGGAACATACTTGATGGTTCGTGTTTTGTCGCAGTGAGTAGCCGAGGCTATCACCTTCGATGAAAGGATCTTTTTTCAAAAAAAAAAAAACCTAAAAACTAAAGGGTCCCTCGGTTTCTTTTCTTTTTTTCTCTTTTTTCAAATTTTGGTCGGTTATTTGGGTATCTTGCCCTCAGATCTAGGCTTGGGAAGGCGAAGGGTTAAAAAAAGGAAAATTTTTTATTTTCTGGCCACCGTGGAGGGCGGCGCTGTCGCCAATAGCCGACGGTTCGAAGACCGGAGCCTTTGCCGAAATTAAGCTAGCTTAAGGGGGGTGAGAGAGTTTTTTGGTTTTTTTTTTTTTTGAAAGGGTTGGAAGAGAATGGATTTTTTTTTAAAAAGTTGACTTTTATAGGCCCATTAAACGACGTCGTTTAGGGCTGGCCATAATAGCCCTAAAACAACATCGTTTCGACCCTAGGATCTGCGTGCCGACCCAACCCTCTCAGAGGATCCACGCGTTTTAGACAAATGGATTATTTACCCTTTTGGCCCTTCCGCTTTTCAGCCCAAAAGGTTACAAGATTGCAAATCAAGAAGAGAAAGTGTATAGGTTGAAAAAGGCTCTATATGGCTTAAAGTAAGTGCCGCGAGCCTAGTATATATGGAAGAATTGATGGACATTTCAGCACTAATGGTTTTCAAAGAAGTCCAGTGAGCCAAATCTATATGTGAAAAATAGAGGTACTTCTGAGATTCTCATTATTTGCCTTTATGTTGATGATTTGATTTATACTAGCAATAGTAGTACTTTGTTGAATGAGTTTAAAAAGCTGATGACAGATGAATTTGAAATGACTGATTTGGGGTTGATGAGTTTCTTTCTGGGGCTAGAAATTAAACAAGGTGCAGAGGGTATTTTTATGTCTCAAGAAAAATATGTGAATGATCTTCTTGAAAAATTTAACTTGAAGGATTTCAATCTCGTGAGTACTCCAATGTGCACCAATCAAAAATTTTGTTTAGATGATGGGGGAGAGAAAATTGATTGCCAATTGTTTCGAAGTTTGATTGGGAGTTTCTTGTATCTAACAAATACTAGACCTGATATTTTGCAAGCAACAAGTCTCTTGTCTAGATATATGCAGAGTCCAAGCAGGCATCACTTTGGAGCTGCCAAGTGAATTTTGCGCTATTTGGAGGGAACAAGCTCATTTGGAATATGGTATAAGTTCTCTAACAATCTAAGGATGTATGGTTTTTTAGATAGTGATTTGGGTGGCTGCATTGAAGATCGCAAGAGTACAACTGGTTACATTTTTACTATGGGTAGTGGAGTTGTTTCATGGAGCTTAAAGAAGCAACCATCAACTGCTTTATCATCTTAGGAGGCTGAATATATGGCTGTTACTGCTACTGCTTGTCAAGTTGTTTGGATACGAAGAATTCTTGATGATTTAAAGGAAACAC
This sequence comes from Gossypium australe, assembly GCA_005393395.2. Classification (NCBI taxonomy): domain Eukaryota; kingdom Viridiplantae; phylum Streptophyta; class Magnoliopsida; order Malvales; family Malvaceae; genus Gossypium; species Gossypium australe. The sequence continues at coordinate 86,850,750 of CM016618.1, read as the reverse complement.
AAGTGGAGGCAACTACTATCTATTGTGATAATCAGTCAACAATTGCAATGACAAAAAACCTTGTTTATCACAGTAGAACAAGACACATTGAAACACGTCATCATTTCATAAGAGAGCTGGTTGCAGAGGGAGATATCAAGATGGAGTACTGTTGCACTGAAGAACAAGTTGCTGATTTGTTCACAAAGCCACTTCCACCGAAGAAATTCGTGTATTTGAGAGAATTGTTGGGTGTTGGGGAGTTTCTACATTAAGGGGGAGTGTTAAAGGTTTATGTAGAAATTATTTGTTACTATTTACTGATTGAATAAGTTAGTCGTTGAGTCAGTCAAAGTCTGTTTTTAAACAGACTTAGTCTTTGTTTAGTGCCAGTAGTGTTCCTTTTACTTAGGAGATTTATCAAGATACTATTAGAGTTTTAATATATCTCTAAGTTGTTAGCTGTTTCAGTATTTATAGTAGTACTCTTCATGGAATAAAGAAACGCACTTCACCGTTTCAAATTTTCTGAATTCCTACTGCTTTCATTTAAGTCCTTTGTTCTGTTTTTACTTTTATATTCAGTAGCTTTTTCTTGACATTATTTCCCTTTAAAAAAATTATAATGCTTGAAGAGGTGACTTAAAAGAGAGTAGATTCAATAGAGTGAAAACATCTTATGGGATGCTTGATAAAGTGGACCATACTTCAATAGAGTGAAAACTTCTTATTGGATGCTTGATCAAGTGGACCAATGCATATGACCATACACCAAAAAAAATGATAAAAAATCTTTTTAACAAAATTTTAACATATTATTAGGGAAGAATCCTACTTAAAATGTCTCCCTTAAGGATTAAATACCTTTCTAAACCTTATAACAAGACGTAGACACTACTCTATCAATACACAGGTTTCTCCTGTAACCTCTGCACCATCTCCAACATTATTTGCAGCTCTTCGGCCCATCGAAAGAACAGCCACAATAGCTACCAACAACATTCACCCTTCAATGCAATCATATTTTATTGGCGTCTTGTGATCTTAAATTAAATTTAGAATTTGAAATATAAGTTTGATGAATTCATTTTTATTCTTCCAACTTAAATTTAGAGTGGAAGTTGAATTTCGTTGATCATTCGGCATATTTGAACGTTGAGCATGACTCATTTTAAATGGGCTTAATTTTTATTGAAGCTCATTTTTTGGTTAAATACTTTTGTCCTAACTTCCTAAAAATTTGGGTGAACCTTCAGACTTAAGTGAGTAGCTCAAGCCTTAAACAAATCTACATGCAATATGTGGGTTAAAACAAATTTAACAATTATAATAATGTCATATATTCAAATTCCACTATGTTTGGGTTTTTATTGATTTTATATATATAAAATATAAAAAGATAAAACTACCTTCGTCTAAGTTAGTACCTATTTTAATTGTGACACCAATTCAACCAGAGTTTTAAATATAATATACATTAATTTTGTTGTTAACATTATTTTTTTGATGTGGGTTCAAGCGTGGTGAAATATGTTTATCCTCTTATTTAAAGGTTATAGAGGACTTACGATAGTTCTAATATTATATAAATAAACATTACAAATAAAGAAAGTGAAGGTTTATTATTATTATTATTTCCAATTTTAACACAGACTAGCAAGTGATTCATAATGTTGTAACTTGATTTAGAGGTTCCATACCTTTTTATAGAATAATAGTCTAGTTTAACACATACAAACAATATTCTGTATATTGCAAATTATTGATTTATTGTATAGAAGTACTATTGTTCTTATTCGAGGCCTGCTATTTAATTAATTGTTTGTTATTGTTATCGCAAAAGAATGTTGTCATTGTTGAGTCATCCCCCTCATCAGGCCAACAATCCAAGAAAATTGTTTCTCTTCAAACACGAAAAAGCTGAACATCCTTAGCCTTCAAAGAAGCATAGTCTCCCAGCATGTAAACTTCCAGGTGATCCGACAAGGCAGATTTGTCGATGTTTTCGTGGTGGTACGATTTGCAGACAAAGTAAACCACTGTCTGGATGACTAATTGGAAGAGAATCCCCGTGGAAAGCAACAAGAAACAAATGATTGCATACACAACCCTGTTAGCCATGCCCATCTCGGTTCCTTCCACAACCAGCCTCTTGAATGCCATATGGTTTAACCCCATCGCCGGTTGCAGGATAAAAAACAAGGCTATCGCCAACCCTAGCTTTCCTTTGATGAGGCTTTCGCTCTTCACCATGGCTGCAAACCCATATGCCTCTTCTAAAACAGATACAGTGGTAGCCAAGTGCCAGATTGTGGCCAAATAGAAGAGCCCCGCGGTGAACGAAACCACTAAAACGGCAAATATTGCATCACCCATGACGTCCATTTGTCCCACTGAAACTGCTGCCCAAATAATCAAGACAGGGGCAGCTACAACGAGATAGAGAAAAATGGCAACGAAAATACTCAAGAAAGTAACAATCAGCCTCTTCCAAACCTTGGGAACAACGCTTATGATTGTCTTGAACGTGATTTCCCGAGCTGTATATATGCAGGCGGTGGTGTAAACAACTGCAGCAGTTGAAAGAAGCGAAAAGATGTAAAACATAGTGAAGTAGGCAAAGTTGAAAAGCAAAAAGTAAAGGGCTTCATGGGAGATAAGGTTAGACGAATTCTCGTATTCGGCAGTGTCTGATCGAATACGATCAAGTTGTAATTTGCTTGAGAAAAGACTTGAAACTTCCACATGAACAAGGTAAATGAAGGATAGAGGAAGGATTAAAGCTAAAGTGATCTTAGTGAAGAGTTTTCTCCATGATGATATGATTTTGTAGGATTCCTTGAATATATCAAACAACCCTAGAAATTGCATCTCTTCTTGCCCTCTATCCATGCTCTTCTGTTTTTCTACAGTTACTTTTTTCAATGGAATTTTGAGTTGGACAGAGGAAGATATGTAAGAGGGGGGAGATGAGATGAGAAGATTATAGGAAGTTCTTTTCCATAATAAACTATTAACAGTCTCCACATTTTGACTTTTCCACATACTGTTCTTTAAAGGGCGAATTGAGTTGTTGTTTTGCACATTTTGACTTTTGCATTTGTGTAATGATTGAACTCACGACTAAAAATTTTTAATTATATCATTTCATTGCAACTCAATTATATACATATTTATAAAAATATTTTAATATTATATTTTTTTTGCCACCCATTTTGTGGGTGATAAAATTTAATTATTATTTATATATTTAATTGAATTGGTATAGTACATTATTAAAACACCATTTTTTTATTAAGTAAAAATATTATACTATAAAGGTATTTTTATATTTTTATATTTTTTGTATAAATTAAAAAGAACATAAATGATAGGATTTAAACTTAATGCAACATTATTTTTAACATCTCAAAGTTATTATATCGACTAAAACTTTATTTATTTTTATATTAATATTTTTTAAATATTTTTGTTATATAAATTTCTCACTTGATATGAAAACTTCAATAACAGATTATTTGTTTTTAATAGAGTGTGATAAAATGTGTTTATTATCCTATTTAAAGGTTAAAGAAGAGAAGTAATAGTTTTAAGTATTATATAAAAAGAATAAGAAATTAAGAATTTTAACACAGGCTGGCAAGTAATTCACAAACAACAATAAGAAAGAAATATGTTATTCCTATATTGTTGGGTTATTTTAATCAAACAAATAAAAAAGTTGTAACTTGATTTACAGGTTCCATACCTTTTTATAGAATAATAGACTAGTTTAACATATACAATGAACAACATCCTGTCAATTGCAAATTATTGATTTATCGTATAGAACGATTATTGTTCTTTTTCAAGGCCTGTTATTTAATTAATTGTTTGTTATTGTTATCGCAAAAGAATGTTGTCATTGTTGAGTCATCCCCCTCACCAGGCCAAAAATCCAAGAAAATAGCTCAACCAATGAAAATTTACTGTAAGAAAAAGAATAGATTATTAATTAAGTTCATAAATGAGGTAAAAGAAACATTTATCAATCACAGACAAGACAACTATAACATTATGTTACATTGAAAGTCAATCAAACATGAAAAAGCTGAACATCCTTAGCCTTCAAAGGAGCATAGTCTCCCAGCATGTAAACTTCCAGGTGATCCGACAGGGCAGATTTGTCGATGTTTTCGTGGTGGTACGATTTGCAGACAAAGTAAACCACTGTCTGGATGACTAATTGGAAGAGAATCCCCGTGGAAAGCAACAAGAAACAAATGATTGCATACACAACCCTGGTAGCCATGCCCATGTCGGTTCCTTCCACAACCAGCCTCTTGAATGCCATATGGTTTAACCCCATCGCCAGTTGCAGGATAAAGAACACGGCTATCGCCAACCCTAGCTTTCCTTTGATAAGGTTTTTGCTCTTCACCATGGCTGCAAACCCATATGCCTCTTCTAAAACAGATACAGTGGTAGCCAAGTGCCAGATTGTGGCCAAATAGAAGAGCCCCGCGGTGAACAAAACCACTAAAACGGCTAACACTGCAACACCCATAACGTGCATTTGTCCCACTGAAACTGCCCAAATAATCAAGACAAGGACAGCTACAAAGAGATAGAGAAAAATGACAACAAAAATACTCAAGAAAGTAACAAGCAGCCTCTTCCAGACCTTGGGAACAACGCTTATGATTGTCTTGAACGTGAGTTCCCGAGCTGTATATATGCAGGCGATGGTGTAAACAACTGCAGCAGTTGAAAGAAGCGAAAAGATGAAAAACAAAGTGAAGTAGACAAAGTTGAAAAGCAAAAGGTAAAGGGCTTCATGGGAGATAAGGTTAGATGAATTCTCGTATTCGGCAGTGTCTGATCGAATATGATCAAGTTGTAATTTGCTTGAGAATAGACTTGAAACTTGCACGTGAACAAGGTAAATGAAGGATAGAGGAAGGATTAAAGCTAAAGTGATCTTAGTGAAGAGCTTTCTCCATGATGATATGATTTTGTAGGATTCCTTGAATATGCCAAACAACCCTAGAAATTGCATCTCTTCTTGCCCTATATCCATGGTCTTCTGTTTTTTCTACAGTTACTTTTTTCAATGGATTTTTGAGTTGGACAGAGGGGGATATTTAAGAAGGGGGGGAGATGAGATTGAGATGGGAAGATTATAGGAAGCTGGGTTCCGATTCTTTTCCATAATTAACTATTAACAGTCTCCACATTTTGACTTTTCCACATACTATTATTTAAAGGGGGAATTGAGTTATGGTCACCTGTCATTTCATCTAAAACTCAATTAAAAATATATTTTTTCTATCCACCTAGTGTGCCAAAATCTATTTATTATTTGCGTTCAACTGATTTATCAAAATACCATTTCTTTTATGAAGTGAGAAATATTATATTATAACAGTGTTTTTATTTTTTTATATAAATTCTAAAAGAACACATAAATATAAGATTATTTTTAACATTTCAACTTTATCCTCATTTTTTATTTTTGCTATATAAATTTCCCACTTGATATGGAAACTTCCTTGTGTGGGTGTGAATAAATTTTTTAATTAATATAATAATGATTAAAGAGAGTAGAGAGTTTCCCATTAGAAAATCCACAAAAGATTCTTTTTTCAAACCTTGTACTAGTTGTATAATATGCTTAAATTCTACTGATATCCTGGACTTAAGTGTTTCAACTTTAATTTTTTTGTATTTTTATATAATTTGAAATTTTAATTATATACGTTGGAATTAGTGCTCTTATCTTATTGGGCATCCCAATTAAAAGGCAAGGGTATTCTGGGTACTGGAATTTCGATGCTTTTATTTCCTCTGGAAAACACGCTTTGCTCTCTTTCCCACATGTTTTCTCATTTCTTCAACTCACCAAATTGCCCTATATTTGAGAAAATTAACAAGAAAAAAGAAGCGAAAATTCAAAGTTGGTCACCCAACTTTCACAACTTTTTTATTTACAGCATTAAAAGTAAAAGTTTTGCAAATAGGGCACTACTGTTACTAACCATTTTCATTTACCTACCTACCTACCATCATCCCCTTCTTCCTTGATCTTCAAAAATGTTTTCAGAAACCACTATTCCAACTATTTATTCATCCGATTCATCGAAAATTTAGGGTCTCTTCAACCCAAATACATTCACTAGTCACCACCAATCTTCGAAAATATTCATTCATATCGTGGGTATAACATAATTTAGTATTATTTAAATTTATTCATTGTGTGATAATAAATTGAGTCCTAACTACAATATTGGAGTCTCGTACCTCCTCCCTTTATATATATGACTATTCTTAATTGATGATTTATGAACATTTCAAAAGTTGGCATCATGAAAATTTTGTAGGGATTCAGAGTGTATTCCATTATTCATTGTTCTGAAATAGTTATAAAGTTGTTTAGTAAGTAACAATTTTATACTAGGGACTCAAATAAAATAACTGTAACGCCCCAAAATTTTAAGAATTTAGTTGTGAGATTCTGCAGTGATTAAAATTATGTATCTGTGGTATTGTGCTTTGTTTTTGTGTTTAAAGTCTGGAGTTCGGTTTGCGTTACTAAAAGTTTTGTTATTTTAAAACAACATTTATCCATGTGCTAGGTGGTTAAGTGCAATTCTGGGTAAATTGGTGTCAAGAATGAGTCTGTTGGTTTTCTGGTTAAACATTTGTTTATATTCTATCTAGTTTTGAGTTCGAGTCACGTCGTGCACATTAGGATTGCAAATGCCGGAAGCGGTGGTGGTTAACTTAATTATTCTATCATTCTTTTATTTTTTCTTTCTTTCTTCTAAAATTTTAGTTATTTGTTTTTTCGTTCTTTCCTCTTTTATTTTTCTTCTTTCGGCAATTGATCTTTATGTGAATTGGGAAGTCTTGTTGCCTGTGAGGTCGATATTGTGTAAGTTCCGTTGTGACTTCTTTTCGTTTGCGATTTCTGTTGTGTTAATATTGTTTTTCAGTCGAAACAAGATTTTCCTCAGTTATTTGACGTTCGATTAAACGCTCGATTGGTTACGTTGTTTAGGCAAGGATATCGCAAGAGTCGTTAATCTGCCATATTAGTTTGATCCCTCCTATTTCATACGAGGTGAGTGTGTGAATTGGAATAAAATTGTGTCAAATCTTTCGACATGATTTTAGCGGTAGTTAGATTTTGCTAAGTGTTGGAATTGATAGCGTGATTGATTGTGGAATGATTAATTAGGTTCTGGGTAGTCTCCGTATTGTTTCCCCATCAAAACGAAATCAGGTGCGTATTGAAAACCTTAGTTTTGCAAGTTTCGAGTCACCGAAAATGGTGGCTGTCGACGCTACACGGCCAGGCACACAGGCGTGTGGCAGGCTGTGTAACTCACTGTTCATAGACTTGGGGCCACATGGGCGTGTGTCTAGGTCGTGTGTGGCCATGATAGTGCAAGGTTTACACGACCATGGGACACGGGCATGTGTCTAGGCCGTGTAACTCACTGTTTGTGACTTAGGACCACAAGGGTAAGCACACGGGCGTGTGCCGAGATCGTGTGAGTCACGCGGGTAAGGACACAGCCGTGTGTCCAAGCCGTGTAACTCTCTGTTTACAAGTTAAAACCACACAAGCAGAGGGCATGGGGGTGTGCGCTTTCGTAAAAACGCCGCTAAAGATCTAAGTATTAGCGGTGCTTACTTAAAAACGCCGCTAAAGATCTAAGCATTAGCGGCGCTTTCGTAAAAACGCCGCTAAAGATCTGAGCATTAGCGGCGTTTTCGTAAAAACGCCGCTATAGATCTGAGCATTAGCGGCATTTTTATAAAAACGCCGCAAAAGGTAAGCTTTAGTGGCTTTTTTATAAAAGCGACGCAAAAAAATTATTTTAGGGTTTAGGGTTTAAAATTTAATGTTTAATGTCTATAGTTTAGAGTTTTAGGGTTTATGATATAATGTTTATTATTTTGGGTTAAGGGTTTATGTTTTATAGTTTAGGATTTATGGTTTATGGTTTTATAGTTTGGATTTAGGGTTTAAGGTTTGGGGTTTAAGGTTTAAGGATACTGTTTGAAAACCGAAAAACATTTGGAATTTACTGAGGTTCATGCTATTTTGTACTACACCCATATTATTTAATATAAGAATATAAAATATATGTTTTGTACTACACTAACATTGGCCACATGAATTCCCAATAATTGGGTCTCGATTTATGGTTTAAGGTTTGCGGTTTAGATCTTAGGGTTTGAGTTTTATGGTTAGGATTTATGGTTTGGGGTTTTTGAGTTTGGGGTTTAGTGTTTGGTGTTTGTGGTTTAGGGTATAATATTTAGGGTCTAAGGTTTATGATTTAGGGATTAATCTTGGATTTTTTAGAATATAAATCAAAATAAGATAAATGTAAATTATTATTTTAAAAAAATATATATCAAAATGGGTTAAATCCCAAAAGCATACATGAACAATAGTTTAGTCTGCAATTATATACATGAACTTTAATTTGATCCAGATCTTGTAAAATATTAACACAATTATTGATATAATTAACATCATTTTTATTTATATATTGCATACACAAAAAATTATATTTATTCAATATAAAAATATATTGATGTATTTATATTTTAAAATAATGTGTATGATTAAATCAAAATTAAAGTTTCAACTATACATTTAAACCACAATTAGAATTTCACATCTAGAATTACACATTAAACCAAAATTCATATATAATTCTGAGATGTATCTATATCAAAATTTAGGTGTATACATATAATTAAATGCCATTTATATAAAAATCTAAACAACTAATGCAAACCATACTTAAAAGAATAATGTTGATGTAAAAAGAAAGAAAAAAGAAATTCGTAAAAGAGTTGATAATGGTAATTAAATTTTTAAAATTTAATAATAAAAAATTTAAAAACTTAAAACTTAAAAACTTAAAATTTTAATATTTAATATTTTAGTTAAAAATTTCAATACTCAAAATATAATAAAAATAAAAATTCAAAAAAAAATCTCAGCACACAAATTTTAGAAGAAAAAACATAGAAAAATATAGGTTAAAAATGGAAAAAAATAAAATTGTGTAATAGTGGCGTTTTTAATAAAAACGCCGCAAAAAATAGAGCTATAGTGGCGTTTCTAGTAAAAACGCCGCAAAAAATAAGCTATACCGGCGTTTTTTTAATAAAACGCCACAAAATTTCTCTGCTATAAGTTCACTATCCCTATTATCGTTTCCCCAAAACCTAAATTTCCTAAGTCCCAAAATTTCCCTATTATCTGTTTCCCAAAATCCCCTACCGATCTTCCTCATTCTATCTCGATTTCTCCCTCTTTCTCCCTAAATGACGAAGTTCAAGAAGCTTAATCGACCCACTGGTCATCGCATGTCCATGCTCAGGTTCTTCATTATCCTTTATAAAATAGGTTGTTTGGTTTTTTGTTATTATCCTTTATAAAATTAATTACCTTTCTTAGTTCTTTGTTATTATCCACAAAAACTGAAACCCTCAAACACACGCAATCATAAAGCTGGAAATCAAGTTTGCTGTTAAGGGGCTTCCATTTTTCTGTGGTTTAAGGAAAGTTTGGTTGGTTGCTGGGATCTGGTAAAATTTTCCTATTTAATCGATCTGTTGGGGAGGTGTGGAAATTAGAAAAGGAAAGGGGAAAATAAAAAGGAGAAAGGGATATGGTGGGATGACGAAAAAATGGCTAGAGAAAGTAGGCCCAAAGCTTTGGGTTCCAGGCAGTGCTCGTATAAAAGGATAACATTGATTGTTTGCTTCGTTAACATTGTTATTGCTCTCTTTGTTCTTCGTTCTCTTTATTCTTTGCTCTACATTTATTCAAATAAAGATGATGGCAAGTTTTTAAATTTTATCAGCTTTGTGCAATTTTTTTTGGAGTTTTTTAAGAGGTTTTGTAACATCCCGAATTAGGGCCTAAACGGAACAGTGGTTGCGAGACCGCAAATCCGAGTATGAAAAAAATATTTTAAATATTATTTTCCGTGTTCATTATGTGTGAATTATTATGTGTGAAATTTTCGTGATTTAATTTTATTGTTTGGGTGTTGAATTATTAAAAAGGGCTTAATCGCGTAAAATGTAAAAGTTACAAATTAAAGTGTAAAGTGCTTATTTGATAGTGAATTTTTAATATGAGGTCCTTAAAGGGAAATTAGCCTATTTAAGGAGATAGTGGACGGCACTAAGCTTATATTATATGGTTTTCATATTAATGATAAAGGTTATAATAATAAATAAAATATTATAATATTGTTGTAATAAGACAAACATAAAATAATTAAAAGCCATGTTCATCTCTTTTCTTTCTTATGATCGAAACACAAAGAAAAGAAACAAAAATAAATAAGCTTAGGGTTCGGCACTTTTGAAGCTTGATTCAAGGTGAGTTCTAGCTCGGTTTTTGATAATTTTTATGTTTTTGAGATCGTTGCTTTAAGTGCTACAAAACCCATGTTAGAATTTTAAATTTTGATGAATATTTTCAATTATGCCATTATTGAATAATTGTGTATTTTGATGTTTGATGGTAGATTATGCATGTATATGAGTAGAGGAACGATTTTTACTAAGTGATTTTCGGTGAAAACGAGTAAAACGACCTAATTAGTAAAAGTTGTTATTATTCATAAGTATGTGTTATAGTAAGAATTTGAAGTTGCTATAGAAGGGAAAAATGTTCAGCATGTTATAAAACATAAGAAAAAGGAATAAAGTTTAATTTTCGAGCCTAGGGGCAAAATCATAATTATGTAAAAGTTTAGGGGCAAAATTGTAATTTTTCCAAAGTTAGAGTTAAGGACTATTTTAGTAAATGTGAGTATTAAATAAGCTAAATTTGCTATTATAGATCAAGAAGAATGAAATCCAAAGTTAGATCGGGGAAAGAAAAAGATAGTGGACTAAATCGATTTAGTTTATCGTATTTTGTTTCGAGGTAAGTTTGCGGTAAATAAATGCAATAGTCTATTATTTTACATTTAATATTATTAAATTCCAGCATTTACATAATTATTCTGTAAATTTATTATTTAAAGACTCAAGTATGAATTGATGGAAAAGCTATCTCAAAAAGTTCCGGTTGAACCTTAGGAATGTGTAGGATACAAATGTCATGACATTAGGGTTTAAGGAAATCATGTAAGACCATGTCAAGACATGTAATGGCCTAAATTCAAGGTTATCGGAACAATGGTTTCGCAACCATAAATCCGACTTAAAGAGAAATTTATTTCAATATATTTGCATGAATATTTATATGATAGGAAATATTTTTATAAATATTTATAAAATGTTAGTAATGTGGTATTAAATTTTCGTTAGAAAATTTTATCGTTTGGGTAGGAAATTAAATGAAAAGGACTAGATTGAAATGAAAGTAAAAGTTAAATTATAGATTAAAAGAAATTATGAAGGACCAAATGGCAATTATGCTATTTTGTAAAGTTGAGGCGGTGTATTGATGAAAATCTGAGATTTTTTTTAAGTATATTATTATATTATATATTATATTATTATATTATTATATTATATATATATATAAAGAAAGGAGAAAAGAAACAAAAAAAAAACAAAAAGAAGAACAGAGAGCAAACGTGAAGGGAAGAAAGAAAAAGAGAAAAGAAAGAAGAAAATGGATAATAGAGTTTTTAAAGCTTGGAGTTTAATTTGGTAAGTTAATTTAGTCCTTTTCTTTTAATTTTGATGCTTTATAAGTTTTAGAACAAAGTTTTGATGAATTTAAGTTGAAGTTTTTGAAGTTTTAGAGTTTTTGAATACAGCATATGATGAATAAAATGATGAATTAGTGGTTTAATTGAAAGAATTTGAAGTTAGAATTGGATAAAGGACTTAATTGTAAAACAAGCTATAAGAAAACAGTTTTGGGATAGCAGCAGTAGAGTAAGTTTGAAAATTCACCAAAAATTGTAGAAGTGGAATTAGAAGTTGAGTGAGATATGAAATTAAAGCTTATTGAGTCTATTTTCATATGAAAGAAATAAGGAAAGAAAAGAAGTTCTGTACTTTGACATATTTAGATTTTTGTAAGACTGGTTCAGAATGAATTCGGGTTCCCCTGTTTTGACTTTAGAAAATCATAAAAAATTGAAGAAAAATAATTAGGGGCTTAAATTTATATATTTAGAATCCTGAACGAGTATATTTTCTATAGAAATAAACGAGAACACCATTTGATTTCTGTATGAAGAGATAATTAATTTTTAGTAAAGAAGAGTCAGAATTGCCAGACAGCAGAACAGGGGTAACTTTGATGAATAAACTGTACTAATTGGCTAGGCTAAAAATTCTGGAAATTTTATGGTATAAAGAAATGTGAGTTTAGTTTCAGGGAAAATTAACGGTTCTTCATTTGGAGCTCTGTAGCTCGAGAAATAAATAATTTAGTGACTGTGACTCAAGTAGACAACTTGGAATAAACTAAAAATAATAATAGAATTATAGAAAATGCTACATGTGAACATGAAATGTATTAAATTGATGATTGAATTTATTTATTTAGATCCGGAAAACTCAAATACGAAGCTAGATCGAGGAAAAGAAAAAGTCCCGGATTAGTAGATTTTGTAAACGAACTAGTATCGAGGTAAGTTCATGTAACTTGAATTATATTCTTAAATGCTTGAAATGTATGTTATTGATGTGAATATAGTTTGAATGTTCATTGTATGAAAATTTATGCAATATTGATATTTTTGATAAAAAGGGAAAGAAATCCCGGTTGAATGAAAGGAAAATTTGATGGATCTCTGAAAAGGAATTGACGGTAAAAAGGATCTAGCCCGGACGGGTGATCCTATCCTGATATAGCCCTCCCGAAGAATATGTGGAAAATGGATTTAGCCCGGACGGGTAATCCGAATTAGGGTCTGAATTTAGCCTGGACTGGTAATTCAGATCCAAGCTCATTAGAGTAATTGTCGTTGCAGGGGATTTAGCCTGGACTGGTAATCCCGACAATACTCTATGAGTTTATATTACAGGGGATTTAGCCTGGACTGGTAATCCCGCTGTAAAGATGAGGTTCGCGGGAGTGTGCTCTCTGAAATGAAAATGTGCGCACATGAATATGAATTGACGGACCCGGATTTGTACACAAAAGTGTACCTCTGAAAATCCATCGAAATTCCGAGTAATTCAACGGGATAAATATAAAAAGAAAATATTAAAGAAATGGAAATCATGGTATTGATGAGCTCATCAATCATAATATATATTATTGATATATGGAAATTATTGGACTGACTTGAATGTTGAGTTTGTAAATGTTAGGGTAATAATGCATTGAATGGGTATATGAATGTTTATCGCTTGTATTGTAAATATTAGGTAAGTATAATTCTTGTTACATGGGCTTACTAAGCACAAAGTGCTTACCCTATTTCCTTTTTCCCTGTTTTGTAGTGTTAAGAGCTCGGAGGTCGGATCGGTGGGAGACTCATCACACTATCAACCCCAAGATTTCGGTATTTTAAGAAACTTTATTTTAGAAATCAATGGCATGTATAAGCTAATAAAATAGATGTTAATATGAAATGAATGTAAGGTCAGCCATTGGTATGGCCTATGTGTTAAAGTTATCTTATAAATATGCATGAATTATTTTGAAAATATGTTGAATTGGAATGGTCTCGGTTTTAAAAAAAAAAATTCATAAATTCTGGTAATGCCTCGTACCTTATTCTGATAACGAATACGGGTAGGGGGTGTTACAAGACATGGCAATGATAAGTTACTATAAGGCAAGGGTCCTATGTAAGACCATGCCAAGGCATGGCATTGGTGAGTTCATAAGGCAATGATACCACGTAAGACCATGTCAAGACATGGCAATGGTTAAGTTTCATAAGGAAAGGTTCCCGCGTATCCTTAAGTATTCCAAGTGGTTCAACGGGAAAATTCAAGGAGTATACCAAAGTAAAGGTAAGACAAGTTCAAGCTAAAAAGGTAAGGTGAGACAATTTCATGTTAAAAGGTACAGGTAAGAATACAAGTTTAAGTATATTGAGTTAAAAGCTTAAGTGATCTTGATAAGAAAAGAATAAGATAATTCATTAAGGATGTTGTTATCTATTTACATGTAAACTTACTAAGCTTTATGCTTACTCCCATTCTTTATTTTTTTTATAGTATTACAAGCCAATTCGGGGATCGTAAGGACGTCGGAGATCGTTACACACTATCAAAGGATTATATTGGTATTTTGTGACTCGAACGTTTTAAGTTATGGCATGTATAGGGACTTAGCTATTTTGTGTGTATGACCTTATGATATGACTTAATATTGGCTTGTAAATGCTTGGTAATGATTAGGCATTAAAATGGTTAATTAAGAACATGTTTTGGATGTTATGAAATGCCTAGTTGATAGTTATTTTAAAGAAATTATGTAATTATATGCAGGGGAACAGTTTGGACAGCAGCAGTGATGTGATTTTGAAAAATCACCAAAAATAGTAGAAATGTAATTAAGTTTTCCATGAGATATAGAATTAAAGCTTATTAAGTCTATTTTTATATAAAAAAAACGGTGTAGGAAAAAGAGTTTTATATTATGAGATAATTGATTTTTAGTGAAGAGAGGTCAGAACTGTCGAACTGTGTAATAAGGGAGACTTTAACTAATAAACTGTACTAATTGGCCACACCAAAAATTCTGGAAATATTTCAGTAATAATATATATGAGTTTAGTTTCAAGGAAAATTTACGGATCTAGATTTCGAGTTTCGTAACTCAAGTTATAATTCATTTAGTGAACATGACGCAGATGGACAGTTTTAATTTTTATGCCCCGAACTAGTAAGTTAAGTTTAGTAATGCCTCGTGCTCGACTCCGGCAACGGTCTCGGGTAAGGGGTGTTACAGGTTTTGTATTGTTTAGTGTTTTGAATTTCTGGGTTTTTGTTCTGTTTTTCTTTTTCTTTTTGTAGTTGTAAAGTATACACCAGATCAGATTAGGAAAATGGAAGAATCAGATAGGATTCGAAGAGCTAGTGAACCCATAGATCTTGTTAAATTGGTATGCAAAAACACCCATATTTCCTCTCTTTTTTTTTTTTTGATAGAACACATTTTGTTGGTGATAACGCTTTTAATTATGGGATTACTATTTGACCTTTATATATAAAGGTTAAGTGAATAAAGCATGAATTTTCGAGTGACGAATCGTTGGCCGAATTGCCACCGGCTGTTAAGCATAAGATAACTGATGAAATCTTACAGAGATTGAGAAGTTTGAGACCAAATGCCAGTTGTCGAAACCATTTTTTATCGGGTTTTAGAAAACGAGAATCGACTTTTTAAAAATATGAAGTCGCCACCGATTCTTTTCATTTAGGTGTGATCGGGTCACCTATAAAAATATTTTGGCCTGCGAAATTCGAGAAAACGGGTTCGGGAGTCTGTTACGTGCAAGGAAGGGTTAGCACCCTTGCAACGCCCAAAGTTGGTACCAAATTGATTAATGTTGTCCTAAGGTTGAAAACTTGAAAATATTTAGGGTAAAAAATTTAAAAAACAATAATTCGTTAAATTAGGATTGAATCTCAAGATTAACTCGTTCCAAAGGAATAAAAATACCATGCCCAGCACGTTAGGATATAATGCCTTTATACTCTGGCGTCGAAATCATCTTTGATCTTCAAAATATGTAAAAAGGGTATTTGGCTATCTAGTTGAATAGGAAATTAACACCCAGGATGTTAGGGCATCATTTTCCCACACTCCTAAACATACAAACATTGCCTTATCTTTGAAAAAACTTTTAAATAAGCGATTTTAAAATAAGCTAAAAAATGCATTCGTTTGGTTTATTTGGATAAAAAATGAACAATTGTCACAAATAAAATGAAAATCTTAATCGCAATAAAAGTATAATTGCAAACACAAAATAATAATATATGGCAATAACGAAAACTCGAAAGAACAAATTAGGGATCATACAATGGAAACATATTATACAGATATTAACATTCAAGACTAAAAGACAATTTAGAAAGAAATATTAAACAATTTAACATAAATAAAATGCACCAAATTTTAATCATAAAGACGGTGAACAACACAAAAGAAAAAAACATCAACATGCAAGCTATAAATATTTTATACAAAAACTTCTAATCAAGTAATGTACGCAAAAGCCTAAAACGGATAAAAATAAAGATAAAAATAATAATAATGTATCAAGTAGTGATATACAAAAGAGGTTTAAAATAATATTGTATGAGGAATATCTAAATAAGTAATACACAAGACAATCTATAATAATCTAAATATAATTATGCGCAATATATATGAAAATATGTAAGAGTGTTTGAAATAAACAAAAATAAAAAGATTTTTGTAAGAAATAAACTCTACATATAAATAGATTTAAAAGATGTGTATTCATAAATAAATTTGAAAGAAAATATATAGACATAAAATAATTTTAAATATATATATATAATAATAACATGTAACTGTATTTAAATTAAATATTATGCAGATCGTTAAAAGATGCACCTAACATATGCTTTTAAAAATAAATATTTGTGTAATACTAATTAATCACACACACACACATATATATAAAAACAAAATAAATTAAAACATTATATAATCAGTTTTCAAAATAATTTAATAAAAAAGAACCTGAACAATGAATAAATTTAAGGCTAAAAATACATGAATCACAAATAAATTGATAATTAATCGAAATAAAGAGCAGACAACAAATTTAAGGGGCTATTATGTAAATAAACCTAATTCTCTAAATGAAATCATGGATTATATTGCATTTTCACGTAAACAACAAAGGATCAATGTGGCAAATATTCTAATATCTAAAACACAGCGCATGCACAGGACTGGATTAAAAAAAACGCACGAATTACATGGATTAATTGAGAAATAATGAAAACGTATGAAAGGCTTCATAAAAATCGATACAATAGCTAGGGACTTAATGCGCGAATACTCCATCAGATTTCTAAACAAGCGGGTTCAACAGAATATGGATCGGGTCATCGAGTGATCCATCCTTGATGCGACGCCGTTTTACCTCTTAAAGCTTATCCCTTAAAATCCCTTTTAATCCCTCAGTTAAGCCAAAACAGATCTAAAACCTAACATTTTTTATCCTTCTAAGCAGCCAACAACAGCCACTATGCACCGTTTATCAAGACCTTCCGTTCTACCACTCAAACGCCATTGAAATCGGCGAGAAGTGGTACATGAGTGTCCGATCTAGGGATCTTCATCTAACTCCGATCGTGACGAAGAAGACGAAGATCAATCGCCCCAATTGGTGAGCTCTTTCTCTCTTTTTATCATTTCAAATATAAAAGAAAATAAAGAAAATCAAATAAAAAGAATGGAGATCCTCAATAAGAACACTGACAAATAATGGTTAATCACTTTCGATTTTATTTTTCTTTTCTATTGCTGTCTCTTTTTTTTTTATTCGAAAGAATCCCCTTTACAATCGTTTCACTTTGGTTTTTTATAACCAAGTTACAAAGATTCGTCTCTCTTTTTCAATCTATTTTCTATGTGTTTCTTGTCGTTTTCTTTCTTGCTATTCGTGTTGTTGCGTGTCTTCCTGCAGGAGATGGGCGAAGCGTGCGAAGGTGGTGCCTGGGGCTGGCCAGACGCGTGAGGGAGCTGACCGAGGCACGGGGAGCTGCGGCGCCAAGCACTAGGGTTTTCTCTGCAGACGTTTTGGTTTTCGGGCCACTGGGCCATTATAAATTTGGGTCTGTATAGTTGGGTCTGGTGGGTTGTTAACTGGGTTTTAATGGTTTAGCAATTGGGCTCTGGGTTTTAGTTAGTATTTTGGGCTTGGTTTAATGGGCCCGGGCAAAATTTGGTTATTACAGCTGCCCCTCTTTGCTCATTGTCGTGAAACGAGAATAGAGCAAAGACAATAGAAGAACCAATTTTGCCCGATCCTGGCCAAACATTGGTTCTTCGGGTGTTTTTTCTTTGCCAGGTAGCTTCAAACTCCACTGTAACTTGTTGCTTTGATCCACTCCACTGTTACTTCCGAGAGATAGGGCATGTTGCTTCAATCCGCTTTACCATTCCGTTATATCTTCTGGGAGATAATATTCGCAATCTTTAGCCTATTCCAATGCTGGTTAAGGCAACAGGGCTATGGCTTAAATCACGTTCCACTATTGTTTAGGGACACAAGATTTGCCTTCGATCTCGTCCCACTACTATTTATGATGACAAGATCTACAACCTTCAAACTCTTCCACCGCTGGTCAGAAACAAGACAATCTTCAACCCATTCCACCGTCATTCGATGGCAATAGGACAATCTTCAACCCATTCCACCGCTGTTCGATGACAACAGGACAATCTTCAACCCATTCCACCGCTGTTCGATGGCAACAGGACAATCTTCAACCCATTCCACCGCTATTCGATGGCAACAGGACAATCTTCAACCCATTTCATCACTGTTCAATGGCAATAGGACAATCTTCAGCCCATTCTACTGCTGTTCGATGGCAACAGGACAATCTTCAACCCATTCCACCGCTGTTCGATGGCAATAGGACAATCTTCAACCCATTCCACCGCTGCTCGATGGCAACAGGACAATCTTCAACCCATTCCACCGCTGTTCAATGGCAATAGGACAATCTTCGCTAGTGTTGCTACATCGTCCTCTAGGGGACATATCCTGTAGACTTTTCAATTTGCTTCCTTCAACCTTCAGGAAGACTTCAATCTTCAATCTGCTCCACTATCATCTCTATGGAACAAAATCTAAACTTGCTACACTGTTCTTTGAGAAACCTGTCCTGTAGAATGTGCTCATGCTTAAATAAATGATGAGGATGCCCCTAACTACATGTGCTATGGGTGACATTTACTTAAATGCAGACTGTCATGAGAATGATGATTTTTCACAATGCAATGATAGTAATAAATCGAATGACGTTATGGAGGACATTTGCATGAATACAGAATGTCATGAGAATGATGATTTTTTTTTACAATGATTAGGATGCAATGATCAGAATGAATCGAATGCCCCTAAATAGTTGTGTCTTATGGATGACCTTTGTATGAATGCAGAAAGTCATGAGAATGATTTTTTCTTATGATTAGGATGCAATGATCAGAATGAATCGAATGCCCCTAAATAGACGTGTCTTATGACATTTCATGAGAATGATCCCTTTATAAGGTATTCATCACTCATTGCTTATCAGGGTTATGTCGCCGACGTCTTATGCTGCGATCTTGTTCGGCTAGCGTTCATGACAGAAAACCCTGGAAAATAATTATACTTTACCCAACAGATTTGTCCCACTGTAACTTCAGGGTTCATCTCATTGTGACTTAGGGGTATAGGATCTGAATCCTTTCATTCGTCCCACTGCGACTTCAAAACGTAGGATTTGTTTCTTCTTCAACCTATCCTGTTGCTATTCAAAGGTACAGGATCTGTATCAGCTTCCATCTATTGATCACTCTTCGGGTACCTAACCAGATGTATATGTACGATGCTCGCATGAATACAGAATATCATTTTCTTTCGAGGATGATTCTGGTTTTGCATTTGGGTTAACAATGCACATTTCTCGTCAGAATTGTATCACTGACGCAATACCTTGCCATTTTGTTCAATCACCATTTTTGACAAAAATCCAAAGAGATAACCTTATTTTGGACTCAAATATTCCCGACTCTTAAGCTTGGTGAATTCTAAACAATAATCCTGTTTCAGAATCCTGTATTGTTTAGAGGTTTCCAGAGTAATATGCAAAACCCCTTCCATGAAAGTATTATTAGTCCAATAATCGTTATTTCAATGCAAAATGCTCGAAAAAGATCATAATGATGGACGAAGCAGAAATTTATTGGGAACATAGCTTGAACCAAACAAGTTAATCAAAGCTAGCAAATGCAATGAAGAAAAAAGTTTATTTAGAGTGTATTTTGAACAAACAAAGATAGCAGACTCAAAATGGGCAAAATGGAAGATAGGTGCCCCAGATATCACAGCTTGAGCTTCTCTGTTCAAACTTCTTGAGGACCATTTTAAACTCAATATGTGTTTAGGGGATCCAGAGTACTTTGTCGATTCCCCAAGACGTAACATAGCTCTTCATTGTTACTTCAAGCACAGCGAGCCTACTGTATGCCCCACTTTTGATCAAGATTTGAGCTGCCCTTTTCGGGTTTTCAACTCAAACCCACCTTTGGTCTCAAAGCACCCTTTGCGGGTTTTCGCCTTTGCCCTCTCCTTTTTCTTTCTTCTTTTTTGATGAGAATTTTTTCTTTTTCTCTTTTTTTTTTCGATCCCCCTTTTTTAGGTCGAATCTGAATTCACCGAATTGGACAGGTCCTTGCCATCCATCTCCGTCCATGCTTTCATAGAACAGACCTTCTTTGCTGCATAAGGTCCTTCCTAGTTTGGTATTCACTTTCTTCTCAAGTCCCTTTTGCATGGGAGAATTTTCTTTCAAAACCCTATCATGAAATTTTCTAAGGCGATCCTTTTTGTTGTAAACTCGCATCATCTGATCGTGACGGATAGCTCTCAACATTTTCTCTGTAAATTCACTTGATCACATCGGGATTGGATCCTTTCCGCCTCATTCAATTTTGGCTCGGCCCATGCCTCGGGAAGAGGGGATTTTGACTTCAATAGGCAAAACCTAATGAGGAAGGCGTTGCCCCGGCAGAGGTCCTGGCCGACGTTTAATGAGCGTAAGAGGGTAAACGTAACTTCTATATGCCAATCTTTACAAGTCTAGGTCATCTTCCTAACAATCTTTTTTTTTTGTTGCACTATGACGTGGCACGTGATCTTTGAACAAATCGCAAACTTTTGACATAGTGCGGTTAAATTTGATCTTTTTGACATTTTTGTTGTTGCCATTCTTTTTTTTGTTCTAATGACCGTTGACTTTGCAATATTGGCCTACGAAGCTACTTCCACCCTCTTAGCGAATTAATGTTCGCTGAAAGCTGCTGACGAGATCGTCCCAAAATAAACTCTATGCCCCCACACAGATAAGGTCTATGAAGAAATGAATGAGACGTATGAATCTTGTTTTTATAAATCTAGCATTTACGACATAACTGATGCAATCCCTTTCTATGATGGACCAGCAGAATCTCATGATTAGCTTGACTATCGTAAAATCATTAGTATGTGATCTTTAAATTCCCTGATGAACCTCTTCTAGGATTTCCTTAGCTTTAAGGGCATACCCACGTTTCAGTAGCCTAGGCGTGAAGACATCATTGAATTGACGATGTCTCGCTTTGTCTTTGTGGTGAGCTAGGCTTCTATATTCACCTTTCTCTCTTCTCCTAAGCTCACAACAACGCTTTATAAGGTAGTATCTGTTTTTCATCTTGCTCTGCCATCTTTAACAAATCAGGAGATAAGTTACAATCTCTATCGTCTCCAAAGCCCTGAGATCCCTCTAGACGCATATCTTCTCAAAAGTAGACTCTGAGTCAGTAACGACGTCGCTCATGTCATTGATATCTGGGGACCCATTGTGGGTGTAAGGCAGAAAATCCAAAGAATAAATGGTTCTAAGGATGATTATTTGTATGATATGAAAAATGAAAAAGTGTAAAGCATGAAAATATTTACTTAGAAAGATGCATTTTATTGAAATGACAATTTCGGACACAAGCCTATTTCACAAAAAGATTCTTATTGCTCCTAGGCTTTAGAGCAATAAGCGCGTTTTGGACATTACTCCGAGTTAGCTCTAAAAATACAGGGATCCCTTCCACAGTCCCATTGTTCAAAACACTCCCAAGTATGTAAGGGTTTGGAAAGTTTGATTCTTTGGTTCACTCTTTGGATGTGTCATCGGTATTCTGACTTCTCGATTTCTAGGCTTCTGATGACTTCTTTAAGGAATCGAGACTCTCTCACCCCCTCCTTCAATTGCCACAAATTACTGCTCCGGTCGATTCATCGAACTTCAAAACCCCTATTTTAATAAAACTCTCCACCAATTTCTTAAACGCAATGCAATTATCAGTTGAGTAACCTATTATTCTCGCGTGATACTCGCATTGAGCATTCGAATCATACCATTTGGGGTATAGGGGTTGCATTGGTTTCATGTAGTGAAGAGCCACCATATGTGCATTAAACAGGCTTTGATACAACTCTCTATATGTCATTGGGATGGTGTAAACTGGAGTTGCTTTGCATTGGATTCTTGACTTGATGAGCCCTGATAACCTGTTCTCACAGCCCTTGGTTGCCCTATAGTGACTAATTTGGGGCGCTTGCTTAAACTATTCGGTTCATTTTCCTTATTTCTCGAGGCCTTTGAAATCTGCTCTCTCCTTCCCTTTGTCTCTACTTGAACAATCAGTTTGGCTCGATCATCCTTAAGGTTAAAACATGAGCCCGTCGGGAAATTCAACAGTGCCGGGGTATCAATCTGACATTGGGGTTTGATAATGACGGGTACCCCATGCGACTGTGTATCTGGTTGAGTCGGGATATTCATCGAGGAATAAACGATTTCTTCGTCATCATCCACACTGCCGACCACTGGGCCACTCCTTTTTCCAAGTCTTTCGACTAGTAATTGGGTTAACTGGCGCATCATATTCGTTTGATCTTGCATATCCTGTTGAATTTTGGCCAACTGTCCTTGCATCAATATTTGCCTTTGCTCTAATCTCTCCAAATTTCGGTCCATGTCTTCTAGGTTAACTGAAATAATTTCACCTAATTAGAGTCTTACTACAAATTTTAATGCATGTGATATGATGTAATGCAAATGCATGAAATGCAATGAAAATGCATGAAATGAATGCAAAAAAAGAAAGAGAGGCGTCGATTATGAATTCAATTCCATTAGAAGAACTTTTCTAGAAAATACGTTTCTTTACATAAAATGGATCGCATATACGGCCATGTCCTCATAATCTAGGTGAAAACACCAATCTTCTTCTTCGTATCTGGATGTTATGGTCGTATCCCATAAACTTTCTCAATAGACGTCTCTTCTAGCTCCTTGTTGCTTGGTCTAGGTCGTACTTCGTTACTCGCTTATCCTCCGCGATACTCATAATCTTTCGATGACTTCTGAACAATCCTTGTCGGTTTGAATCTTCAGGCAATGTCTTGTCTCGTTGTTTACCTAGACTATGTTCGGACGACCGTATTATAATCCACTTTATCAAGTAACACATTTCCTTATGACAAACTCTTCTATTTAGCAATCGAATACGAATCAACACCCCCTTTCTAGGATGATGCAATGTAATGCAAGTGCATGGAATGAATGCAAAAAGAAAGAGAAACGTTGATTATGAATTCAATTCCATTAGAAGAACTTTTCTAGAAAATAAAGCTCTTTACATAAAATGGATTGCATATACAGTTTTGTGCTCATAGTCCAGGTGAAAACACCAATCTTTTTCTTCGTATCTGAAAGTTATGGTCATGTCCCGTGAACTTTCTTCATAGATGCCTCTTCTAGCTCCTTGTCGCTTGGTTCAAGTCGTACTTCTTTACTTGCTTATCCTCCGTGGTGTCCATAAGTTTCTTTAAGAAAGCCAAGACGTGACGACTCTTGAATAATCCTTGTTGGCTTGAATCATCGGGCGAAGTCTTGTATTCGTCTGTGGACTATCAGCTTTCTCTCGTTATTCACTTGGACTATATTTGGGCAACCGTATTATAATCCACTTTATCAAGAAATTCATTCCATTATGACAAACTCCTCTATTTAGCAATTGAATATTAGTCAACACTTCCTTTCTAAGATGATGCAATGTAATGCAATCAAGACAGAGGAAAACACATTAGCACAGGAGAGATAAACAATCACGAAAGAAAACACGTTAGTGCAAGAAAAATAAGCAAACACAGAACACCTATCCAGGTGACCGCTAGGGGTTTGGAATGACTCTACCTAAGGTGGGCTCTTAAGGCTCACAATATGAGGTTCGGTTCTAAAGAAGGGTACCTGAACCAGCAGATTCCTCAATCCTCACCCATTATAGGTTCATATGGGTCGAGTTCAGTTCAGGGGAACACATTTCCCTATGGCCATGCGGAGGTGAAAACCTCACGAAGCACATAGGTACAGATGTGTCCGGGAAGCAGTCCACTAGCCCATGCGGAGGTGAAAACCTCACGAAAGCTTAGTTTCTCACTCCCACTTAAAGGTGTGACCACAACGGTCATGCAATGCAATGCCAAAGTATTTTATGAGACTCAACATTATTGCAATCATAGTACCAGCAAATGCATCAAAAGAAACATGATTTTTCCAAATAATTTTCCAAATTTTCGACAAAAGAACAAAGAATAATCAATTTTATGGCCTGAATCTCTTATTGGTCCCCAGTGGAGTCGCCAAGCTGTCGAAACCATTTTTTATCGGGTTTTAGAAAACGAGAATCGACTTTTTACAAATATGGAGTCGCCACCGATCCTTTTCATTTAGGTGTGATCGGGTCACCTATAAAAATATTTGGGCCTGCGAAATTCGAGAAAATGGGTTCGGGAGTCTGTTACGTGCAAGGAAGGGTTAGCACCCTTGCAACGCCCAAAGTTGGTACCAAATTGATTAATGTTGTCCTAAGGTTGAAAACTTGAAAATATTTAAGGTAAAAAATTTAAAAAACAATAATTCGTTAAATTAGGATTGAATCTCAAGATTAACTCGTTCCAAAGGAATAAAAATACCATACCCAGCACGTTAGGATATAATGCCTTTATACTCTAGCGTCGAGATCATCTTTAATCTTCAAAATATGTAAAAAGGGTATTTGGCTATCTGGTTGAATAGGAAATTAACACCCAGTACGTTAGGGCATCATTTTCCCACTCCCAAACATACAAACATTGCCTTATCTTTGAAAAAAACTTTTAAATAAGCGATTTTAAAATAGGCTAAAAAATGCATTCGTTTGGTTTATTTGGATAAAAAATGAACAATTGTCACAAATAAAATGAAAATCTTAATCACAATAAAAGTATAATTGCAAACACAAAATAATAATATATGGCAATAACGAAAACTCGAAAGAACAAATTAGGGATCATACAATGGTAACATATTATACAGATATTAACATTCAAGACTAAAAGACAATTTAGAAAGAAATATTAAGCAATTTAACATAAATAAAATGCACCAAATTTTAATCATAAAGACGATGAACAACACAAGAGAAAAAAAACATCAACATGCAAGCTATAAATATTTTATACAAAAACTTCTAATCAAGTAATGTACGCAAAAGCCTAAAACGGATAAAAATAAAGATAAAAATAATAATAATGTATCAAGTAGTGGTATACAACAGAGGTTTAAAATAATATTGTATGAGGAATATCTAAATAAGTAATACACAAGACAATCTATAATAATCTAAATATAATTATGCGCAATATATATGAAAATATGCAAGAGTGTTTGAAATAAACAAAAATAAAAAGATTTTTATAAGAAATAAACTCTACATATAAATAGATTTAAAAGATGTGTATTCATAAATAAATTTGAAAGAAAATATATAGACATAAAATAATTTTAAATATATATATGTGTATATATATATATATATATATAATAATAACATGTAACTGTATTTAAATTAAATATTATGCAGATCGTTAAAAGATGCACCTAACATATGCTTTTAAAAATAAATATTTGTATAATACTAATTAATCACACACACACACATATATATAAAAACAAAATAAATTAAAACATTATAATCAGTTTTCAAAATAATTTAATAAAAAAGAACCTGAACAATGAATAAATTTAAGGCTAAGAATACATGAATCACAAATAAATTGATAATTAATCGAAATAAAGAGCAGACAACAAATTTAAGGGGCTATTATGTAAATAAACCTAATTCTCTAAATGAAATCATGGATTATATTGCATTTTCACGTAAACAACAAAGGATCAATGTGGCAAATATTCTAATATCTAAAACACAGCGAATGCACAGGATTGGATTAAAAAAAACTCACGAATTACATGGATTAATTGAGAAATAATGAAAACATATGAAAGGCTTCATCAAAAATCGATACAATAGCTAGGGACTTAATGCGCGAATACTCCATCAGATTTCTAAACAAGCGGGTTCAACAGAATATGGATCGGGTCATCGAGTGATCCATCCTTGATGCGACGCCGTTTTACCTCTTAAAGCTTATTCCTTAAAATCCTTTTTAATCCCTCAGTTAAGCCAAAACAGATCTAAAACCTAACATTTTTTATCCTTTTAAGCAGCCAACAACAGCCACCATGCACCGTTTATCAAGACCTTCCATTCTACCACTCAAACGCCATTGAAATCGGCGAGAAGTGGTACATGAGTGTCCGATCTAGAGATCTTCATCTAACTCCGATCGTGACGAAGAAGACGAAGATCAATCACCCCAATTGGTGAGCTCTTTCTCTCTTTTTATCATTTCAAATATAAAAGAAAATAAAGAAAATCAAATAAAAAGAATGGAGATCCTCAATAAGAACACTGACAAATAATGGTTAATCACCTTCGATTTTATTTTGCTTTTCTATTGCTGTCTCTTTTGTTTTATTCGAAAGAATCCCCTTTATAATCGTTTCACTTTGGTTTTTTATAACCCAGTTACAAAGATTCCTCTATCTTTTTCAATCTATTTTCTATGTGTTTCTTGTCGTTTTCTTTCTTGCTATTCGTGTTGCTGCGTGTCTTCCTGCAGGAGATGGGTGAAGCGTGCGAAGGTGGTGCCTAGGGCTGGCCAGACGCGTGAGGGAGCTGATCGAGGCATGAGGAGCTGCGGCGCCAAGCACTAGGGTTTTCTCTGCAGACGTTTTGGTTTTCGGGCCATTGGGCCATTATAAATTTGGGTCTGTATAGTTGGGCCTGGTGGGTTGTTAACTGGGTTTTAATGGTTTAGCAATTGGGCTCCGGGTTTTAGTTAGTATTTTGGGCTTGGTTTAATGGGCCCGGGAAAAATTTGGTTATTACACCAGTATCAGTGACCAGCAAGGTTGGGGTCTTAGTTCCCTTTTTAGTTTTTGATTGTTTTGTTTAATTGTATTACAGTTTTAAAGTTATTGTATTTCTATATGTTCTTATTTAGTAAGTATATTGATTGAACATTTATGATAAAGCAAGCTATGGAGCTAAGGTTGCCCCATTTGTCAAACCAGCTACTGTAGTTGATATAACAAAAGAAAATAGGGACTTATCTCCAAGCTTTTTAAGATGGTTAGTTGAGAGGAATCTCTCTAGTGATGATCGTATAATGCGCTTAAATGAGGAGTATGCCATTTCTTGCTCTAATTGAAGTCTCATTTTGTGCACCGCAGTTGTATAATTTATGAACTTAAGCTTTACATTATTTGGAAATTAATGATTTCATTTATTGATGCCTTTTAGAACATCTGGGTGTAATTAGTTGAGTGCTGACTTTTTTTTTCTGACAGTTACATAAAAGAAAGGAGCACTATAAATGTGATGGGGGTTGTTCGACGCCATGATAACGTACTCATGATTGCCCCACCATCAGAACCTATCTCAATAGGCTGTCAAGGGATAATTGCCTATCTCAATAGACACATAATACTTAAGAGCAAGTCTGGAATAGCATACTAACAGGGGATAATTTACTTCGAATCAGCTGCCTTGATGGGGAAAAAGGTTTTTGTTCTGGTTGAAACTATAGAATATGTTCAATCTATATGTTCAATCTTTGAGAATACCCTAAGTTCAAGTGATGGAATTCCAAATGATCATGTTTTGGCTGTCTTGATTGTTTTGTTTCAGAAACTTGGTATGCTGGATTATTATTATTTATTTGCTGCATATGAGTTACACAACTGTATTTTCATTGCTATGTCCTTGAACTGCTATAAGGAAGAGCTTGGCTGCATTGTGTCTTTACTACTATTGTTCATCTCATATATCTCCTGAGTTATTACTGCTAATCATATTAAACATGTGATTAAAGGAATCTTCTCGAGATAAATATGCTAAAGGCATAATGGTCTGGTGTGTTTTATGCGTCCTTATGTTTGTCGGACTGTTTTAGGTGAGTGTTTACATTAGCTATTACTTCAAAGTGAGATGGCTCAACACCCTTAACCTTTATCACCAAAATTAATGGGCACAAACGTGATTATTGTCTTGCAGTGAAAAAATGTTACAGCATGGTATATTAAATAATTAGAGATGATATGGTCAACTGCTCGAGCTGATTGAGTTAAAACCCCCTTAGGAGGAAGCATAGTTAAAAAGGCAAGGGAAACAAATCTGAGAATTATTTAATTCAAATTGGTGGTCTTCATTTTTAAGTTAGTATATAGCCTAATACAGGCACACTTTGTGAACCCTAAAGTAAAAACCCCTCAATAATAGTAAGAGCTTAAATTACATAAATTACCTTTTAGAAATAAGTCTAATTTATAAAAAAGATATTGTACTCAATGATAAAAAATAAAAACAAATGAACAGCAATTTGACAAGTTTGATCTCTGGTGTACTATGGAGAAACTTATAGTTTCATAAAGAACTTAGGACTGAAGAATCTGTGGAATTGTAGTTGATGTTTGTTAGGCTTGTATTCTTCATGCTCAGACAAATATATGCACGTTTATTGTGCATCAACTTCTACTTATTTTTGTGATTCAATTGATTGTAGGAGAATCCTCATATATATTTATGAAGGGCATTGTACATGAACTTGCAGACTTAATGACTCGCACTAGTGGGAACACATCTAACACAAACCATGTAAGTCTTCACTCAACTATTTTTACTTGTTCCCTTATTGTTTTACTGAATTTAAGTTATTGTTTCATCAAGTTCTTTGTTTCTCTACTAAAATTTACTCTTGCATGCTCTTGTTGATATTGTACTTGAATGAACTCGCAGAGTGGCTAAGTTTTAGTAAAATGAAGGGATTGCTAATTCAAAAATACAGATGATAAGTGTAAAAATTGAGTAATTGGTGTGGAACAATGAAGGCTTTGTTGTTTTTCTTGTCTTTATTTATGTTCTGGCAAACTTGTTCTGTTTAGTTGGCATGATTGGCATTGTAAGATGGTCAAGTAAGATGAAGGCCTGCATATTCCTCTCTTTCTGCACGATTAATTTTAATACCAATTTTTAATGCATTTAGTTTGAAAAGTATGCTATGTTTGCCATATTTTATATGTCCATGTTGCATCCAAATAATTTATCTGATTCGTCCTGTAGACAGTCTGGCTTATCTTCTAATGATCATATGGAGACTAAAAATTGGTGACTCTTTTATCTACGTTTTTTTAGTTACTTTTTTCTTAATTTTTGTGTGCTACTTGTGTCAATTCTGGATGGAAGGGTGTCATCCATGCAACCATAAAAATATCCACCTGATGATGCACTAACAAATATGTTCTTGTGTTATTATATACTTTTTAAAACTCAGTAGACGAGAGGAATGCAAAAACATATATAGCCCATATTTTAAATTATTAGGGTTGTATGTGCTATATTTGAGTAGCATTGTCTGGAGTGGACTTCTGTTATTTGTTGAATCATAAATGTATCGAATATGAGAAAGTCCGCTTTCTGACTGGCAAGTTTACCCATTTAGATGGGAAGTACTGCAATGTTCTTCTGAGTTTATTGTTACTATATTTAATTCAAACATGCTTGAAGCCCAAATAGTGGGGTTTAGATTTTCTCCTGAATTGTGAAATCTTCGTATCTTTTTCACTACTTGTATAGGGGATTGAGATGGGCTCCTTTTCTTGCATATTTTTAGCATTTAGTCAGGAAATAACAATGACTTGTATATGGCTTTTGAATGTGAAACCATTTTGACTCTTTGAATTTAAAAGTCAACGTCATATTCATTAGTTTTATTCTCTCTAAATTCATAAAATTTTGTTTGATCACTGAAATTAATAGTTGTAATTCCTGTGTAGGGCTCCAAACGGCCATGAATTGGGATGACAAAGTCATATGGTCAAGCAGGTACTGTTACAAATGCTCCAACTGAAGATGTGTATAAGTCTAATATTAGGTCCATGGAAGTTAACAGGTCAATGATTACAAGTGTCGGAAATGACCAAATTGGATCTAATTGGGATTGGGATGATGACGACAGGGGAATTGTCATGGATATCCAATCTCTTCTCTCTGAGTTTGGAGACTTTGGGGACTTCTTCGAAAATGATATACTGCCATTTGGGGAGGTAATTTCTTATCCTTCCGTATATTCTATAATAAAGGCTTTTTATCTGATATTTGTACCATTTGGCTTAAATCACTTGGAGTGTGTTTGGATGAGGGATTTAGAGAAAGAATTTCAAGATGCATTTTTAGCATCTCAATTTTTTGCAGTCTTTAATATCATTCTTCTTCTTTTATAATCATCCTTTTCTTATAGTCTTATCAAATTCCATTTTTATTCTAAAAAATATTTACCTAAACAATACAATTATAACTTCTGGTTTTGAGCTGCTGCATAATAAAATGCCTTCATTTCAAAATCCCCCATCCAAAATTCACTTTTTGTTTAGAGAAGCAAAGTTTTTAAATGCTGTATATTGTTTGGAATTCATATGCATTTCTCGAGCTATTTTAATTCATCCCTCTTTTGATTGAAGAAATCACAGAGCTAGCTTCTTGTACTTTATAGTATCTTGCTTTTGGTGGATTTTGGCACATGCTTCTTTGTAGAATGATATAGAGTTCACATCTTTGCAGAGAATGGAGAAGTGCTCAGTGATCACTACAAGCTACTTGCAGTTGATTTGCGTGACTTTCATATCTTTGCAGAGTTCGTATCAGTAGCGTTACAAGCAATGGGCTGATTATTACAATCAAACGAAAGTTAGTTGTGCCCCTAGAACATAAATGGATTTGTATAGAAACTGTTATCAAAGTAATGCTAAAGGATTTACTTAAGAGGGTAGAGGGATAGGAATGGTTTTGTATATAAACTGTTATCCAATCAACGCTTGTTTGTGTGCTGTGATAATAGCATTGATTCTATTGCATGTTTCTTTTTGATATCTGCTCCTTTTTATAATATTTTAATTTTTTTTATTTTTCATGACCTTTGGTGGCGTTTTTGGTAAAAACGTCGCTAAAGATATGGCCTTTAGCGGCATTTGGAGGAAAAACGCTGCTAAAGGTCATGTTTTTAGCGGCGTTTTTGGGGAAGCGCCGTTAAAGATCATGCTCTTTAGCGGCGTTTTTGGGGAAGCGCCATTAAAGATCATGCTCTTTAGCGGCGTTTTTGGGGAAGCGCCGCTAAAGGTCATGGTTTTTAGCGGCGTTTGTGGAAAAAGTGCCGCTAAAGGTCATGGTTTTTAGCGGCGTTTGTGGAAAAAGCGCCGCTAAAGGTCATGGTCTTTAGTGGCGTTTGTAGGAAAAGCGCCGCTAAAAGTCATGACCTTTAGCGACATTTGTGGGAAAAACGCCGCTAAAAGTCATGACCTCTAGCGGCATTTTTTTCTTATAAACGCCGCTAAAGTTTGCGGCGTTTGATTTAGCGGCGTTTTTTGCGGCGCTTTCAAAAGCGCCGCAAATACTATTAGTGGCGCTTATAAACGTCGCTAAAAGCCTAAAAAAACGCCGCTAAAAGTCTGTTTTGCTGTAGTGAAGGACACGGCCGTGTGACATTATAAAAGAGGCCCAAAACTTGTTTTTGAAGTCGTAAATGTGTTTATGACTGATAATAATCTCCCTAGTGTATGAATGATCTGAATTTGATTGAATGAGAACTCTCTGATACTCTGTAATAGACATATGAATATTATATATGTAAGTGTATTGTGGACAATTGTACTCTGCATTTGTATGGGTTGGGATGTTGTAAAGAAAGAAGTAATCTGCTCTGAATCAGTGGTTAAGCCACTATGTAAATAATTCTTATTTTGGCACTTTGATGCATTATGATCTAGCAGCTAAGTTGTGTTACTGTAAACGTGTCAAATAGACACTTTGTGGTGTGTAGGGATGGATGGACATTAAACGTCCTTAACAATGTGTTGGGAAGGTCGAAGATGGTGTGTAGCAGACAGGGTTTAGGATTATCTGCATCTAAATCTGATCTGCAACATATATATATAAATTTGCATAGATATAAATATCTGTATATAACTTACCTGCTTTGAGTCTGAACCGTAAATGATTCTGTACCGAACCGAATCTCTGAATTTGAAATTACTTTTCAAATGAATAATGATTGAATAAACTTAAATTTCTTTTACGCATTGAATTCACAACTCCTTTTTTTTTTTTAGTTGGATTTCAGGTAATCCCCAGTTTTGAACGGGTCAACGTAGCGGATGCTCGGTCAAGCATTTACTCTTCTTTAAGTAGTATATTAGGATTTCGGGAAACCATAATAATAGGAATGTGGAAGATTATATACTTAATTAGTTTTAGGATGAATGCGTTATGAAACGTGGTTTAACTTTATTGTGCTGTTGTGCGACAATTGATAAATGATAAGGTAACTTTCTAAATTTAGGCTGGACGTCCAGGCCGGGTTTATTGTATGATATTTCAAATCTATAAATTAGAGAAAAACAAGAAACTGATTAGTTGTTGTAAAAATCAATTTGTGAAATCAAAATGGAGAGAGAGTAGTTTTTGTTGAACTATCTTGAAGAAACAAGGGTGATTGAAGTATCATAATCTATATTTACTTTTATTCCAATATAAGTAGAACACGGATGTTAAACATAAATATTTAAAATATAAAAAAAAAAGTTGGAATAACATTCTCCTTAGTTAAAACCAAAGACGACAATGTAGTAGCACGTTCAACCTATTATTTAGAAGTCACACTGCATTTATTGCAATCTTCATTCCAGACTCACAGTGACCAGCAGTGTTGCACATAAAGAAGTTGAGTCCCTTGGCCAGTTTTATCTTATCTTTCCCTGAGTTGTACACTTTTGCACCTGCAGGTGTGGTACAACTAGTGTACCCTCGTCTGTTCACTGCTACCACATTGTGGATAGTCGCATCGTAGTTGAACACTGCAACATCACAGTACAAAGTTTTTTTTTTTTTTTTTTTGAATTACTTCAGACACAGACTAGGAAATATTTTCATCATTTTGTTTAGTTATTTGGAGTTACCTAGCACGTCGCCGGCCGTGAACCGCTTCCCTTTCGGCCAAGTAGCCGTGTTAAAAGTCCAACCATTAGAGCCACCGACAGTGTAAGTAGCTGCATCAATGGTTTCCAGGCAAACCATTAAGCACAATAGCAATGCAATTGCGGACATGGTCGCTTGACTTGCACTGCCCCTTCCCTGCGCCATCTCTGAGAAAAGCTAAAGGTTTTAGAAGTGGAAAAGGCTGTTGGAGTGAGTGAGGTGGGGGGAAGCACAAGTTTTTATGCCTATATAAGCAGTTTCAAAACTGGGACTAGACAATCACAAAAGTGGGGGGGGGGGGGCGCTTTTGAGATTGTCGTTGATTAAAGTTGAAGCCAACAACCGCATTAACGACTTTTAACTTTCGGTGTTGATAATAAAGATTTGAAAATAATTAGAGGTGAATGATGACATTAATTGGGATGGGAGTATTCAAAAGAGAAGATTATTTAGTGGTATGTGAAGGGGGTGTGGTGGACTATGGCACTCACATGGAAGAGTTGTAGCAGCAGTCACAAGCCGTGAACTGAGGTTGAAGTTATTGGGCGGAAGCTGATAGTTTCAGGGGAATAATGGGATGTCAATTCAAAAGGCAAAAAGGACAAGATTTTCAGGGACTATAAAGATGGCCAGCTTGACTAGTTGCTTATATTGTGTTTTAAGAACATCAAGCAATGAAGGAGCTGATGTCTAAGGCAGCGGTGACCCTACCTTCCATCATGTTACAATCTCTTTAACCTTTTCTGTGGCGTCCGGTCCCGAGAAGGTTAAAACCGAATCTTGGTCGGACATCTAACTTATGCCCCAATCCATTTATCATACCATTAAATTAAGTTAGGTACTTAAATTTCATTTTAATGTTTAAATTTATCCATATAGTTTTTGGTTTAAACTACTACTTATGTTTGACTTTCATTATACAAACTCCTTTAAAAATTTTAAAAAATTTTAATAAACATTTTCAGCTAATCATAACTGAACAAGTGGTTTAAATGATTATTATTATTTTGCATGTGGATTTTATATTAGAATATTATTCTAATACCCTAAAATATTTAAAAATTTAATTTAATTTAATATTATTTTAATATATTGAGAATCCAAAGTTTTCTCTCTTGATTGTCTCCTTCGGTTCCTGACTTGAATTATCTTCATAGCAACAAAAAGATTAAGATAAAAATTTAAAACTCAAACCTATTTTGTTGGAATCCTCTTTTTAGTATGATGTCTTTATTATTGGTAACCCATAAATCTCTTCATCTAGCTCCCTTCTCCGGTTTGTGTGTTTTGAAGGCTAACACCAAAAATTCATTTTGATTGGAACTCATATCTTCCTCACTCATCCCAATTTAAAATTCTGTAAATCAAATGGGTTAAAATCTTTCGGAAAACTTCAGATAAATTAGAGGGATTGAATCCTAAATTCCTCAAATAAACTCCCTAAAATTCCCAAGTTTAATCCAAACCGGACCACGCAAAAGCATCTAAGGCTTATTTGTTGAAAAATGGTTTCCGAATCCTGATCAAATTGATGAAGCATAAACACGGGTACATCTCCACCATACTCCAGTAAGCAACAAGTTCTTGAATTTTGATTCAAGATGAAGAAGCAATGCTCCATACACGGATCAAACAATAGTCAAAATGTTAGGTACTTTTTTTTTTTCCACATCTATCATAGTTTTTGTACAATAAAATAATGCTATTATTAAAATTTGGGTAAATTATATTAGTAGTCACTCAATTATGTTTTTTTCACCTAATTATGAAAAGTTACAAATTTTTTTTTTGTCATCGAACTATGAAAAGTTACAAAATAGTCATCCAAATATTCAATTTTGTTTTTTTTGGTCACCAATTAGTAGAGGTGATTATGAGTTGGGCCTCAATAGAAATTTAGGCCCTTTTTTAACCCTGGGCCGGCCTAAAAATGGGCCTAAAATTTTGTCTAAGCTCGGCCCAAAAAAATGTTAAAACTTGAGCTTAGTCTATTCATATTAAATTTTTTATATTATTATTTTTATATAAAAACAAATTTAAAAAATATAATACATAAAATATAGTAAAAAACATTAAAATAAATGTTTCCCAACAAATTGAAAAAAAATTTAAAAAATTATTTATAGTTAAATAATACTAAGATAAGTGTAACTTAACAAACAAATACCTTTAAAATAGTAGCAAAATTAATAATAAAACAAGAGTTATATAATACCAAACAATTACAATAAAATAGTAACAATATAATAGCGATATGACACCAAAACAACAGTAAAAATAGTAAAAACAGTAGCATTTTTTTTTTTAAATTCGGGTTAGGCCGAGGCCAAAAAAAAACTTACCCAAAGCTTGACTCGTTTAGAAAATGGGTCTTGTTTTTTAACCCAAGCACATTTTTTGGGCCTATATTTTTTTCTAAACCCTCTCACTTTTTGGGCGAACTAGGTGGTTTGACTCATGATCAGGTCTACCAACTAGCTACTGTAAAAAATGGAAACAACGTGAAAAAAAGATTTAATAATTGAAAGATCAATTTGTAATTTTTTATAATTGACTAACAAAAAAATTAAATAACTATTTTATAAGTTTTTTATGTTACTAATATTAATTTTTTCAACTCACCGCTTACCTTCCTTTTTCATCTCTTCCAACCATTCATCGTATAAATTCTTTTCCAAGGTTTTCTGAAAGTTGAAGGAAACATTTAAGTGATGTCTTCGCATCCTGTTTCTTATTTATTTATTTTTATTTTTTCTTGTCAATTCCTCACAAAATTGAATGGTAAAGATTTATTAAAACTTTTACAAACTTACTACTCACCTTCCGTTTTTTGTTTTTAAAAATTTTCTTGTCAATACCTCAAAAAATTGAATTAAATGATGTCTATAAAAGTTAGATTCGAATTTAAAGAACATAATTTCATTTTTCCTTTAATTTTAGATTTTCTCAAAAAATGATAATTTTTACTCTACTACAATTCAAACTCAATTCTCACTATCCTAATAATTTTATTGACTGCTGTAACTTAATTTAATTTCTTTTTAATTTAAATATTTGTTTCAACTAATATTTGCAATTTATTGTATGGCGTGATAGGCCAAAGGAGTTAACTTTGTTTAGGTTTCAAAATCTGGAAAAAAAAAATTGGGATTCAATAAGCTTACATGGTGTGATGAGCAAAAAAATCAGTTTATTGTAGTATTAAGCTATTGAAAAAATAGCCTGAAAAAAAGTGCAAAACCTGGAAAAAAAAAAGTGCAAGATGATTGATTGTAAGAGAAAGGAATGATAAGTGAAAAAGGTGAGTAGTAAGTCGGTAAAAGTTTTAATGATGTGTAACTATTTTCTTATGTCATGGGCTTCACAAAACAGTCTGTAATTAATGTGTATATTTCAGATTTTTTATGATTTTTTGAGTGATTCGGCCTAAATTTAAGATCCATTTACTTCAACCTTAATTGAATTAAAACACTTTAATAAGTTGTATTTTACCAAGATAATTATGGTAAATCCTAAATGATGAACATTGTATAGATTTATATCCCTTAAAATTCTCTTATTGTAGATGAGAATTTATTTTAGCCATTGATTTAATTTAATCTGATGAAGAAACTCAACTATAAATAGAAGTCTCCCCTTCATTTGTAATAACTTCATTCTTTATGAGTTAAAGAATATATTGAGAATATATATTCAAATATCTTGTGTGCTTTATTTTCTTGTCACTTTTAGTTTTTTTGTTACTCTTTCGTTTCAAGTTACTTTCGTTATATTTTTTGGTGCCTTAAAAAGTTTGCAGGAGAATTCTTACTTTTTGAGTGTTAGGTTGACTTAGATAAATTTGAAGCGAA
Source organism: Gossypium australe (assembly GCA_005393395.2). Taxonomy (NCBI): domain Eukaryota; kingdom Viridiplantae; phylum Streptophyta; class Magnoliopsida; order Malvales; family Malvaceae; genus Gossypium; species Gossypium australe. The sequence continues at coordinate 86,813,760 of CM016618.1, read as the reverse complement.
GAAATCACTAAAACCGCGCGGTTTGCCAGATTAAAATTCTAACCCCATAATACTTACATGACATTAATTTATTAGACAAAGATCATGACTATAGAGGTAAAAAGGCCTACCTAATGATTTTTTCAAAAAGATGGAGATAGATTTTTATTCTTCTTTTTTTTTTTCCTTTTATACAATATTTAGAATTACTCATAATCTTACCCCAACTTTTAATTAAAAAGATAATCATGCACGCTTGAACCACACCATTTAATTCTTTCTTTCTTTGATGAAAGAGATAAAGAGGATTTCATTATCCTCATTTATTTTCTTTTTAATTAAACCTAATTTTTTATAATTAGTAAAATCAAAATAAAGTAAAAGCTTTTTATTTAAAATAACAATATATTTTTTATTTCCATCATAGAAATTAGGTGGATATTTTTTTAATACATATGTTTGGTTATAATTAGTTAAAATTCATAGATTAATCTGAAATAGATTATATATCCAATTTTAGTATTTAGCAAATTAAAAATTCTAAAAATAAATTAAATTTAGATAATAAGCATTCAAGGATTAATATTTGTATCCATAAATCTATTGTGAATAATAATCGAAAACTTCAAATATTATTTGAATTCATAGGTATCCTTAAATATCCAATTGAAAATTTTAGCATTTAAGAAGTAATTGAAAATTTTAGCATTTAAATGTCCAATTTAAATGTAAATTTAGCATTTAAGAAGTAATTGAAAATTTTAGCCTTTGCTTGGTACTAGGGGTGAAATCAGGAAAGGCTTTTAGGAGGATAGAAATTAAATTATAATTTTTACGATACAAAAAATATAATTTTACCATTTTAATAGTCTATATCTTTTTTAAAAGATTAAATCAAATATTTATATTTTTAGGGGGCTAAAATATAATTTTACCTTTACTAATTTAAAATTTTAAAAATTTTTAGAGGCATCTCATTTTAGGGATGCCTTGCCATCCCCCTAGGTTCACCTGAATCGTGTATACAAGTATGAGTAGGTTTAGATAAAATTTTAGGGTTGAGTCAAATTTAAATGAATATAAAACGTGTTAACGTGTTAATGTCATACTTAAACCCGATTCAATCAGTTACATGAACTGCTCCAACCACCAATTGCTCGTTAACAAACACTTGAAATGATATTGAATTAACACAAGTAATAAGCTTAACCCCATAATTTCCGAAAACCCTTCACCAAAACTACGGCAGGATTTATGCATATCAAAGTTGGAATGCCCTTATGATGCCTTTCCACCCAACATTACCAGAGATGTATCTATTCCTCACAAATGCATCGGAAATAATGTGATGAATATAGTTTTATTTCTAAAGTAAATAAATAATATATTTTGTAAATTACATTTTATTATTAAATAATTTAAATTAAAAAATTGGTTAATATATCTTAGCTTTTAGGTTTTCAATTTTCCTACATTTTATATAAAATTACTTCCTTTTGTTAAGCATTTAACTCAACTTTTTTCCTAATTAACAAGTTGAGTAATGATAGATTGAAGTGAGATAAATAAAAAATGGAGGTTGATATTTTTATTTTTTATGCAGGAGAACCACACAATCTTAAATGATAGGGTTTTTTAAATTATGGGTTGGTATCAATAAAAAAATGAAGCAGATTTATTTCATCTGAATGGATTATAAAATCCTTTCTAAGAAAATAATTAAGATAAGACTGTATTCAACAAATACTTGGTAAACTTTTTTATATTCAACAAATATCTCCAATCCATAAACTGAAAAATTAGACACTTGATGATAAATTAATATTCTACTCTAAATATCTTTAAATTCAATAGCATACTTTCTACTTTTATTCTAAGAATGCTATTTAGAAAGAAATATTTTCCCACTTATTTATTTTCATCAAATTCAAGTGAAGTGCTATTTGAAAAAGAAATATAATTGTTGGTATAAAAAAGAAAGCAAGTTTGTGGTATGTACTAAATTCTGCTCCTTAATCCGTAGTTTTATACATAAAGATCTCCACGTTTCTTCTTTTTGGTAAATAAAGAAGAGAAAAGAAGCGAAAATGAACCCCCAACAAGTCTATCACCATGTAGAATACAAATTAAGCATCAAGATCCATTATTCTGTATGGGATTTGTGTATTCATGGCCAAATTTGTAACCCACAAACATCATCTACTGTACCCATCCCACAACAAAACCCTTTACCACGTGTAAACATTCTCCGGAGTTGTCTCTGTGTGAACATTTTTCTGTGGCAGATACTACTAATGAATAAAAGTTTGAACCTAGTTTCACATATATAGTAGCTGGCTAGTTGATGTTGATGCATGTCTCCTTCAATCGGCCCAAGCTACATGCAAAATAATATATATGATGATAATGAAGCTACACTATATATAATGGCTTGTGACATTCCCCTTTTTCATTTTCATTTCTTGATTTTCTTAGCTATTATCATAAACCCTTTGCTTCAAACTCACAAGGGTGTTCATTAAATTAGTCAAGCTGTGTATGTATGTATTGAAAGGAACTTCCAACAAGAATGATTTTTGACCCTTGTCTACTACTTGCACATCAGCAACTCATGATAGTTTCCTACGAAAGCTTTAGCTCTTAACAACATTGAAAACCTTTTGATTTTCAATTTTAATGTAAGGATGCAACTACAACCAGCTGTTTAGGTTAGAATTTAGAAATTTTATATATAAGCATATAGCTGGAGTTGCACATATTTATTGACATATTCCCACCACCACCTTTCCACTTTAAGGAAAACTTATAGTACTTCTGTCATCTTTTTTTCCTCAAATACTTGATACAGATCAATTGAGGAAAAAAAATACTAATGATTACTGTTTTTTTAGCACTTTGATGCATTACATTGAATGCAACAACAGAAGATATATTGAATCAATGAAGGATCCCAAGGACAAAGAATTGCTAGCCTGGAGACCAATATTCATGTCCTATACGAATTAAAACTCATAACTTGACTGAATTGTCTGAAAACTTGCACACAGTCCTTATTAAAAATATTGGATATTGAAGAAAAATGTTGTTTTTTTTTCTCTGACTGCTAAAAAGCTAACATATTGTCTTTTCTGCTTAACTTTTGCATGTTAATTATGAACATGTATGATCATAATGATGCAATGGACAAACAAAGCTAGTGCTGTTATGCATACCAGGAAAAATAGTTAAATAAGATGGGATTTTTTTTTTATGATCATGATGAAATACCAACACCAAGAAAATCTATGAAAGGAACATCCTTTGTTTTGTCTGATTCATCTTCTTGCTCCTGCTGGGAATTACTCACTCTAAGATTTGCAGACTTGGTTGCATTATCAGTAATGCTCAGAAACTCCTTTGTCATCACACCATTATTGCTTTCAAAATTATCACCAAGTTTAAGGTAGCCAAAAGGACTTGGAACCACCCTCCTGTAGTTATGGATTCCAAATGCACTGGAATTTCTGAAGCTGCTACAATATGCTGAGGCATTTGAATGATATTTATAAAGAGATTGATCTAAAAGCTTTGAGGTATCCATGGAGTAATAGCTAGAACCAGACCGCAGTAAATGATTTTTCCCGTCTCTTATTGATAACTGAGCTGAAGATGAGTTGTTTGAAGCCACCATTGTTGATGAAGCAAAATTCCAAGATGGTGAAGAAGTAGTCGATGTGGATGAGACTGAGAAAATCTTATCTTTACCTTGGTTTTGAAACTGGTCGAAAAACCTACTGTCTCCAAACCCAAATCTGGAGCTAAAAGCCTCTTGACATCTTGCTAATTTCCTTGAAGTACTAAAACCAGTAGAGCTTAGCTTAGAGTCGCTAAATGCATCTTGAAAACTTCTCTTCCCACATAGCTTGGATTGTTCTCTTTGTTTTCTAGCCATTATAACGTGCCAGTGATTCTTCACTGCATTGTCGGTTCTACCAGGAAATAATCTAGCTATCAATGCCCATTTGTTTCCATGGATATGATGAGCAGCAAGGAGCCTTTCTTCTTCTTCTTCTGTAAATGGTCTTCTGTTGATTCTAGGGTCAAGTTGATTAAACCACCTCAATCTGCAGCTCTTCCCTGTGGAAACATATGCATAAAGATTAGGCCATATGGATATGGGGGTAAATATTTGCATAAGTGTATATTATATATACTTACACTCTAAAATTAAAGGGAAAGAGAGGAAGAGATCATTCTTTAGTTTATCATCAGTTCATGATTGTAGATCAGAACCAAATTAATTATTAATCATGCATATCTCTTCCTGTGCTATTGAAACTTAAGAGACTATAATTAATTAAAAAAGGTTGGTTAAGTAGGTAGATGAGAAATATTTGACATATGTGAAGAAAAATGAAATCTAAAAATATACTAATCAACAACCTATATGATCACACCAACTCAATCATGGCGGAAGAAACATCTTTTTCTGATTTAATCTTAAGTTTTGAAGCAGCTTATTAAAATTTTGCATGCTTCTACATCATACTTTTAACAAATTCCCCTAAAGACTATATTAAAAAGAAAGTTAAACCAAGTTAGAGGATCAAGAAATAGCTTATAAACCAAGACTCTAATATATTCCAACAGTTATGAATTATAAAATGATCACCTGATCTTCCTTGGAGCTTTTCTGCAATAGAGTTCCAGTTTTGTGCACCATACTGTTCAACAAGTTGCCTGAGCTTTTCATCTTCAGCTGGTCTCCAGTGTCCTCTAGGACAAGTCTTGTTGACATCATCACTAGAAGCAGCTCCTGAATCCTCCATGGATATAGCTGATATAGATAGATATATGTTAATCACAAGCTAGCTATGGGAGAGCTGTAAAATTATTTGTCAACAAGCACAACAAAAAGGAAGCCCCCAAGAAGATATATATATATATAAAAGAGGTAGCAAGGAGAAAGGGGGGAAAATAATGAAGAGAGAATAACAAGAAAGTGCGGTTGGTTTAGGGTTGTGGATGAGAAGTCACTTTTGTTGGTTTTACACGACACATTAAGCCCTATATGTATGCATCTGTAGAACCACTGACTGACTTACCCTTTCTTTCAACTGTTATGCTATTGGCCCATGAACCACTCTTTATATATCAATATTTTCCCAACTATGTCTATCACACACACGCACACACACACACACATACATATATATATATATATATATTGCTTTCTTAATTAATTGCTTCCCTCAATTTCTCTCTCACTTACAAGTTTAAGCCATGGTATTATGTTAAATCAAGCCTGGTGACTAGGGCAGCTAGTAGTTTTTATTAAAGGGACAGCTCTCCTGGTCCAAATTCATTAACAAGGGATCATGATTCATAATCATGATTTATCACCTTTAATATACTTTTATTTAGTTTTCGAAGGGTGTTTTGTCATGCATATAGTGCATGGATGCTGCCCCTTCACATTATTAATCAATACTCACCCTTTTATTTTTAATTACCATATTAGCGTGAAAAATTGTTAAGTATCATATTTGTATAGCTGTGAATTACATCAATTTCAAACTTAGTCAACATTCAAAAACCCTAATTATCAAGAACGAAACTCAACTAAAACACAATGCATTGTGGGTTGTTATGGACAAAAAGATACCTTAATGACCAATAAGTTCTATTGAAGAAAATGATCAATTAATAATACATAAATAAGGGTTAAAGATAGAAATTTTCTATAATATTTTTTTTTTCTGAGCCAAAATAAAATTTATAATGATATTGCATCTGGAATCACATAGTTAAGTTGAAATCAGTGGGAAAAAAGGTAGGTAAAATTGGAAGCTGTCATATACCAGAATCGGGATCAAGATAATGTTATGATAAGCAAGCATTTTAAAGCATGCACATGCATGCACTATGCTAAATCAGATGAATATTCCTAATATAGGGATTTCATTTGTTTGTTTTTTGACATGATTATTTATGATTTCCAGAAAGAGTTGCTCTCTTTGTTATACCGACTTAAAATCAGCCATTTTCAGTTGAAAGACATCAAGTTTTAAGTATTTTAACAATGTTAAGCTAGCTGTCCAAGTAATTATATCTTTTCAGTCTATATGAATGCTTCAAAGTAGACTACGGTTCAAGGTTTACCATAATTTGGTTTCTGAATTTTGCATTTCTAATTTTTTCTCTCTTCAATGCGCGATATACATATTTGACAAAAATTATACATTTTGATACTTAAAGGTATCGATGTTAACTTTTTAGTATTTAATTTGGATTTTAGATTTGATTTGTTAAAAACTCTTAATTTGCAATTAAATCACATCCATCATATTGTATTTGACAAATTAAATGCAAAATTAAACAAATTCACAATTAGCATTAAATTTATTTTATTAACAAAATCATGAAAACTCCAAACCTAATAATATTAGCAATTAACTTTTACCAAATCAATTCTAAAACTCAAATTAAACACTAAAAAGTTAACACCATTACCTTTGGTACCAATATATATATTTTTCAAATATAAGTATCAAATTGGACCAAAAAATAACATAGGTATCACATTAGAAAAATGTGTCAAACTTGGGTACCAAATTCTATATTAAACCAAAATTTAAACATGATGTGTGGATACAATCAATGTGAAGCCAAAAATCATTTTAGGAAGTTGGATTTGAATTATAATTTTTTGGGAGAGCTAAAGAATAGTTTTACCATTGTATTAACTTTGTGCGTGTATATATATATATAAATATATTAATTTTACAAAGACCAAAAAAAATATTACAAAGACTTCAAGACAATTTTATCATTTTGAGGGGCCACAGCCACTACCATTCCTCTAAGATTTGCCACCAGATATGATATAGTATGACAATAAAAAATAATTTATAGAATAATATAGAATAAAAATGTAAAAAATATATATTTATGAATTTTATATTAAAACCAAGTGAGTCATTGTTTGAAATTGTTAACTTAAAAATTTAGAATTCATGTGTTCGAAGTTTAAATCCATTATAATATTATTTTATTAAAAATATGAAAAAAATAAAAATACTCTAGTATTAATATTTGTTATTTTGCATATATATAAAATGGTATTTTAATAATTTTCTAATTGAGTTGGTACAAAGGGCAGCACTAGAGGAGCCCAAGTAGGGGCCATGGACCCCTAAAATAGAGAATTTGTGTTTTAACCCCCCTAAAATCCGAAAAATTATAAATTAATACATGATAAAATTATTTTTTTGAACTTACAATGAAAATAATGCATTTTGGCTCTCATAAAAAAAATTAACTTAATTTTAACTTAAAGTTGATATTAATTTTGGTGTAAAATTAAGAAATTTGGATTGACATGTATTTCTTAAACAAAATTTGGATTTATGCATTGGAATAAAATTGTTGATTGATGAAAAAGAAAATAATCCTTGTCCGTATGACCGGGCGTGTCTAACAAGACCTATTCTGGAACCAGCAGTTAGTTTGTTCAACATTCCTTAATATTTTGATGATAATAACAAATTTATATGATAAGACAAAGGAAGCTAACTTCCTGCTTTGTCTTCATATATTATATTACTTTTCCCCCATAGTAAAAATAGTATACGTAATTTCTTCAACAAAGTCCTCCCCGATGCCTGCCATTGCACGCTTGTCTTTCTTGTTATAGCAATAACATGTCAAACCAAGCATAAGTAATATTTAAATAGCAAACTACAGAGACTATTTCAATTTTATGTCGAGATTGGATCCAAAATTATTGTGCGCTCATAATCTAAACCTTTAGGTTTGTTGTCCAATGATGCATATAAAGCAATGAATAGTTGGGAGAAAATGACATAAATAACAGTTGGGGCATAATAATAATAATAATAATGTCAGAGAAGATTATTGGTGATGAGGAAATATAATCTTACACACAAGGGTTAAAGCAAATGCCGTGCAAGGAGGGCATCAAGAAAAGTATGGGTAAACCGTCTGCCTTTTTTCATACTTGCATGCAGATGGCAAGTCAAATACAAACGTTGAAACATTATCATGTTGAAAATATAAGTAGCTATTTTATAAAGGAAATTATTGGCTTTTCTTAACTGATTGAGATTTTATACCCATGAAATTAAAACATCTCAAATCGCTTCTAAATCCATTAACATCATCAGGTGTAGTAGATGTAGAACCCAGACGTTCTTATTGTGGAAGGTATGTAAATTGGTGTCTAATTCTAATTCGTTGATGGTGTTAGTTTATCTATATATACTCCATATTCCATCACACTTGTATCATTTATAAACCAAAATAGAAAGGATTAATAATGTTCATTTCATTAGTTAATAGAAACCCAAACTCGATCCCGAATAACCAATTACATGATCATGTGGGACTTTGTACACCCCCCCCATCTCCATATTATTCTATTTTAAATTTCAACATCATACATCTATCCATCCAAATTAACTGTTTAATGCTTAAAGCTCATTTGATATGTTGTTGAACCCTTTGTGATGACTATGAGGACGATGAATTAGTTTTTGGGTAGGTAGGGGAGGTTGTCGATCAGGTTTCATGTACAAATCAGTATAATAAACCCAGAGATCAAAGTTTTTGGAGTGTATTGCAATTTTAGAAATTTCCTACTGATATAGAACAACCTCAAAACCGCCCTCTTTAACTCTTATGCTTGACTTCATATTTGTGTGTATATATATGATAGCACAAATGACCATTTCGTTGATGCTTCCTTCTTCCAGTATAGCAGCTTGAGGGACATGATTGAATGATGCCAACTGACCGGTGAATCTCAAAGCAACTTTAAGAAGGAATGACTTGTAATAGTAATGATTGCAAAATGATATATTAATGAAGTCTCTTTGTTAATGACATTTAAAGCAATCTAATTTTCAAATATAATACTTATATATTTATATTTAATGCACCATCAATATATAAATTGTTATACCTATTAGAATACAACACATGGCAAGCTATTGGACAATTCACAAAGTGATAACCCTCCATGAGGAATGGTTCGTAGGTGACCTCCACGAGGAATGATTTGCAAGCAAGCCTTCATGTGGGACGGTCCATAGACGACTTTGCATGAACTCTATCTAAGTCAACCTAGATACAGTCCGCTACACACCCCTCGCTAGAACCACCAAGGCATACCTGCCTCGTATGACCTTAAGGATGGAAATGTTAGAGCAAGACCACATAGTACACTCCATGGCGACAACGAACCTACAAGAACACTGCCACCTAGCCAACCCGCACAACCATGCAAGATACAATGCTGTCAACTATGTGTTACTATAGGACAAGGGGTGATCTCTCTATATAAGCCTGAGTGCATAAGAGGCCAAGGATCGACTTCTCTCCCTAGTAACCCTTACACAACAACCCTAGTGCATCCTCCTCCTTTCTCTTAACACCGACTCTGTAACATCCCGAAATTGGGCCTAGTAGGAATGGGCCCAATGGGCCTTGGGCATAGGAGTGTTTAAAATTTTTGAGAACAAGAGAATTACATTATTTCAAGTTGGACTTATTAAGAAGATGATTTTAGAAAGTTACCGGATTCTATGAAGTTTCGAGTTCAAGTTGGGCCTTAGTAAAATTTTGTGTTTAAGCCTATTAAGGAAAGATAGTAAGTGGCATCAAGGCTTATGGAAATAAAAGAGTAAATTGCTAGCATAAATGAGCATATGGCAAGGAGGTTATGGCATCAAGTGAAGTGCCTTGAGAGAAGAGGTTCAAATCCCATTGTGTGCAAATTTTGACTATTATTTTTGTACTATTTCCCTAAATTTCGGCCAAGCTTGTAAATATGGCAAAATTGGATTTTTAAATTATGGTAAGGTGGACTTATTAAATTGTGGAAAAGTATGGTAAGGAGGAAAATAAGGAAAAAGAAAAAAAAAGGAAATAAAAGAAATAAAAGAATTTGGAGAGTGGAGTAGGTGGATGAAAAAGAAATAAAAGAATTTGAGGAGTGGAGTAGGTGGATGAAAAAGGAATAAAAGAATTTGTGGAGTGGAGTAGGTGGAAAAAAAAAAGAGATAAAAAAAGAAAGAAAGAAAGAAAGAAGAGATAAAAAAAAAAAGGGTTATGAAAATAAAGAAAAGAGAAGTATCATCTTTTCTTCTCTTCATCACCACCTAGAATTGGTAGCAAACAAGGGTTGGAGAGCTCAAAAAATTTCAGCAAACAAATCCTTTAGCAAGTAAGTGATTTTGATGACTTTAGTTGATAATTTTTGTATTTTTCGAGCCCCCAAAGCTTAAGCTAGCTAATGAGGGGACTAATTTGTAATATGGTTGAGAGTCTAGGGACTTGCCATGAGAGAGTTTATGCTGATTGCAAGGTCTCGAAGTACTTTATCAAAGGTTCAATCGAAAACCTATCCCTCGTTATAAGTGACTCGGATTTTTGGTGCCGCGGAGAACATCGCGTTACGGATTCCGAATAAGGTGTGTAATCTCATACTCTTCCGAATATATGTTTGAAATGGTGAGAAAATCTCACATCTCTCTGAAAGTTTACATGAAATATTCTGTGATTCGATAGAAATATCGAAGAAAATTTTTAACCGGTATCCGTGATCACTCGGACGTGCGTTTGATGGTAGTGATAATCATGTTTTGTAATAAAATAGTTTCGGTTAGAAGCAGTGACGTGTTTTTGAAAAATCACTAAAAATAGGAGAAAAGGAATTAGAAAGTGAATAAGATATCAAATTAAAGCTTGCTGTGTCTATTTTAATATGGAATAAATAGAGAAGGAAAAGGAATTTTACATTCTGAGATATCTTGATTTTAGTTAGATTGGTTCTGATTAACTTCGGGGTTCACTGATCTGTTTTGGAAAAATCATATAAAATTTTACAAAATGAATTATGGGTTATAATTTACATGTATGGATTCCTTAGTGAGTCTATTTTCAAGAGAAACAAGTTGGAACAGTATATGAAAACCGTACAGTGAAATATTTGAAATTAAGTCAAGAGAGGTCAGAATCATTAGACAGTGAAACAAGGGAAACTTTAAGGAATAAACTGTACTAAATGGCTAGGCCAAAAATTCTGGAAAAATTTCAGTAAGAAGATACATCAGTCTAGTTTCAAGGAAATTTTACGGATCTAGATTTCGAGTTTTCTAACTCGAGTTATATGCAATTTAGTTAGTATGACGCAAATGGACAGTTTAAATTTGTATGCCCCAAATTACTAGTTAAGTTTTAGTTGCGAAATTACCCCGTTTGGGCTTAAAATGGATTTTTGACCCAATAGTTTCGTAGAGACCCAAATAGAGTTCTGTATCACTCGAGGCGATAGTGAATCTTCGAAAACACCGTTAAATATGAAATTACCGAATTACCCTTGTAGGGTAAATTACCGAATTACCCTTAGAGAGTAAATTATCGAATTACCCTTAGTGGGTACGATTACTGAATTACGAAAATGCCCTAATGGGCTAAATTACGAAATGTCCCTATGGGCCAAACTACGAAAATACCCTTTATGGGCCAAAATGTTATAATTGCTATATGGGCCAAATGTTATATTTGCTACATAGGCCATATTTGGTATAAGTGATGACCGATTGTGTATTTTGGTTTTTAAGGGTAAATCGACAGGCATAAGGAAGTTCCGGGATCGTGTTAAATTCAAGTAGCTAAGGATTTCGCTAAATAGTAAGGTGTGTGATTAACCCACTGTTTTCCGGGTTTATGTTATATTGTATGTGTGGTGTAAATGCTAATGTGTGCAGTGACAATTATGAATGGATACCCTTAAGGGGTATATCGAAAATCAGGTCAGTGTTAAATATTAAGAATGTGAATATGCCAATGAGAATATGTTTGTATGCCGAATAGCATGTGCATGCATTATTTTATTATGTTATGACATTATCATATGTTGCATGTGCATGGGATGGGAACTGAATGTGAAAGAAGAAAGGGTGTACATTATGTACGTGGTCTAATGTTAGCCTTGTGCTACATTAGCGCTTGATGTTAGCTATGTGCTTCATCAAGGGAGGTGTTGGCTAGGTGCCACATCTCGGCGGTTAATAGCTGTGTGCATCACCGTAGATTGATTGATATGTGGGATCACTTATGTGATCGGTGGCCTAGCCACGGCCTTGAGCAGCAAGTCTGCCAAGGTAAGATATGTGGATCACTATGTGATCGGTGGATTAGCCACGGCCTTGGGCAGGAGGTCTGCCAAGGTAGGTGTAAAGGATGGACCCTAGGCTGGGTTGGGTGCATTTTACATAAATCTGTCTGCTATGTGAATTAATGTGGAAATGGGCCAAGCCCAGTATGTGGAAACATGTGGTTGATTACACTATTATAAGAATGTGATGTGGTTGCAGGCCAAGCCCAATAAGTGAAAGCATGTGATTAAATTATCTTAATATCTGTTATATGGGTTATTATATGGTTTGACATGTGGATGGAATTCAGTTGTCTAATTACACACTGAGTCTGTATGACTCACCCAATTTTTATCAAACATCGCAGATGATTTTAGGTGATCGGACCGGGTTGGAGTGGATACGAGGTGGCCCATGCAGAAGTTAATTTTATTTGTTTCCGTATTTTATAAATTTCAGTATTTTGATAAGCATTATTGTAATAAAGGCCACTTAAGTATTGAAGTTTATTATTATGTTTCATTATAGATGGACGATGAAATGTTATTTGCAAATGATATTATTTTCTTAAATTTATATATATATTAAAGTTTTCAAATCTGGATACTTTATGACATCAAATTTTTACTTAGCATTTTAAATAAACAATGTTTTATAAATAAACACAAATTTCCATGTTTTATTTTAAGGTTAAAATATTTTAAACGTTTTTCCGCAGTGACAAACCAGATCCGGTCAAGACTCGTGGGCCAGGTTTGGGGTGTTACAGACTCTTCGACAACCACAGATGAACCGACACTCCTCTCCACCATCATTTCCTTCCTATTAGTAACACGTACCAACATAAATTTAAATATGATCAATTACATGATGGATATTATTGGGGATCAACCCGATTAAGCAATGAAAAGTAAAAATAGTGGAAGAAATTGAGAAATTGAACACACAAATTTAACGTGGAAAAACCTCTCCAAAGAGGATAAAAAACTACGGGTAAAGATAATTTTACTATAATAGAAAAAGAACGACAAGTACAAAAGATGGAGATAAAAACTAAACCCCGAAACCCAAAAACAAAGAACCCTCAAAACGTAAACACAAAATTCTCTAAATGTGTTATGAGTTCCAATCTCTAATGGATGTGAATTCTAAGGTTGTAAAAGAACCTATTGGTAGGCTAAATTCATAGGTCAAATAATAAAAAAATAATTTAGACTAATTAGAGTTTGATTGAAACAAATTAATAGAGTTTAATTAGAAGATTATTTCTCAAATTTAACTGAAATAGGAATCATACTCAACAAATCTCCACCTTGACTCATATTTCCACAACGCCATCTTCGCCAAAGCTCGCCACTGGCCTATCTTTAACTATGCAGGGAATTAACTGAGTCTAATTTGTGCTTAGAAACTAGAAGACTTCTAGCCTTCGACTTGATCAAAACTAACCCGGGTCTGATTTTCACGAACACAGTGTCCTAACTTTTCAAAACTTGCACATAAAAGAGAACCTCTCTTCAACGAAATGATCATACATTTTTCCCTCCTATGACCAAGTTGCCTCCACTCCAAACGAGTTGACTTCGACTCCGTAACGGACGAGGGACGTCCGGTTTCACTCGTCAATATAGAACCTTCCAGAATATAAAGACTACCAGTTCTTTTACCTTTTAACAAAACGAGAGCTCCACGAGATACTTTAATGTTGCTCGACTCGATGTTGATTCTACATCATTTCAAGTCTAAAATACTCAAGGAGATGAGATTCTTACGTAAATCAGGTACATACTTGACATCTGAGAGTGTCCTAATCGTCCTATCGTGATTCTAATTTTAACAGTACCAATATCACTTACCTTACTGGATAAATCATTTCTCATGGGCACAACTCGACCTTCAATCGAACTGTATGTGGAGAACCATTTTCTATTGGGACACATGTGGAAAGAACATTTGAATTTAGAATCCACTCGGACATAAGCTTGGAGCTTTTGCTCGTTGACACTAACAAGAAATCATCACAGTTTTCGTCAGTCAAATTAGCACCAGCTACATCTTCCTCGTTACTCTCAGAAGCTCTTTTATTTCGCAGTTTATAACAATCTACTTTGACGTAACCTAACTTTTTACAATAGCGACACATTTTGTCTCGCTTCTTTGATGCTACCAAAACGGAAGCTTGCCTATCTGCCTTGCTATCCAAACCGAACTCATTGTCGAGTTTGTCTCTACTCAACAAATGGCCCTTCACATTTTCGAACGAGAGTTTGTCTCTGCCATAAATCAGGGTCTCCCTAAAAGACTTGTATGAAGGGGGTAAAGAGCACAATAATAACATAGTCTGATCTTCATCGTCAATCTGAACCTCAACGCTCTTTAAATCATTTAAAAGAGAAATGAATTGATTGATGTGATCTCTAAGAAGCTCAAATTCATTCATGCGAAATGTAAATAAATGTTCTTTCAACATTAAACGGTTAGCCAGAGACTTAGTCGCAAAAAGAGTTTCTAACCTTTTCCACAAGGCGAATGAGGTCTTCTCCATCTATACCTCCTGCAATACTGTATTCGCGAGGTACAACTGGATTACAGACAAAGCCTTTTCATCAAGCTCTTCCCATTTTGTTTGATTTAGATTCTCAAGCTTTTTCCCGATAACAACCTTTTTCAAGCCAGTTTGAACTAGAATTACCATCATCCAAACTTGCCACAGACTAAAATTTGTCTCACCATCAAACTGCTCAATTTCAAACCTTGTTGTTGCCATCTCTGAACGGGCTGATCTATGAAAATAGAACTAGCTCTGATACCATTTGTTGGGGATCGGCTTGATTAAGCAACGAACAAGTAAAAATAGCAGAAGAAATTGAGAAATTAAACACACAAATTTAATGTGAAAAAACCCCTCCAGAGAGGATAAAAAACCACGAGTAAAGATAATTTTACTATAATAGCAAAAGAACGAATAGTATAAAAGATGGAGATAAAAACTAAACCCCAAAACTCAAAAACAAAGAACCCTCAAAACGTAAACAAAAAATTCTCTAAATGTGTTATGAGTTCTAATCTCTAATGGGTGTGAATTCTAAGGTTGTAAAAGAGTCTATTTATAGGTTAAATAATAATAAAATAATCTAGACTAATCAGAGCTTGATTGAAATAAATAAATAAAGTTTAATTAGAAGATTATTTCTCAAATTTGACTGAAATAGGAGTCATACTCAATAAATATATTTAATTATCTTCGAAAATGTCCGGTTATTTGAAGTGCTACAAGAAATGTTGCTTGATTTATTGGAATAGTTTATTTAACACTAAGAATAACAAGTAAAGAACAAAGCACACAAATGCAATAAGAATTATGTATGTAGTTCGGTACATAAACCTACATTTGTAGAGTCTCACCTAAAAATTATCCTCTCTATTAAGTCGATAGTAGGTTAAATTCAAAGGATAATCCCTGTACTTATCAGTTTATGTGTATTTAGCCCATCTATCTTTATTTGCTCAAAGTTTGTCCCTTTATTTTTCGATTTGCTTATTTTCATCCATTCTGTTAACTTATTTCATTAACTCTATTAAAAAAAGGTCAATCACAAATATAACCCCTCAACCTTTACAACTTTTGTCAATTCAGTTGTTACTCTTTTTTTCCCTTTAATTATAAAAAGTTTTTTAAAAAATATTAAACTTTCCCAAATGTGTCAACAAGTTCAATATAGAAAATACCAAAACTTACTATTGATCATTACCACTAAAAATTTTAACCTGAGTGATAACAAGTACCATACATATCTATAAAAAATAATAAGAAAATTAGCATTGATGAATATAAATGTTAATAAATGATGTCGTGACCAGCCCCTCTTATTGAATCTAAATGACTTTGATGTATCCTAAAGATATAATAGATTTGAGAACTGCAAACTAACTAAGAAATCGTCTCTTTAGTCTTCAAAAATTTTACATTCTAGAAATACAAAATAGGATCTTGTCTTTTGCTCGTCTTTGCTTTGATTGGACATGGCTTGCTTTTATCACATGGAAACTCAAACAAATTTCCATGATTTTATGGAGAATAGATTGGTCATTGTTTGAATCAATGTTATACACTTACTCTTATAAAACTGAAGGCATAATTCAAGCTTATTCTGGACTCATTAAAAAAGGGACTGGTCAGAACATTATTTATAAACATTTAGATTCATCAACACTAAATTTGTAATGATTTTTTTTAAATATATACAATACTTGTTGCTGAATGAGAATTGCAAGTTAAAATCTCTAGTAGTGATTAATGGTGAATTTTGGTTTTTTTTCTTCTATCTTTGATTTGTTGATGTGTTTGGAAAGTTTTATAAATTTTTAATTAGCCTATAAATTTTTTTATTTTAATATAATTTTTATAATTTTCTATAAACAAAAAAGAGAGTGAGGGTCAAATTAATTGACAAAAATTATAAAGGTCAAGGAGCTAAATTTGTGATTATAACTAATTTTTAAATAGAGTTAACGAAGAAAGTTAATGGAATGACCGAAAATGACCAATTAAAAAAGTAGAGGGACAAATTTTAAACAATAAAAGTAGAGGAACTAAATTTATACAAATCGATAAGTATAAGGACTATCTTTAGAATTTAACCTCATAGTATATCCATCAATTTAAGCCTAATCAATTTTAAGACTATCACAACCTCAACGTCATACACTTCTAAGTAAACACTAACAAGAAACTCTTGTTTCAAGTACGTTCTTACTAAAAGAAACAAAATACTTATGTCACAAAATGGGTTAACAAAGAAGACTCATTTTGAGTAACTTTAATGCTTTCAAGTCATGTTATTCATTGAAGATTGTAGTTTATAAACTCCAATAAACTAGTAAATCTCATTAAATTATCCCTCCTAATCTGCAAGACAGAAAGGATAGCAAGATAATCCTTTTAACCACTCTATATTTTCCATAAATCAACCATATCCTCTTCAAGTAAGCTTTTCGTTTTGTGCTAGAACTGACCCATACTTCATTGGTCCCCATAATCATAGTGTTACTCCTCTTAGTAGTTGTTTACCATTGCCTTTATTATGTCTTCTAAAGCTCGACCTAGCTTCGCCTTTTTCTTTGTGGCGAGGATTCTAAGCCACAAAATTGTTTAAGTTGACGTCTCGCCTAACAGCTTCCTCTGTAGCATCTTTTAATAAAATACAATATTCAAATTTGTGGCCTACATCACCGTGAAATTGACATCTTTGGGCTGATTGACCTCGATATCTGTTAGGCTTCAAATGTGTACTCGCGATGAATTCAATGGAGTATAACTAGAAAATTTGTTAAATGATGCTTGTCGTCTTCTCTCGTCATATAACTCAAAATGGGATGCAATATTCCTTAACGAATTAGGGGAGCGAAAATGATATTGCCCCTTCCCCCAAGTTTACTCATAAACTAGGGAGCATTCTATGTTCATTTCGATTGGAAGGTTGCCAAGGGGAAGGGTGGTCTAATCTCTGGCATGGGAGCCAAAATACCTAAAATCAAACTCTATGTTGGACAAGTTCATCTCTTTTGTTTTTGTGTATTTCTGAGCCGTATCATACAAATTAGTGAGGTGTTTAAGCTTATTTTATGCGAGAACATATTTCAAATGCACAAGACTTACTCTTTTTATAAAGGCTTCCATAGCCCATTGATTTATCAAATCCCTAGTACCCATGGTCGTAGTATTAAGGCATTTAATATAATCACACAAAGGCTTATTGAGTTGTTGCCTGATAGCCAGTAGGATAGTGGTGTTTCAGATAGTTTTGTATGCGCGAAAGAGACCTAAAAATTGGAAACCCAGTTGCTCAAATATGTGAATATGGTTAGTGCGTAGGGATGAAAATGAACTTATGATAAATTAAAGAAGGCTTTAAGGCGTGTATCAACGCCACTTTCTTTAAGGTTCTATTTGTCCCCACCTATATTTCGATGTGCAAAAAAGTTATTAGCAACCTCGAGAATACAATGAAGCCCAATGATTGTCTACATTTTGCATTGACGGAAATAGTTCACTAAGCATTAAACAAAGCAGTGCTACATCAATTTCTATAAAGAATTTATATGTTTTGGTGTGTCAAACAAATGAAATTTGATTCCTATTTATAGGAATTCTCATGTTTCTTTATAAAGATATAATTATTCAAATAGATAGTCACATCTTTTAGCAATATATATAATTATTCAATAGATATCTACTTGAATAATTATGATAATTTATTATTAATTAAGTGATATATCTTTTGGTAACAAAAGACAACCCATCATTATGAATAGATACAACTCTTGGTTAACAAATAAGTGACATAACTTTTAGACCACTTGTAACTTTTCAATTATAACTATTGGAAGATTATAAACATTTTGAAAAAGTTCCAACAAATGGAACCTTTTAGGAGAGAAAAGTATCATTTTTTTACATTTCTCCTCAAAGTAATGGTAAAGGGCCTGCACTTAAAGGCATCAAAAGCTCCCAAAACATTCATGTAATTAGTGTTTAACTAGGTCTTTATCCCCCTCATAAATTTCCTTAGGGAATTTAAAGTATTTTGGCAGGTCTACAACTACTATTTCAAGGCAAAGGGATTGTTGGAGTAGGAATCCCAATCCATGTCTTTAATGTCAAGCCTTAAAGCCTGAATATCTCAGCTTAGCACTTCCATTTCTTTATATCAAGCTTGAGGTTGCTATTATGGAAAGATCGAGTTTGGCTAGTATTTCGAGTACTTATTATGGTTCTGGCCTTGTAAATTAAATGAAAAGGCAACATTATCATGTTGTCACAGAAATTACGGGTGGGGGTTTTTAGCCTACTCTTAGCTCTTTCATCATTTTAGTATTCTAACGGAGATGTTTTTTTGGTACTGATAATATTATTATTTATGTCTCAACTTCTGTTGCATCATCTGACCTCTCAAAGCTCTCATTTGTTCTTGTAGCTTCATGTAATGCTAAGAGGAAAAGTTGGGATTTTGGGTTGTTTATTCATCGAAGGTTGACATTGGTCGTGTATTACGTGAGGGGTGACAGATTGTGGTACCTAGGTTATTGACGGTATGAATTTTCATACGCATCACTGTTAGGGTTGTAAGGGTGATTAGCTAGTTCAGGGCTTCTAAATTGGTGAGTGTGGAAAGTTTTATGTGCTAGGATTGGTTGTAGAACTAGGATTCTCAAGGATGTTTCTTTTCAGGAGTTATTCCGTCCATGCTCACTGCGTTAAATTGTTGAAGATAGTGTTGTTAGAACCAGACCAGTTGGTCAAACTAATTAGACTAAAAATTGATTGGTATACTAGTCCAAACAAAGGGATTGAACCGATCTCTAAGTGAATCACTCAAAACCGGTAAAAAAACCCAAAACTGGGATAAAAAAAACTATCAATTGAAAAAAATATATAATTTTTTAAGTTTTATGATTTTTAATTATTGTTGATCAATGGTCGAACCATTGAATCGAAAACTGTGATCTGACTGATTTGACCATTAGTCTAGTTTTTAAAACATTGATTGAGAGTGAAAATAGAATGGATAAGAAAAAATGGTGATTTGCATGGCAGTGATGTGCTGAAAGCCACTCAAGAGGAAGATTGAGCAAGGGAAGAGCATAAGAGAAAGAGATTGAAGAAGAAACATCCTTAAGGTCAAGGAAATCTATTTATAGATGACTTGATTCGTCTTTTGTCCTCAGGGTTCGACACATGTCCATTTTGGTCTTATTGTGGTCAGTTCCTTAAGGGACATGATAACCTTCCTAGCTAGGCAATGACGAGATTGATGTGGACTTAGTGAAGTTCCACATGTACTTCATGCAAGGAAGAGGCTCAACACGAGTCTTTGATGAGGTAGATTGGAGGTGCTTCATGTGTTAGCCATACACGTGCTAGCGAGGTGTCGTCCATGGGCAAGGTTGCGACTGGCAAGCATGTTTGGTGAACCCCTTTATGATCAAGTAGGGATAACAAAATTGGAAACAAATGATTTACTCATTATGTATGCATTTCATTTTTATAATTTATAAAACAAGTAAAATCCAAATCTAGATTTTAATATTCATATTTCCAAAAATAACATTAATTAATTTCCTTATAAATAGAAGGGTCTGAAATAGCTTTCCAAAAGTAAATGGATTTCAGTTACTTGAACAGCCAAACCTTCATTTTCTTGGGACGTCCTTGTATTGAAAACCATGACATTACCTATGCGTTTCCCCTCTCACCTTCCCAATACAATAAGCAAACCCGCCCATCTTCCCAACTACACCCAATTTCTGCATTTATAGATATAAAATTAGAGAAAAAAACCCAACTGAAATCCCACAACAAACTACTTTGACTCTTACAAGGTTAAATCTCATTTTAACCTTTTTATCTTTCACCAATCTTTTATATATTTCTTGTCATTCTCAGAAATGATGCTTTTTGTTACAATATGGTAGTTGGTCTTTATGATAACATCATTTAATCTTGTTTTCTTCAATTTATACTTTGAAATATAACGGGATGGATGGAATATTTGCTCATGGGATTAAGGGGGAAAATGCTACAAATTAACCCATTTCCTTCTCTTAATCCTACCTACCATGGAATCAATTATACTTTCAACTTCATATAATTTGACTAAGGTCTAGTCATGCCATTTTGTATATTTTTATAAAATCATTATCGATCACAGATGAACTCTCAAAGTATATATACTGATTAAATTCATTACTTGAATATATATACTTGAACATATGTAAGTCGATATTCATGTAATCCGTATTAAGCGTTTATTTAATTTGTGTTTGTTTCAAATTAACCAACTAATTTATTTATTTTTTTAAAAAAAACTTTGAATGTAATAACTTGGTAAAATTTAATTAGAGATTTCAAGATTTTGTTTCGGTGGATATCAGGAATACCCTTGGGTTTGAGAGGGTGTTAGTGCAACAAATGTATAATCAGACACTTATCAAAGCAATAATAAGAAGTATGACATGATTCTAGTAAGAAGCAATAATCAACTTTATAATGGTGAGATGAGAAGGAAATTTTTATTTAAATATGATTTGAACGGTAAAGTTACCATCACTTTATAAAAATGTAAAATTAAAATAAAGATTTGTGTGAGATTATAATTATGATTTTATTTGGTGGTATAGAAGAGTAAGATTTAAATTGTGATGTTTGGGGTGAAAAAGGAAATTAACCATTATTATTCTTTGATGTTGCTTACATATCCATGTAAGAAAGAAAGAGTGATTCATTTTCTTGAATCCCATGTCTCAAAAACATTGACAAGTAGACGCAGCAGCCGTAGATGAGGTTGGAATAAGAAAAAAGAAAAGCGATGACGTGTAATCCAACACAAGGGTGAAGTAACCCATAAGGATTTCATTGTTGAAACTAATTCCTTGTTTTCCTTGCTCATTAAAACTAACTCCATTATATACGAATTTTAAATATGGGTGAAGTACAATTTAGTTGATTTTTTCTTTGGTATAATTGAAACTTCAAATTCTTTTTATAAAGCAGATAATGACATCTTCAATTTTGAGTGCTGGGTGAATATGACATTTTACCTACTTTTATGCTTCTCTTTTGAAACCGTCATCATCCCTTTTATTCCATTTTTAAAATAAAAGCTAGGTTGCCTATTTACCCATCCTTCTCAATTAACATAAAATCATGTCAATCTTGTTGTAACTAGGAAACCTTTTTCATCACCATCAAACCATACCAATTCAATACCCCAATTTGTTACTGTGCTCACTTTTAGAATTATTCTACTTCTTTGATTGAATTTGAATATAATATCCATAACCCATTGAGAAAAAACATGTTTACATTCACCTTTTTCTTCTTCTTCTTTTTTTTTTTTTTAAATTATTGCAATGATAATTATGTCAGTAAGTTTAAGGTTGGATCAGCAAATAATGGAATTGTCATGAAAAAAATCCACCTCAACACAAATATTTAATGAATTTAAATTTAACTAAATAATATTATAAAAATAAAAAAGCATCAAGGCTTAAATATCCAATATGGAAACCCAACGCCATTTGCAAACCATTTCATCCTTTTTGATCCAGTTAAAGTGTTTCAACAAACTTAAAAAGTAGATTAATCATCGAATTATATATATTACTATTAACATTCCAAATCAAAGTAGGTGAGTATTGTACTATCAAGCCGCCTTTATGGTGAGCAATTGTGTTTTTGTGTTGCGAAATTAAGAAAACAATAACAATTACATAATTAACTATATGGGTGACGCTCTTACTTGCTTCCCACATCTAATAACCTTTCACTTTATATTTTTAAACTACATGAATATTTGAAATTAATGATAATAATAATAATATGTACAAAATTGAAAATAAAAATAGTTTAAACCCTAAGTAAAATGAATTTTTTTATATATCATGTTCGTTTTACGATTCATATATGGGATTTGTGGGTTGCCTCTTTCAACAATATTATCTCCATAATTTGAACTTATGTTCTCCTCTTACGAGTACAATGTGTCTTATCATCACACTTAACTTTTGTTGGTTGAGTAAAAGAAAATTAAAATATGTAAATACATCATACTACAAATATTAAATGCACTGGAATTATTTATCATGATATTGTTATTTTTTTAGTTGGTATCTAATTAACTTATGACACTAACGATATTTCAATATTTATTAATTTTTTAATAAAAAAGTCAAAAATACCTTTATAATAATATAATTTATTTAAAATTTATAAAGTTATTTTAATAGTTTTCTTGACCAAGTTAATATCGGATTAACTTATGACACTGTATAAATTCAATTAGTAAATAGTGGGAAGTTGGAACGGTTATTAATAAATTAATTGGATACTGTTATTTGACATTCTACAGCCAACCATATTCATATGCGGGCAAATCATATTACAGTTACACCATATTTTGAATTAAAGCATCACAATATATCTTTATATATATACCCAATCTTAATTAATAATATAGCAAATAAAAAAATAACCCCAAAAAATAATCGTATGGTATCGGTGGTTTCGTCCTCTTTTACCCTTTTTTATATCATCAAAAAGTATAGGGATAAAATTATCTCCGCAATTTGTAAGATTTTTTTTATTACTTTATTTTTATTTATAACTATATAATTATTTAACAGAATTTTATATTATTATTAATTTAAAACATTTCTATATGATTATTTAGCCATTACTATTCCTTAGTTCAAATTAATTTTAAATATATATTATACGTTAAAGATTAATTACTTATTTAAAATATTATTTTTATTAAAAAAATTTATTATTTAAATAAAAACAAATAAAAACAACAACATTAAGGAAAATAAAGATACAAGCGTTTTTTGATATGTTGTTATTTATCTTACTTCTATATCTTATTTCTATAACATTTGATTGCGCTGGTCTGTCACAAATTATTTGAACTTTAATTTAATTAAGAAAAAACTCATTTATTCTTTTCATTTAAATAATAACTAATATCATCACGATGATATTTTTATATTTTCATTTTTTATATTATTTTTAAATAAAAGAATTAAAGAATAAATGTAAGAATCAAATGCTTCTTTAATGATAAGATTACAATTTATTTTATCACTCTACCAATGATCGATTATTGATTAAATTTAAAAAAGAAAAAGAAAAATAATTTTTATATAAATGTTTTCCTTCAGCTAAATTATGGGTGACATAATCCAGTTTTTATTATTTTCTAATGATTGATGACATTCATGTAATTTTAATAGTTCTTCATTAGTTACTAATCTCATAAATGTCAAATAATCTAATATGTTTATTATACTACAAATTTTTATCTAATGTCAATGAAGGTCACTTTTTTTAACTACTATTCACCTAATTAATTATCATAATTCTTTTATTATCCCGACACATATTTCTCCTTCAATTTTATTTTTTCTTCGATAAATAAAAGTGTTTTTTTTTTTTAATGTTGGTGAAAATAAAATATTATCAATTAATTGCAAAAAAATATTCTGAAAAGAAAAAAAATACCCTCTATATTATCAATTTTCAAAAGATCTAGAACTATCGTAAGAAGGAGATAAAAAATTTACAATTTTCTTTTTTCACTAAATAATTCTTAACTTGATTTTGCTCATTTACTCAAAATGCGCAACTACAAAAAGAAAAATAACAACTACTTAAAGTGATCAATCAATGATAAAACTAAGCTAATGTAATAAAACGAAGTCCCCA
The DNA here is from genome assembly GCA_005393395.2 of Gossypium australe. Classification (NCBI taxonomy): domain Eukaryota; kingdom Viridiplantae; phylum Streptophyta; class Magnoliopsida; order Malvales; family Malvaceae; genus Gossypium; species Gossypium australe. The sequence goes on along the minus strand of CM016618.1, from coordinate 86,789,355 downwards.
TCAATTTTATTCTCCTCACTACTCGTCCTCTAAAAAAAAAGGTTTGGGTTTTATTTGTAATAAAAAATAAAAAATTATGTGTTAAAAAATAATATTTGGTACATTGTTAATGGAAGTTTTAAATTTCACAAGGTTTAGAGGTTGACAAGTGTCTTATAAAAATATAGTAAAATATTATAAAATAAATAGTTAAAAAAACATGGTAATTTTTTAAAATTGTTTATGAAATTAAAAAAAAAACATTACTAGTGTACCAAATATTAACCCTTAAAATAGGTGGTAATAAATGAAATTTTTTGAATTTCACAAACAAATTAAGAGTGTGACAAGTGTCATATTTATTTATATAATAATTATTTTTAATTTTTTTACTATCCGTCAAACTCTAAACCTATTTATAAAATCTAAAAAACTCAACTCACAGTTTTAACAATTTTTATGTGAACACAACAAAATTTTGTTAAAATAAAGCTAAATGTAGTTAATCTCAAATTCTTTGTGCTTTGTGTACTATAATTTTTAGTTTTTTTTTTCCCTTTAAAATGAATTAATTATTACATTACTCTTTTAACCTAATCAAAACTCTAAGACCTCTCTAATTTTTTTTTCTCATTCCTTAAGTAGCTTTACTTGTTAATTTTCTCAAACATTGTTTTTCTGTTTTTTAAGATTTATATAGCCAATAACTATAAATGCGATTACTATATTTTTTTCTCTTTTAAGTGTTAACTGTCTATTTTAATTTTTAATTATAATTAATTTAGACTGTTATAGTTTCCTTTGGGCCATTTAGCATATTATAATTTTAGCAAGATTAGTCTAAAATGGGTTTAGTTTCAGGCTTCTGGGCTCTTGAATTGTCCTTCCTTTGTCCTCTAAAAAGGCTTTGGGCTTTATTCGTACTAAAATTAAACTTTTTTCGGCCTACAATGAATTCCAGTTTAACTCATTAGCGACGTTGCATAATATTGATTTTTTTTTAAAACTAAAATATATAATTAATTCATTATTTTTAATTTTAATAAATTTAATGCTTTGCTTGCTAGAGTGGAAAGAAATTAAAAAGATAAAAAATTAAAAGGATAGAAAAATTGGAAGATGGAAAATACAAATTTTCTTCTCATAGATGTGTTTGGTAGGAAAAATGAAAAAATATAAAGAAAAAATAAATTTTCCATCCATTGCTTGGTAAAATTACAAAATGAAAGGAAAGAAAATAGAACAATTGAAACATGCATGATTTTGAACTATTATTTTCTTACCTTATTTTCTCTCCACTTATTATTCCAATTCGAAAAGATTGCTTTTTCTATATTAGGATGGAAAATAATCATCTCTCATGTTTTTTTCCTCTCGCTTTTCTTTCCCACTAAGCACACTCAAAATTTATTTATTTTTTCATTTCACTCAAAATTTATTTATTTTTTCATTTTTTTCATTCCCTCATTTCATTCTCACTTTTCCATCCACTCATTTCATCTTTCCACTTTTTCACTTAATCAAGCACACAATTTTTTTTTCAAAAATAATACTAAAAAATTAAATACAAAAACAAAGTGTGGGAACAGATTAATTATGAAAATGATATGTTTGCTACAGTATTTTTCAGTGATGCTACTATGTCATGCGGCACCAACCTACTTTTCCCTCAATCATGCTTTAATCATTACCTTTAAAAAATATTTTTTTTAGTGGTGTCACCTGATACAATGGCAACACCAAACTAAAGTGTAATAAATTAAAACATTCAAGGACCTGATGAAGTAATTACTCTTTTTAGATTGGCTGAAAAAAGGGGTGCCACCTGATAGTGTGGTGACACTAAATTAAATGGTTTTCAAATTTTAGTCTATTTGCATGTTAGATCTATCCTCTTTTGAAATTAAATTTAAATAGCTCTTGAAAAATATAAGAATAACAAAAATAAATCATTCTCATTTTATTCTATTTTTTAAAAAATTAAAAATTATATAAAATTCTTATTTAAATTACCCAAATATATCCTTAACAAAATTTTCTTTTAATTTGGTGTCGTCACATTGTCGGGAAACACCCCTTTTTTTAGCCAATCTGAATGGATAATTGCTTCATTAGGTCCCTAAACATTTTGGTTTATCACACTTTAGTCCGATACCACCACTGTGTCAAGCGACACCACTAAAAAATAATTTTTTTAGAGGTAATGATTAAAACATAATTGGAAGAAAGTAGGTTGGTGCCACCTGACACAATGACGACACCAAAAAATATTGTAACAAACATACCATTTTCAAAATTAATTTGTTTGTCACCCTAATTTTGTATTTAATTATTTTTTAATATTATTTTTGAAAAAAAAAAGCCCCAAGCACACTCTAAATGAGAAAAAGAGTCTAAACAGAATAATTAAAAAAATCTTTAATCATGATCACGAAAAGATACATATTTTTTAAGAGAAAATATTTAAGGATAAATGGTAAGTATTAAAAAACTTTAATAAGAATTTTAATAAATTGTTATATAATTGTCTATCTAATTATTATATGTCATATGTAATAAATAGTTGATTTTTGAAATGCACCTAATACCTTTTTTTGAATTTATAATAATGGTATCTAGCATATTTTTATTTTCATTTAGTATTTTGTGACTGTCATTTTATTTTGGCCACGGTAATGTCAGGAAATTTAGTCTACCATTTTTTATTTCCAAAAATTTAGTCCATCCACTTATATGATATTGTTATACTCCCTATTTGGTAGGGACTTGTGGCATCATGAGAAGGTACTTGAGAGATATCTATGAGTGACCCTCCGCCTTACATCACTTAGCTCCTCACTTGAGGAGTACTCAAATGGTCCACTGTCTTACAGCACCTAGTTGGTCATGGGGTGACCAGCCACCTGGAAGTATCATCATCTTAGCCACCTGTTTCTAGCGAGAATGCAGTCACCTTCAAGTGGGGACCACCAAGGAGCCACTAAGGTGTAACCTTGTACTACCTCAGCCAAGGGAATGTTAGAACAATACCATGTATGAGGACAACTGGCCTGCCGGATCGGGGTTATGCCCTCCAAAAATAAGAAAGCAGGCGTGTGCGCCGTTCCGTACCATACCCGGAAACTTGGACTACTCTTATTGCTTGTTCCAACACTCATATTGTAGGTGACGTGGCACTACCAGCCAGGGCTCCTTCACCTTATAAATACCCTCCAAGACGATGAAGGAATGATCTTCCCTTTCAACAACCTTAAGCCTTTACCTGCATTAAGTCTTCCTTGCTTCCTTATTCCTCCCTCACTTATTCTCTTTTTCGGCTCTTCGACTACTCAGGTGAACCAACCCTCCTTAGCACCACCACCTTCTCCTACTTGTCTCCTCCTTATTGACACTTGTGTCAACATATATGAAAATTAAAGTTCAATTAATCATATTGTATTATATGTCCGATCAATTTGAATATGTAATATTTTAATATTCAAATGTGTGGTTTAAAAATTAGAAGATGAAGTGATAACACATATTCAAATTTAATAGAAGTGAAATGAAAATTTTACCAATTGGACTTTAATTTTAGATAAAATAAGTATAGAGACTAAATTATTGAAATTAAATATAGAGGAGGAATTTGAAAAATCTGAAGAATACAAGGAGTGGAAGCCCAGATAGGCATTAGTAACTTTAGTTTTTCAAAAGTAATAATGTGACATGGAACAGATAGAATGCGTTAATTTTTAATAATTAGGTAGCAGAAAAAATAAATTGATATTTTGCCCAAGGGTTTTATTAAAAAGAAAAAAGATTGCCTAAATTGATGGGCATGATGGTTGCCGCAAGTGATTAAAACTAAATTAAATGGGATTAGTTATATAAAGAAAGTAAAGTAGGCCATTAATTAGTACAAAATTCCAAGTTGCTAACATACTAATACTAAGTCTTGTCCCTGTCTCAGTTGTAACATAGCAAATGGATAATGTGATTAGGACTCCAATATATCAAGGAAATTGCAACGTTTTCAATACCCCACTCATTCTTATCACAACTTTATTATTATTTTTTATTCTTTTTCAGTTGTAATTTTGTTCAAAGGTTTATTTAATAACACCAAAATTAGATATTAAAAAATAATAATAAAGGTTTAGTTTAGCAAATTGAATAACAAGTGGACATTAATTTTAAATTTAATCATTAAATAATCCTTACTGTTTACCTCTTATACAAAAATAGTATATTACTAAATTTTAAATAAAAACAACCCTCTAAAATTTAATTGTTTAAATAAATAAGCTTAAGAATTGACGTGATTAGAATTAATTTAAGACCATGGCTGTTCAAACTAAATTGGACCGGTTGATTGGATCAAGAACGGATCAATATACAAGTTTAAAGTAAAGTAATAAAATCAGTTAAATTGAATTAAAAAAATTAATTAAACCAACTATCAAGAACGGATCAATATACAAGTTTTATAATTTTTTTAATATCTAAAAAGCATGGTACTACAAACCATGAAATTGTTGAATTAAACTAATGTATTAACTAAAGGATTGAATTGTAAATGTACCAAAATTATAATTGAAATAATTAGAGAATAATGTAGTGGTTGATTAATGTCCAGGTTAATAACTAATTCTTGGATTAGGGAGCTAAATTGATAAATTTTCTAATCGGTTTATTTTTACCTATCAATCATTAATTTAACCAATTAAACAATTTAGTCCAATTAATCTCTCAATACCACTTAGACTAAATAGGAACAATTAATATATACTTGATACATTTCCTATCGATCTTACTTATCTAATTTTTCACATAGAGTTGTCAATTCTATGTTCTTACGTTTATTCAATTAGCCCTTAAACCTTAGATTAATTAATTAACATTTCGATTAATCAACTACAATAGAAAATTAGTCCATGCCCACATTTATCAAACAAAACTCATTCATTTTCATATTAATTTAAAGACATCACACAAAAAATAATAAAGTTTAGACAATGTTCAGAAATCTCAACGAAGTCCTCAATTTGGTCGTTGAAATGAAGCGTAATCATGAAATTCACAACCCTGATTATCCAATTGCAAGTTTGGATTAAGAAATAAATCTAAAATCTATTGAACTTTGGTGTAAAAATCAAAGGATATAAATGGTCACGGTACCTTTTAGTGCCAAAAGAAAAGTGCAAAAATTTATATCTAAAAACAAGTAGGAACTAAACCCTAAAAATTACTCTAATGAAAAAAGCTCTCTAAAAAAAATGTTTTGACAAAAGTTAACCTAAAATGGATAAAAATGTCCCCATTTAGCAGTTGACTTAGGCTTGAATTGACTGAGAAATGCCCCTGCAAAACTTGCCTCGTCGAGCTTCGGTATTGCAACACCCAAACTTTAGTGTCGCAGTACCCTAAACAATCTACTCCCAGGGATGTTTACTAGCTTTAATGTCATGACCATGATCTCCAATGTCGCAACTTGTACCTTTGGATGAATTGGACTCCTCAAAACTTGTGATTGCCCACAATGTTGTGACCTTGATGGCTCAATGTCGCGTTCCTAAGGTTGATGTCGCAACTCCATCAATAGTCTACCTAAAGTGTGATCTTGTTGAAGTTTAAGTCCTCGTGGTGATATAAGACTTCGATGTTGTGACACCAGTGGCAACATTTCTTCAAGTTTTGGCCTTTATCACTTCTTGTACTAGCTCAAGTTAATCGTTAAATTCTCAAAGGCACGATTTTGTCATCTTGATCTCAAAAAGTACTCAAATGGATAAAAATAAATTCTAAAGAAAAATCTAATAATTACTAAAAAGTACTAAATCAAGCTATAAATATTTGAGTACAAGCTCATTAAATGTTGAAAATGGCTTAAATTGATGTATCAATTCACGATAGTGGTTGATTTGGTGCCATAGGAATAGAGTTTTGTTTGACAGGATTTCTCGAAGTTCGCTTACAGTAATTAGACAAGCAAAAGATCTATTAAACTATGCAGGATGGCTTGCTAGTAAAAACAAAAGGATAGGGATTCATTAAGAAAGGAATGAGCTGAATCGTGTGTCCTCTCTAATCATCATGAATTGGATTATTTACGGTTAGGAAGGTACTATTGGAGCTAACTTTCAAAAACCTATCCAAGTACATAATTTGGGGTGTGAGGGCCCGTTCATTGCTCCATCTGTGATGGACTTTTGGCCAAAAAAGTCCTTTTCAGTAAAACGGAATAAAGAACAAGGGCCAGTTGCCAAATTATTTTAACGTTTCAGAAGAACTTTTTTACAGATGAAAAAGCCAAAATTTTTAGCTATTCTCAGAGTAAAAGCACTTTTGGCTGGTCTTTTACTTTGTTATCCTTATTATTTCTTCTTCCTTTAGACGTCTTCTTCCAAATACACTTCTCTCTTTTTTTCCCCTTTTCTCTTTTCTCTGATTTTTCTTCTGGTTCATCTGTTGATTTTTCGCTTCTCTTCGATCTCTCGGTGGTGGGTGCTTTTCCATATTCTAATTTTCCTTCAATTCTCTTTATTCCAACTGATTATTTTGCCTTCTCCCTTTCGGTTCCTTGCCTTTCTCTCTTTATCACTGATTCTTTTGCCTTCTCCCTTTCGGTTCCTTGACTAGTTCAATTTTATCACTGTTTCCACTCTTTACTTTTCCGCTTTTGTATTTTTTTTGTAATTATAATCTTTACTCGTATAGGTGAACTTGGTTCGTTTAATTCTTAGGGAGAAGAAAAATCCACTGGAAAGAATATCTGTGAATTATTCAGATTGCAAGTAGGTTGCTGTCACTCTTCATTGTATTGCCATGTTCCTGTAGTTTTGTTCAGTTTTCTTCCCGCTCCTTTGTTATGAATACTCTATGTTTTAGTTTTCTTTTCTACAATTAACCATATTGTCCCCTTTAGCTATGAATGGATTTTAAGTTGGTGGTAGTAAGGTAATGCTGTCAGGTTGATCCAACCTAAAAGCTAAAGTTCTGTGGTGAGTGCCTGAAATAAGTTTCAACTGCAACATATTCTCTTTGTAGTTTGTACTAGTTTGTTACTTTTGAAAGTGTTCACCATGTCTGAGCCCATTATTGACTCTATGCCCGAATCAAAATGAGGAAGCCCTGGATTTGAACCATATTCTAAAAGTTAGCTTATTTTTGTAAGTTTGTGCTTGAGGACGTGGTTTTAAATTGCTGAAAATTTCAACAATGGTGTATCTTAATGTTGTTTTTGTTATGCTAGTTATTGATGTGCCTCTGCTCTACGTTCATTATAGATATATCTGGTATTCCATATTGGATCCTCTGTTTTTTTTTTGAGCCAAAACCTTTTTATGCGATTTAAGGTTGAAGCACATTAGTTGATATGATGTTGTGGAATCAGGAATTGATTGCCGAAATTGTAGGTTGGTGAATTTTAGCCTTTGATATTCATCACAGCCAAGCTTAGTCACCCATAGATATGGTTTTGCCATGCATATCTTGTTGAGCATGTTGATATCTACTCATTTTGATTTTCTAATATTGGGGTTTCTGAGGTTTCATTTATCTTGTCTCCCGCATGTTCATGTTTTAGCTCCTTAATCTGTCATGTTTGTTTCCACCATTAGGAGTTGTTGAGTTCATAAATAATTTATCAAAGCAAAGATGGAAAGAGAAAATAGATGTCACGAGTATGTGTCCAACATGAGTATGTTCAACTTATTTTTTCTAATTTTTTTATAAATTTGGAAGGCCCTTAGCCTGCTGCATAATTGTCTAAAGAAAAATTGCTTGGGATAAATAAGTTGCTGTGTTGGTTTGCAATTTTCTTCTATTTGTTGGGTTTCTCTGCTTGCACTTCAATTTCTGGTATTTTATGAATAAATTCATAGCTTCTCTTTGTTTGTTGTGAAACCCATTTTTTCCCCTGATATACGAAGATTTGAATGAGTACAGTTGGTGTTTTCAACTCTATCACTTCTACTGGAAGGTACCTCCTTCAAGCTAAGAAAGATTCTTTTTTCTATCTTTTTCCTTTGTTGGGGTCAGTTTTGTTTAGATTAAGATAATAAATATTTGATATCAGATCTGATGCCTTGGTTTGGATATTTCAATTCTTGGTGTGACTGTGAGCATATTTGAGATCTTGCGACCTTTTAGGCTAATACATGAGTTTGTAACACAAATGAATATTGCTGGGAGAATGATTGTTATTAATTACTGCACTTTTAGTGGAAAATGAATTTATAGCACACCTTACTTTTTGTGAACTTTATTATATAGCTTTTAGGTCATTTATTGGGAGGAATTTGTTGGTTTTTGCAGAGTTAATCAGATGGACCATGTAACCTTGTTATTGTTACCTCCAGGTACACGAGCTCAAGGATATTGACATCAAAAAAATGGCTCACATTTCACTTGATCAAACACAAAGTTCCTTCCATGTTGATTCTGGGTATTGCTTGAAATGCGGTTCTTATTGCAATTTTGCTTCTAGGAGCAAAAAAGTTAAAAAAAGCTTGGACTGATTTCAGAAGGAACACAGTTAATATTTATAAATGCTTTTTTGTTGTTCATGATTATATTTTTTAATTTTTAGAAATATAAAACTCATAAGATTATCGTCTCTGCATGTAGGCTGTACTTTTCACATTCAATTAAAATTGTGTTGTAAAGCTTTAATTTGTATTGTATGCATCTTCGTGTACTGCCCTGCTGCAGAGAAGCACATATGTTTTACCTATAGCCTGTTCATTACTTGATAGGTTGCAGGATTCAATAGTTTCAAAAGATACGTGCAGTACTAACCTTCCATATGCTTTGAGATCTCTTGGTCTTCTAAGATCAATACTGCATGCTTATAACAAAGGCATTGCAGAAGTAAGTTTCATTAACTAGTTATTAACACCTTAATCAAAGCTCTGCTGATCCGAGACCAGTAATACAAGATGTAACTATCTATGAAATTGTCTTCTGCAGGCAGAGGACATTCTTGCGAAGGCATTTTGTTTCATTAGTGATTTTGAGCCAGCTAGAGACCATTGTAAAGCATCCATTGAGGTAACCTTTTACTAGTGTAAAATCATATTGTGGTTCAACTCTTGATGAAACATCAGTTTATGTTGACCAGTTGTGACTACTTTGTCTTGTTGTTCACGGCTTTTGATGTTAATGATAATTGTTAGTGGCTTTTGATAATGTATAACTTTGGCTTTTGATATTGCTTGGCTGAAACGAATTTGTTTGTAAACACAGTAGATGAGTACTTCGGCAATTGAAGTTAGTGGTGAAAAAGTGAAAGCAATGTGGGATAAGAGATTGACAGAAATATTTTGTGATATTTGTATTAAAGAGATATTGAAAGGCAATAGACATGGTACTCATTTCACAAAAGATGGATGGTTGAAAATAATGACCAACTTTGAGAAAGAAACGGGTAAGGGTTTTTCACAAAGACAACTTAAAAATGGGTGGGACGCCCTAAAAAAAGAATGGAAAGCTTGGAAAAACTTAAAGGCGAAGATACTGGTCTAGGGTGGAATCTTATAAAAAGAACCGTTGATGCATCGGATGATTGGTGGGAGAGTAGGCTAAAGGTACATTAATAATTCTGAATATTTTTGTTTTTCTTTTCTTTTCAATGAGGTTATTGATAATTACTGTTATTAAACTATCATTTTATATATAGGTTGTGCCTGAAGCTCAAAAATTTAAAACATCGGGCATTGATCCTGAATTCGAAGGGAAGTTGGACCAAATGTTCATGGGGATAGTTGCAACAGCTGATAAAGCATGGGCACCTTCTTCTGGTACACTCAGTTCTGATTTTTTTGAGGATGTTAACAATGAAATACCTGAAGAGAATGAAGAAGAGAATGTGAGAAACGATGTTTGCATTTAAATGATGTTCACATTTCAAATGATGTTCAAATTGATGGAAATGGGCAAAAAAGAAAAAACCCTAAGATATCAAGTTCACATTTTAAACCTGGAAGAAAGAAATCCTCAAAGCAAATTGGAGGGGTTGCAAGATTGTCCAGTCAAATAGAAAAATTATGCAATGCAGCTGACAATATAAGTCAAGCCACAGCTAGTTTGACTCCTGTTATGGATCCATATGATATTCCAGAAGCAGTCAAAGTGCTCGACAGCATGTTGGAAGAAGTTCCAGAAGCTAGTCCGCTATATTTTTTCGCACTTAGATTATTGCTCAATAAGGACAAGTGAATTATGTTTTTATCAATTAATCCCAAGATTAGAGCTTTGTGGCTTAAGACGGAAATGGAGGATAGTTGAAAATTTTCTAATCTTCTAGTGTTTAGAGATATCTATTATGTGACTAAAAAAAAATGCTAAACTAGTTTTATCAATAGTTATTTATGTTTGGTTTTTGGATATTGAATTTATGTTTTATCAATGGCTGTTTATGTTTGGTTTTTGGATATTGAATTTATGTTCTACTTATTTATGTGTAATCTACTTTTATTAATAGTTGTCTATATTTGGTCTTTGGATATTGAATTTATGTTCTACTTATTTATACTAAATTAGTTTTTCAATATTTGTTTATATATGATTTTGGATGTTCAATTTTTTTCACAGGTGATGAGTATAGTTAAGAATTACAGCGGTGATGAAAGTGATGATGAACGGGAAAAGAAAGGGATTTTACAACGCGTGGAATGTTTTAACCGATTATTTGTTGTTGCATCTTCTTCCGTGCAATTATATCACGAGAAGTATATATTGAAGCAACCATGCATGAATCCAAAACAGTCAGGTGAGACATGGATCCAAGAGATCCTTGACGGTCACGAATCACGTTGTATGATTAATTTTAGGATGTCTAAAATGGTATTCACAAGTTTGTTGAGAGTTTTGGAGACAAGATACAACTTACAAACTTCAAGAAACATATCTTCTACTGAAATGTTGGGAATTTTTTTATACATCTTGGGCATCGGTGCAAAAGTTTCCCAATGTCGAGAAAGATTTCAAAGGTCTGGATCAACAATAAGTCGATACTTTGCAATTGTGCTTGAGAAAGTTTCAAGGATGGCCACTGATCTAATTGCACTCGAAGATCCTTTTTTTAGCTCAATACCCGAACAAATACATAATGATTCTAGATATATGCCGCATTTTAAGGTTAAAATTTAATTTTATCTTATTATATTTTTAATATTTTTTGGTCGACTAAAAAAATGCACGAGACTAATATGATTATTTGTTCAGGATTGCATAGGTGCAATTGATGGTACTCATATTGCCGCTATTCTTCCACCAAATGAACAAATTCCCTATATTGGAAGAAAAGGTATCCCTACTCAAAATGTTATGGCAGTATGTGATTTTAATATGTGTTTTACATTTGTCATGGCTGGATGGGAAGGACCGGCACATGACACTAGAATATTTCTTGATGCAATTCGAGATCCAAAATACAAATTTCCGCACCCACCAAATGGTTAGATATTTTATTTATATGTGATTTTTAAAAAAATAAAGTATAAGTTCTTTAATTGATAATTTTTATTAAAAAATTATTGAACTAATTGTTTGTTATATTATGGCATGTAGAAAAATATTATCTTGTTGATCCTGGATATTCTCAAATGAAAGATTATCTTGGACTATATAGAGGTCAGCGATATCATTACTTGACTTTCGTAGAGGTAGACCAGTATCTGGTAAAGAAGAGATATTCAATCATTCACATTCATCATTACGTAGTGTAATTGAACGAACTTTTGGTGTTTGGAAAAAAAAATGGGCCATTTTAAGGGATATGCCAAGTTATAGTTTTGAAAAGCAAACGATGATCGTTGTTGCTACAATGACGATACACAATTTTATCCGAAAACATGTCGGTCGAAATGATGCAGATTTTATGGAATACGAAGATATTAACTGGGCATATGAGAATACTATTAATTCAGAAAATGCGCATGGTCGAGAAAGTGATGATGATGACGACGACGATGATGGTGGTGATGATGACGGTGAATCAAGTAATTTAAGTGGTTTTGAAATGGAATTAACAAGAGATGCTATAGCTTCTAGTTTAATGAATTCACTTTAAATTGTAAATGCTATTGTAAAATTTTTTGTATTTATATTTGGTATCATTTTCAAAATTACCCCTATATTCCTTTTTTTTTTTCATTAAAATAATGGATGTCCATACAAGTTAGATCGTTAAATTAAATTTTTTATGTGTTTTCTTCGCCTAAGCAAGCTAACTTCAGGCGTGTAAGCTCGTATTTCCAAAACGTGTGAATAGATAGAAAGACGGATAAGGCCTCGCGAAATTACTTATTTTACATCTTCGTTCTTAATTCATTGTGACCGAAAAACACGTCGAAAGTGGTAACTATGGAAATATGAGAAAGAGTCAACGCCAAAATAAAATTACAGAATTTGGGCGGATTTTATTGTTTTTTAGAATTGAGTATACTTCATTGACTCTTTCCAAATTAACTTCACAAACAGATTCAATTATATAAGTTGGGAAGCGAAAAAGCGGATAAGACCAATATTTCACTCCCCAAATTATGTAATTGGATAGGTTGTTAGAAGTTAATCTCCAAATTTTGTAATTTGGTGTAGATATGGGTTCTAGCATGCGCTTGACTCTCACTTTCTCAGGGCCACTTTGGCAATACTTTTGAGAAGTGTTTTTGAGAAGTACTTTTGATAAATTTAAGTGTTTGACATTATTGTCAAAAAGTGCTTTTGAGAAGTAAAATGTCTATTTTAAACATGATATTATAAAGTAACAAATATATATTTAAATAATGTTCAAATTAGTTAATATTATGATATTTTAGCAAAAATATAAAAAATAATTTATTATAATTTATTGTTAATATTTTAATAAATAATATTAATTTTAAATATTTCTAAGTAATTAATATTAATTATTTATTAAATTTAATTAGAATATATAAACTATATTTAAATATAATAATTAAATATTGTAATTAGATATTGACACAATTGTATTATTTTAATTTTTTTTATTTTTAATACTTTTAACACATTTGTAACACTCATATTAGATATTAACATAACATAGAAAATATAAACGTAACAAATTAAAATATTACATATATTTGGATTAAAGTTTCAAAAAGGGATATGGATCTATGGGATGGATTTTTTAAGAAATATAGTTTAAGGGGTTATATGAAAAATAAATATTTAATACTATGCAATTTTTTTTGTTGGATATTTGAAGTTTCTTTTTATTAAAATAGGTATTTAAAATTTTATTTCATTATCACTTTAAGTATCAACTATTAACTCTCGGTTAAAAAAATATTCTAAATCAATCAAATTATGACACATATTATTTTTAATTAAATTAAAATAATTAAAATTAATATTCAATAAAAACATCATCTCTCAATCTTTCTCCTTCCATCTTCATGTTTCCTATCTTCATCTTCTTTACAAAAAAAAAAAAAAAATTTACAAAATTTTCAAATGCACTGTATCTCAAGTTTCTCCCATTAAAACAAACTCCCATTTCCAATATTAAAATAAATCCCATTAAAACAAACTTCCATTTTCCATATTAAGAACACAAAATAGAAAAGAAAAAAAATACCAAAAAAATGATAATTATTTGATACACTTGTTGTGGAAAGTTTTAACCCCATAAGTGGAGTCAATGGGTTGACAAATGATCTATAAGGGTATAGTAAAATATTTAAAAATAAATACATGTCAATTTTTTTAAAACTACAAAGTATACTGCTAATGTACCAATTGCTCACCCTTTTACTTAAGGTTAATTTTAAATATTTATGCTATTTATGCTATGCAATTGGCAGTTATTTCGAAGGGAGTCTGCTTTGAAATAGAGAAGATCATTCGTAAATTTGTATGGGGGAACACGGAGGAAAAAAAAAAAAAAAAAGGGCTTAATCTGGTTAAGTGGGATGATATTTGCAAAGACACAAAACAAGGGGGCCTTGGTTTCAGGAAGCTCGAATACCTCAACAATGCTTTCCTCATGAAGATTGGTTTTAATATTATCAAGAACCCTAAGCAATTTTAGGTTCAAGTGTTGAGATCTAAATATAAATGGAAATGTCACCTACCTGCTGATTTATTTGTCAGAAATGCGTCATAATTATGGAAGGGGATAGGTCAAGCATAGAGTCATATCTGGGATGGTATTATATGGAATGTTGAAATGGCTCGTATGTGGATTTTTGGAGAGGTTACTAGGTTAAAGATTGGGGACCACTTATTAATGTGTGTACACAATCTGAAAATGTCCCTACAGAGTATGTTCTTGTAAAAAATATGGTTACGCTGAGTGGGGAGTGGAATTGGTCTGCAATTAGCTTGGTTTTGCCATCCCAAGTTCTTTTGAGCATTTCTGCTTATAAACCTCCATCAGCTCAGGATGTGGATGACTTTATTGGATGGCGACATGAGAAGAGGTCTGCTTTCTTCGTTCGTTCTGCCTACTCCACTAACTACACGATGGAAATGGCTAGAAAAGGTAGTATTTGGCATAATCCGGGACCTCAAAAGGTACGTGTTTTTCTCTGGCTGAATTTTTTAAACAAGATCCTTATTAATGAGAACAGAGTGAGAAGACACCTATCCTCGGATGCAAGTTGTAAGGTATGTGGAAGCCTATCTGAAAGTGTCGATCATGTATTGCGTATGTGTACCCCAACTATAGCAACATGACATTCGATGATCAAGGATGCAAAGAGATGCGAGTTTTTCTCTATTGGGCTGGCTAAGTGGTTTGAGATTAATCTCTCTAATCCTCAATATTTTTCTTGTGATTCTACCAATTGACAATCACTTTTTGGCATCATTTGTTGGCAACTTTGGTTCAGAAGGAACAATTATGTTTTTAACGTAGATTTCATGGAAATTGGAAGTTTATCGGAGAAGAGTTATCGAATAAGGGAGTCTGGCCTCCAATCATGGGTTGGTAAGTCTGTCGAGGCATATGAGTTATAAAATTTGCAAGTTAATAAGGTGGATTCTGCCAGATGATGGATGGCTGAAGGTGAACACGAATGGTGCTGTTTGTAATGGATTTGGGAATGCGTTAGCAGGTGGACTAATCCGTAGCAAGCATGAGAGATGGATTGTCATTTTTTCAAAGAATATTGGTTGTTGTTCAGTCTAACCACCAAACTTTGGGGTGCATTGGAAGGTCTCCAATTAGCCTCGAATCTTGGGCTTGAACGAGTAATCCTTGAGATGGACAGTACTGAAGCGATCCAAGTGGTTCAAATAACTGAAGCGGATCAACAATATTTTGTTGTATGCAAGCCATCAAAAACCTACTCCAACTTCCTTGGATGGTTAGGATTGCACATATCTTCAGAGAGGGCAATAGGGTTGCTGATGGTTTGGCTTCAATGGCGTTCTCAAGACTGTTGGGTAGATATACTTTTATGCAACCGTCGAATGAAGTGCTCCATTTACTGCACGATGACTACTCTGGAATGGCATGGCCTCGCTTAGTGTAGCTACGATTTATTCCTTCTTATTGTACAAAAAAAATGTTATGTGTCATAATTTGATTGATTTAGAAGTTTTCTTAACAGGAGTTAACGAAAGTGGTATCAAATACTCACCCTTTTACTTAATATTAAATTTAAAACTTTAGATAAGTTAAATGAGAAAAGTTGCATAGTTTGAATACCTAATTTTCATATAAGCCCATGAAGAAAAGGGTTCTATTACATGTGGATGGGAGAGAGATTAAAATGGGTTCTAGATAATAATAAAAAGTTATGATATAAGAGATAACACAACATTTAAATGATGAAGTGGTACAATATCAAAATACTACCTTATTATATGGATTAAAATTAAGAAAAATTCTAAATTTAAGAATTAATATAAAGTTTAAACCCAAAAAATGGTTTTAAGATCAAATTTTTAAAAAAAATTCAAGTTTAAATGTTGTCTTATCCCTTATCATAAATTAACAC
This sequence comes from Gossypium australe, assembly GCA_005393395.2. Lineage (NCBI taxonomy): Eukaryota > Viridiplantae > Streptophyta > Magnoliopsida > Malvales > Malvaceae > Gossypium > Gossypium australe. Next base: position 86,773,423 of record CM016618.1, on the reverse strand, counting down.
AAGAAAAATAATTAATAATATTAATATATGATAAAGTAGTAGTTTATGAAAAAAAGTGGATAGATATTATTTGTTTTATATAATATCTATTTTTACTCATAATTTCTTTCAAACTTTTAAAAAGAAGGAAAAACATATTTAAATGCGTTTAAACTTATATTTTAATGGTTGCTGCAATAGCAATTATATCAACTAAATTAAAGCTCAATCATCATGTGCATAATTATTTATTTTTTAAATATGTAGGTAATGTTTAAAAATATAAAATATTGTGATTAACAATAACATTATTATTTTAAGTGATATTTTTATAATAATATGTATGAAAAATTAGTCTATACGAACTTTAGATTCAAACATAGCTAGAAATATATATATATCAACAAAGAGGGGTTAAGATTGATTTTTTATTCATTTATTTAATTTTTATAATTAATTAAATTTGTCTATTTAAACATATAACTTTTTATTAACTTATTTAATCAGAATTAATAAAATTTTCGTATATAGTTCTTATTAATTTATTTAACTTTAAATGAACTAAATGTAGAAAGTAAAGCCTGTTACTTTTTCTAATCAATGGATTCTTTTAGTAAAATTTGTTATAAGAAAGTTTTAAAATTTTAATAAATTTATGGATAAAATTATAGTAAAATGATTACATAATAGAATAATTATATAAAGTTTTAAATAACCACAATAATTGTTTAATGAATTTTTTAACTCAATAAGTTATCTTTAATTGGTATTTAAAAAATTTAAAACTAAATAAATGTGACATTAATTTTTAAAAAATTCCCTATATATCAAATTATAATTTGTAACGGGTAAATTACTAAAAAATGTCCTTTTTTAAAAAATTTACGGAAAATGACATTTTTTTAATTATTTACCGGAATGGGTCATTTTCCCCGAAAGCACATCCACGTCAGCGCGATGTCAGGGTACATGGCAGGAAAAAGCGTTCCTGGGGGAGCGTTTTTGCCACATCAGCAGAAATCGCGTCCTTGAGGGTGCGCTTTGCTGATGTGGCAAAAACGCTCCCCCAGGGACGCGTTTTGCCTGTTTTAACAGCCATTTTTTTACCGTTGGAGGCCCAACGGTAAAAATAAAAACTATAAAAGCCCCTTTTCATTTTTTTCACACAAAAGTCCTTAAACTATTTCTCTCAACTTTGTCTCAAATTTCTCTCAAATTCCTCTCAAATTTCACAAAAGTCCTTTAATTTTTACAAAAAAGCCTTGTTTAAAAGTTTTTTGAATTAGTTTTTTTTTTTAATTTTAAAAATATTCGATCGTGTTAGCAATGGCCGGAGAATTAATTTGTCTCGATATTAAACACATCTCCGTCGATCAAATGACAATGGTAAGTTATAATTTTAATTTTTCAATGCTATTTAATATTTTTTTCATTTATGCAATTTTAATTAATTTTTATTTTATAATTTTTTATAACAGTCTGTAGATCGGGTGTTGCAATGCTATATTTGTAATATGCCTGGTCCGCCATCGCCGTTGATCGAGAATTACCTGCGGGAAGCGGGTTTTTGGCACGTGGCCACGATAGGCTGGGGGTGCAAGTTGGACCCGAAACTAATCAGTGCGTTGATAGAGAGGTGGAGACCCGAGACGCACACTTTCCATCTTCCATGCGGAGAGTGTACTATCACTCTAGAAGACGTGCAGTTGCAATCGGGATTGCCAGTGGATGGGTACGTAGTCACCAGGTCCGCAACTTCTGGTGATTGAGGAGCCATATGCTACAAGCTTTTGGGTGCTATTTCGGATAACATTAACGGAGGTTGGGTCGAGATGAGCTGGCGAGACACATTCTCGGAGCCGGATAATGATTCGACTGAATTAGAAAGAATACGGTATGCTCGGGTATACATTTTTGAGATGATTGGAGGCTATCTAATGCCGAACTTGTCACGAAACCTCGTACATCTGAGATGACTGCTGAAACTAGTTGATTTTAGAGCAGCCGGTGAATTAAGTTGGGGGTCTGCCGTGCTAGCAAAATTGTATCGGGAGATGTACGGGACGACGCGACTGAATAAAGCCAAAATCGGAGGTTGCCTATCACTACTGCAATCATGGGCACGGTTTCGCTTTTCATTTTTACGTCCTCGAGTGGACCACCCATATACATTCCCACTCATAACGAGGTAAATTTAATATTAGATTTTACAATTATTACGTAAATTTAAAATATAATTGTATGCTAAAAATTTATTTAATTAGGTGGAACCATTCGACGAGTTATGTTGGAATACCTACCTCGCTTGAAAATATACGGCTTCTATTAGACCAACGGTCGGAAGCACAAGTAAGTATTAAACAAAATATATTTTCGTAATAAAATAGTCGTTTCGTATTTAGTATTATGTATATAACTAATATTTTTATCATGTTAATATAGTTTCAATGGACACCATACGAGGATCCGACAATTTGGGCAGTAATTCCGGATGAATTCTTTCAAATCCTAACATTTGGCATGTGAATGGCCCATTGGTCAACTATGTCACTGTGGAGATGCACCAGTCAGATCATGTTCTGAGACAATTTGGATTCCGACAACCGATTTCCGTGGCATCTGAGGTGCTCGATGATGAGCACAAAGTCGACTTATGGTAGTTGCATACGGATTGGCCGAGATTTTGGTCAGCATATATCAAATTGTGGGAAAACCAGTATGATTAGATACCTATCGGGAACCGACCATCGTTCCTGAGTTAGCGTGCGTGCCGGAATACATGCCATGGTTTAGGATCCATGGCAAGTCATATTTATTGTCAGAAGAGGAGAGGCAACAGCAACTTCGTGTACAAAGGGAACGACGGGGCCCTTTAAATCCAAGGAGAATGGATTATGGGAAGAGCCCATCAACAACGCCGACTGTAACACCCCTTACCCGTGTCTAACACCAAGACCGAATACGAGGCATTACCATGCTTAACCTTACTTAACACTTCGTAACGGGCTATAAAATTTCATTTAAGCGTATCTCTTACTCAAACTCGGCCTACGAGGCCTTAATCATACTTCCGAGAAGTATATGAATTTTTCCGGGAACTTCCACGCATTCGAGAAACTTTTTAACAGAACAGGGGCCACACGCCCGTGTAGGTCTTGGGACATGCTCGTGTACCTCTAAGGCATGCCCGTGCCTTGTGTCCGTAGTCGACACTGACTAATATCACACGGCCATGGCACACCCGTGGCCCTAGCCCGTGTGTAAAACCTTAGCATTCTGACTTAACCACACGGCCTATGCACACGCCCGTGTATCCTGGCCATGGGAAATTTACAGTTTTATGAGCAAGGTGCAGACTTCACACGGCCTTGGTACACGCCCATGTTCAAGCCGTGCCTCCCACACGGTGTAGACACACGCCCGTGTGTCTACCCATGTAGACAATTATTAGGCTATCTACCAAGCCCTTTTACCACCCACATTTGCATACATTCATACCTTATCACATAGTTACACCTAACATTAATATAACTCTTAAATTAAAGACATTTAATAATAAAAAGAATAAGGCCTTCATCCCATACACTAGGGAGAACTATATCCAATACAATTCCAACAACTTAAGCCATCATCAATGGCTATACACAACCAAACTATAAACCCTCTTAGGCTAACACATTTGGCTCATTAACGATGACTTGATTAACCTTAAGTACTAGCCCTATACATGCCATGACTCATAAAGACTTGATACCTCATACAAAGTGCCTGCTCGATAGTGTGAAAGCATCTCCGGTGATCTCCAACCCGAGCTAGCTAAAACAACCTATAAGAGATGAGAAAAGAAGAGGAGTAAGCAATAATGCTTAGTAAGTTCATATGCTTGTAATAGTCAGATATTGATAATCATCGATTACACTTAACCGTGAGGTATTATAATGAGTTTTTCATCTTAAATTTATAGTTACCTACACAATAACCTTTAAAGCTTACTCATTCTGTCTCTTACCACTTCCTAACCATGCCACGAGCCAATTGCTCATATAAATTAGCATACATCCTTGCACTCGTCACCACGTTATCACATAAAACATTTTCAATAAACCACTCTTACTACCCATTACTCATAATACCACACATTATGAATTTTCGCTAATCTATTCACAATGCTAAATTACTCAACGGTTTTGCACTTAGCCCACCTCAATCAGATAGTAGGGTAGTATCGCACATAGCCTACCAAAATGGTAATTATAGTGGTATCGCACATAGCCCACTAAATAATATGCTTAACAATAGTATCGCACACAGCCCGTTGTAGTTAAGCATTTAGGGTGGTATCGCACTTAGCCCACTAAATAATATGCTTAATGATAGTATCGCACACAACCCATCGTAGTTAAGCATTTAGGGTGGTATCGCACTTAGCCCACCAATTGGAATAAATAAGCGATGGTATCGCACACAGCCCATCATTTAATAATTAATAAGGTGGTAACGCACACAGGCCACCGTTATTATACATTCTTGAATAGTTATCCACATGCATTTATCTATTTCAAATGTTTACCCAGAAACATCTTCACACACTACCGTTATTACTTAGCTTTCTACTATAATTGTTCGCATTCACACAATGCAATAATAATTATAACTTATGCAACCAAAGTGCATCATTTACACATCACCCACTATGGGTTCATCAAATACCGAATCCACCTCAATTCAGTTCTAACACATTCCTATACCTCTCATGGTACAACACATTCATTCTCAATTCTCAAATACTTATTGAGTCACTAAAATCGTTAAGTAACTCCCTTAAGTCTCGAACACATAATGTCACATTAACATCATACACGGATTAACCTATCGATGCCATGTCCCCGACATGGTCCTAAACAAAATCTCTCACCAAGGCCATATATCAATATGGTCTTAAACGAAACCTTAACTATCATTATTTCATATTATTTGTATATCTTACTATTCTTAGATTCCAATTCTCTTAACAACTCATCAACACTTATTTAATACATTCATTGCATAATTATACATTCCATACAACATTGGAATATTAAATAACCCGTACATACTTGCAAGGTTTGCATACGAACTTATCTTGATACCGTAAAGGGAAAAATGGGAGTCTATTTGCCCACATTTCTCTTTTCTCCCGTTCTAGGTCTGAATCTCATTTTCTTCGTTCTAGAACAATAAAATTTACTCGTTTAATCACTTAATAATCGTATTACAACATAAAATCTATTTAGGCAAAAATGACCATTTTGCCCCTATACTTTGGCAAAATTACGATTTTGCCCCTAGGCTCGTAAATAAATTTTTATCACATTTTCTTATTAAACAAGCCTAGCTGAACATTTAATCCTCTTACAACTATCCACAATTTCATCTATTTCATGCCTTAATGAACAAATTACAACCTTTTCATTTTAGTCCCAATTAGGTGTTTTCATGGCTACACCTTTCACAAGAGTTGCTTCCATCACTTTAACATTCAATTTCTTCCATAAAAACTCAGCTAACAACTTAAAATCTCACATGGTAAATCTCTAAACTTTTTATCATAATGCAAAATAGTCCCCTTTTAAGAAAGCTTAAGCTCTAGGGATCTCAAAAGTACAATTTTCTTCAAGAAATATCATCAAAATCACTTACTTGAGTGGAGTGAAGCTTGCTAAAATTTTAGAGCTTTCAAACACCCCTTATGTGTTGAAACTTTCGGTGGAGAAGAAGAGAGGAAAGATGATATCTTTTTCCTTTCTTTATTTTATTATAAAACATCAATTCAACCCACCAACTTTGACCAAAATTAAAAACTCTTGTCTCCCTTGTCTACATGGCCAGCCAACACATCCAAGATGGCCTAATTGTCCTTTAAAGACCTTCAATTAATAATTCTTGGCTATTTGGTACCTTTAGCCTATAGAATGGAACTTTCGCACTTTATGCGATTTAGTCCTTTTTTTGTGATTTAGTATAAAATCGCTAAAATTAAAACACCAAAATTTTCATACATCCTTATAAACATGTTATAGCACCTAACATAACATGAAAGAAATTTTCTCTAACCTCGAACTAGTGATTCCGAGATCACTGTTCTGACTAGCCCCTAAATCGAGTTGTTACACCGACACAATCACTGGGCCCATCAACAGCGCCCACACAGTCACTAGGTCCAACACTTCAGCCGACGACACCCACATCACAACCTTTTCAGATTATGCCACATGCGTATCCTAGCCCTTATATGTATCATAACCCTTATATGTTTCCTTTTCCCAGTCCTTTAACATGTTAGAATGTATAGTCCGGTTCGTGTCTGTTCCCGACTACTCCGAGAAGACCGCCGATCTATAGGCCGCCGTTGCATGAGGGATCGCACAATGCGCCATCGGGGAGCTCTTCTTTTTTACCAATCTCCTTTGCCTTATGGGAATCAAACACCTCCGCCATGGGTGATGTAAACACCTCCGCAGTCATTATTTTATCAAGGTGGGTTATCCTCCCAACACCCACAACCAGAATCCCCACCGGAGCAACCACAACTCCCGCCGGAAGCTGGAATAATGTAGCATCCTAAATTTTTGGGCCTATGCGTTTAATGGATGGATATGTTTAATGTGTTAATTTAGGTGTTAGGGGTCCAAATTGGGCTCAGGCTTAGGTAGAGGCCTTGATTAAAATTATCTGTTTAGGCATTATAGGGTTTAAAAGGTAGTATCTATGTTTAAAATACCAAAGTGGGCTTGTGGCCAAATCTTAGGAGGTGACGCCACACAAGGGAGTAAGGGGCCCAAATTTAAGTTTCATGGAGCCCAAATCTTTTAATTTAAGTTAGCTAAATTTTGGGCATTAGGATTAGGTGGAGTGGATGGCAACAAGCTCAAAAATAGGAGGATTTATGTGAATGGGATAATGTAGATATTATAGTTGATAATATGGAAGATAAAAAAAGAGAAAAGATAGGAGTTATCTGTAAGGCTAAGTGTTGGCCGAAATTCCATCACTTAAAGGAGGGAAGAAATCGGTTTCTTTATGGCAAAGGGGTGCCAAATTTTCCCTTTTTATTTGCTTAATCTTTAGTTATCAGGAAGGGCACTTTCGGTTTTTGATAGGTAAGTGTCGAAATTTCTATAAATAGGGGGGATATCTCATCAATTCCGGCAATTAAACCCTACTCTTTTCTTCTTTCCTTGTGCCGAAATTCTCAGTCTTCCTCTGCAATTTCTTTTCTTTTGATTTCTTCAAAAGCCGAAACCTCCCAATCTTCTCAACATCTTTCTTTCAAAAAGACGAAAACTTTCTTAAGCCATCTTTCTCTTCATTCTTCTAAAAGCCGAAAACTCCATTATTCTTTTCTCTTCTTTCTTCTAAAAGCCGAAACCTCATAATCGTTTTTCTACATTCTTTTATTTTGATCTTTGCTAAAGCCGAACCTACCTGTAATCTACCGAAATTCTCTTTTCTTCTTCCTGCTGATTTCTTCATTAAAAGCCGAATCTACATAGACTCTTTCCTATTATTTTTTCTTCTAATCTTCTCAAAAAGCCGAAATCTCTAAGAGGTAGTCGAATTCTTTGTGTTAAGGTGAGTGTTGATTTCCCTATCTCTTCACTATCTCTTTCGGGTTTTGGAAGACAAAGCCGAAAAGATAATGGTTTAATGGTTCTATGTATTTTCTTGTTGGGCGACATTCGGGAATTGAAGTAGATCTCTTAGATCTAAAAGCCGGAAACACTAATCCCTGAATCTCATATCTCTTTTCAGGATTTCAAGGTAAGGATTTCAATTCTCCTTAAGATGATTAACCATTTTCTTTTCGTTAGTTGTGCCTTAACCTAATGTTTCGTTACCGGCTTCTGAACAACACCTTAGGCAAATAGCGGTGGTGTTGGCTACGGATAGCGTTGACTTAGAAGGTCTCGTTCTAACGGTAATCAGGTGTGTAGATCTCTAACACACTAATTCATCTGTACTAAATATATGTTATGGGCTAAAAGCCGAAAAAAGGCTGTATAATTAATCTGTACTAAATATGGACTAAAAGCCGGAAAAAGACTATATAGTAATCTGTACTAAATATATATTATGGGCTAAAAGCCAGAAAAAGGCTGTATAGACAGTCGTATTACCCAGAAAGGGTAGGCAATGGATGTCAAGTACGTAATCATAGAAATCTCTCTATGTGTATCGATGTATGCGATAAACTGAAATCTCTTAGATAATACATTGTTTGATTCTGCATGTATGTATGCATGGGATGGGATTGATATGATGAAGGGGAAGAAGGTCGCATAGCGATCGGTGGCTTTGCCACATAGGTCACACAGTGATCGGTCTTTATGACAGGCAGCTCAGCTGTCGAAATGCTACGATGTATTATTAAGGTCGCATGGCGATCGGTGGCTTTGCCACATAGGTCACACAGTGATCGGTCTTTAAGACAGGCAGCACAACTGTCGATATGGTGTGTAGCGGTTGGCGGGTTGATTGTAGAAATCCCCAAGGTGTGATGGTTGGTTCGGGTTGGTGTGTAGAGGATGGAATTCTAGGATGGGCTGGGCCATTCATCATTTATTATTTATCATGTAATTCTGATTGTTGCCTTTATGTTTGGGCCAGGGCTCATAATGTGTTTGTGAGCCCAAGCCTTTTATGTGTTTTCGGGATTTGCACACTGGGTCTTGGTGACTCATCCTTTATTTTCCATAACCCTTTCAGATGAGCAGTAGATCGTGGACATGGGAGCCGAAACGGACTCGAGGGGCCATCAAGTTTTTTTAATGGATTATTTCGGCTTTTCTTTAAGTTTTAATTTTTGGAAAATTTATGTAATAAGGCCCCATAACTTATCTTCATTTAAGTAGTTTTAAATATTTGCAACTTATGAAATTATGTCAAAGGTTTAATTATACGAAATAATAATAGTACAAGGTTTTCTTCCAAATGTCATTTATTTATTCAAATATTGCCTAATTAACTTACGATTTCCAAAACCAACAATGCAAAAGTTTTCAATGTACAACCCGTAGCATACCAGATCTGGTCGAAACGTATGGGCCGGGTTTGGGGTGTTACAAACAAGGAGGAATCCAGCGCGTAACCGTCGACCAACCCCATGTGGCACTGATTCCGACCGGCACCAACATTGATTTTTTAATATATTTGTATAAACTTTTTATACTATTTCATTTAATAAAATAAAAAGTTGTTTTTAATATTTTAATTGCAATTTACTTTTTATATTTTTAAAAAATAAAAGTTGTTTTTATATTTTAATTGTAATTTATTTTGTATATTTTTAATAAAATCAATTTATTTTGAATAAGGCAAAAATATTGCTAATATTTTATATTTTTAATATATTTCTACAAAAATTTTTATATTGTTACATTTAATAAAATAAAAGTTGTTTTTAATATTTCAATTGTAATTTAATTTTTATATTTTTAATAAAATAAAAGTTGTTTTTAATTTTTTTTATTGTATTTTTTTATATTTTAATAAAATAAAAATTATTTTTAATTTTTTAATTTAATTTAATTTTTATATTTTTAATAAAATAAAAGTTATTTTTTATTTTTATTATAATTTTATTTTTATATTTTTAATAAATAAAAGTTATTTTTTATTTTTTAATTGTAATATACTTTTTATATTTTTAATAAAATAAAATTTGTTTTTAATATCCTAATTGTATTGGTTCAAGTAAGGACTAAATCGCAAATGTGAGAAAAGTTTTGTGGCTCAAGAGTAAATATTCAAAATTTGAGGGGTTAAAATGTATATATGAAAAACTTGAAAGGCCAATAGTGTAAATATTTTAAGGGTGGAAGGATCTAGAAACCAAGAAAAAATTGGATGAATTAGGACTAAATTGAATAAGTGAAAAAGTATGAGGGGTTAAATTGTAATTTTATCAAGATGGGTGTTGATCCAATGTAGGAATTTTGAAGGATCGTAAGGGGTAAAATAATCATTTAGCAAGAAAGATAATTTTGAAGAATAGTGATGATGGTGATATTTTAGATTAATTGAATAATTTTTTTTGTTTTGCAACTTAGTCCTTCTACAAAAGTTCACCATTTTCATCAAGAAATTAAAAGAATTTTCATAGCCACCAAGAGACAAAAATGATAAGGAGACTATCAACTATTCCGATTTGGACATGAGCGAGATGTATGGCCTGGGTTCCTACACCATCCGCCTAACTTCCGTTGGTTGGCTGTTTCTCGGATATCCATATTGTTGCGTATTCTAGTCGAGCAAGGTCGACCCTTTGGTTTGCAACGCAGTTCTCTATCCGGTAACAGATTAAACGGAGCAAGCGATACAGACGGCCACTTATGTTTATCTGGGACTGGTGGGAATACGTGTCTCCACACTTTGTACATGTATTCTATTTTGTACACTTCGTCGACATAGCTTATGGGATCAAAACAGAGATTCTGACAAGCTGCAATTACATGAGCGCATGGATAATGAAGTGCGTCAAATATGCCACAGTCGCAGGTCCTATTTCTCAAGTGTACACGATATTGCCCGCCAATAATACCTTGGTTCGGTCTGTCAAACTCTGTCACACGATACCATAGGTTGTCGCGATCGTGACACACTGTGTGCATGGTGTTGGCCTGTGCCTTCGCCTAGTTAATTTCTCGCAATACCTTCACGCACCATACATGGCCTCCCTACATTTGGCCTTTATAACTCGCTGCTCGTTTCGAAAATAGTGCTGCTAAATGAAAATATGTCTCTCGCACAACCGATGTTATCAGAAAATGATGCATTCCTTTTAGAACAGAATTTATGCATTCAGCCAAGTTTGAGGTCATATGACCATATCGTAGGCCGTCGTCGTATGCTTGTGTCCACTGTTCGAAAGGTATGTTGCATAGGTAGTTTGCGCCTTCTTCGTTAACTGAGTGCAAAATCGCCAACATCTCGTAAAAACAGTCCTTATTGTTCTTGTACCCTGCCAATATAAGTTAATAGCGAATATTACATACCACTCTTCAATTAAGAATAAATTGAATATTACAAATGAAATTATATTAATAGATATTACATACCCATGTTGGTCACTTGCTGTCGTTCACTTGTAGATCGATGTTGCTCGTGGTAGTTGGATGCAACATGCCTTAGGCAATATCGATGGTGTGTGCGATGCCATAGGCTTCATTATCGCTCTATTGTGGCTAGTATTCCAAGGCCCCGATCCGATATAACGCATATATCAGGTTGGGGGCAGACATGTCTCCTTAACCTAGATAGAAAGAATTCCCAATCATTAGCTGACTCCCCCGGTGTTATTGCAAACGCAAGTGGATTCTTCCACTGCCATCCTCTGCCACTACTAGCAATAGCCGATGCGTATATCTACCATACATAAAGGTACCATCAATTTGTACCAATGGCTTGCAGTATAGAAATGCGTCTCGGCATTGCTTAAATGTCCAGAACAGATGCTTGAACACTTGGCATCCACGGAGCAATCGATGGTTGTAGTATGCAGGTACGATTTCAAGGTCTGTTATGCTGCTTAGGACATATCTCTCTAACACCTGACACCACTGCCACACTTCATTTTATGAAGCGTCCCACCGACCATGCAACTTTTCCAACGCCTTCTGCTTAGCTATCCAAGTCTTGCGGTAAGAGGGTGTGTACCCCTATTGGCTACGAATATTGGCAATTAAGGCAGGCACTGAAGTCTTGGGATCCGCCTTCATCGTCGGTATTATTAAGCTAGCCAACATATCTGAATCCATCTTGGGATGATCTTGTGAAACACCTGTCAACGAAGTATGTTAAATAATGCAACATTACGTAATATCAGTATTATTCAAAAACCCTAAACACCTAGTGATACTGTCCGACAACACATGTATGTGGACTTTTGTACTTTTTAATCTCCCACAAGCTTGTCCTTTTCCTCAACGAGGCCATGATTTTCCATGAACATGTATCGTCTTGCACTGCACACTTGGCATCATACTTATCGAGTTTGGTTTTAACCACGTTGTAGTTAACCCCGTTCTTGATGCTATATTGTTTCAATGCACCAAGAAAACTATCCTTGTTGGAAAACTCCTTACCAACTTCCATTTCACCCGAATCCAACGATGAACTTGTACGGTCACGCCTTCTGTGTGGTAGTTCAGGAAACTCCAACTCATCGTATTGAGATAAATCGACATTTTCCATGTGGGCTGGAGGCGAGTACGCCCTGGATCGCAGATCTTCTTCTTTTTCATCTGAACCCCCTTCAACATCTTCAAGTATGGTTGGAACAGGCTCTGATTCAAAAAATATGTAACAGCCCGATTATGACCCTAATTGGAACGGTGGTTTCGGGACCACGAATCCGAGTTAGAAAAATATTTTAATATTTTATTTGATATCTATGTTATGTGTTTGAGCATGTGTTAAAATATCGTAGGCTAATTCGTCTGTTTGAATGTTTAATTTTAGAAAAAGGATTAAATCGCATAAGTAGGAAAAGTAGCCATTTATTAAATTAAGTGGCAAAAATTGATTTGACTTCTTTAGTATGAGTATTTAAGTTGCAAATTTACCTTTAAAGGGTATAGTTGTAACACCCCTTAACCCCAAACCGTCGCCGGAATAGGGTTACGAGGCATTACCAGACATATCAGACTATTTACAAATAATTCACAAATAAAATAACATTCATAGTATAATTATTAAATAAGTCCCTATAATAGACTTTCAAAGCCCAAAACATTTATTAAAAGTAGAACGAGACTTATTCGAATTTTCTAGATTTTTTTATTTTAAATCCTATAAAAATTTCGGCAGCATTTCTACTTATTTTTACCTAAATCCCCCTGCAAATTCAAACCAAAACAACCAATACCAAATTTATCATTTTATAACTTCATATCATTTTCCTCATCCAAAACATTATAATCATTTATATACAACCAAAATCATTTAACTTTATGTATATTTATAATTCATATAACTATCTAGTACATGCCACTTAACAAAAAGGAAGAAATTCATCACCAAAACCTTCTTGTTGAAGTCGGGTTTGTTTTGGATGCTGGACCGGATCCGAAACTCTAATGACCTTTCAATAGAGCCAAATCAATCCATCTCATTTTCAAAGTTCCATTTCAATTATTTACCCTATTAACAATGCTTGGACTCTGACAGATACGTGGATTCCACCCAAGTACACCAAAATATCCAACCCAATCACACCCGGAATAATATAAATCCTCCATAACACACCAGTATAATATAACCTCCAAAATACACCAGTATAATATATCCTCCCAAACACACCAATAAGGCATTAAATGCTTCTTCGGATAAACCGAAGCATATAATAACAGAATCATCTTCTCGGCCGAGCTACAAATCTCCTCATCACATCACAATTCCAATGGCATGCCATTTGTATCAAATCTAGTCCGACAAGTTAATAGGGTATTCAAATCATTTCTCAATTCAATTTTTAATTCAATTCAAAACACACCTTTCATTTTAATACATTTTCCACTTTCTAATTACTAAACAATTTAAATACTCAAACATATTCACACTTCATCTCAGTTTCATTCATGTGAATAATAATACTTACTTTATAAATTACTTACCATACATATGAATTTAAATATAACATTAACTAAATAGTAGTTTGAATTATAGTAATACAAACCCGAAATACAAGTTTACTCCTCCACGATCTTTTCTTTTCCCTTGGATGCCGATGCCTCGTTTTCCATGTTAGCTATGAAAATAATAATAATTTACATTATTAATTACAGCATTAAATTACAATAAATAATGAATTTTATTCAATTTCTACTCTTCCTCTTCATTCTACATTCTTTATACACAATTCTATTATTTACTTATAAGTTCTTTCAAAGCTATCTACCTGAGTCATTGTCACTAAATTATCTATATCTCTAGTTACAGAATTCCGAATTAAGATCCGTAAATTTTATATGAAACTAGACTAATATATCTACTTTCCATAAAATTTTCAGAATTTTTGATATAGCCAATAAGTACAGTTTATTCTTTGAAATCACCCCTATTCTGTTGTCTAACAGTTCCGACCACTCTTTGCTAAAATTTAATTATCTTTTTGTACAGAATTCAAATGATGTTCTACTTTGTTTCTTATAAAAATAGACTCAATAAGGAATCTAACCATATAAATTATGTCCCATAATTATTTTTGTATAATGTTTAATGAATTTTACAAGTCAGAACAGGGGATCTCGAAATCACTCTGAACCAGTCTCACAAAAATCTAAATATCTCAAGATACAGAATTGCTTTGCTTTCTATGTTTCTTTCATATGAAAATAGACTCAATAAGCTTTAATTTCATATCTCACTCAACTACTACTTCCATTTCTACCATATTTGGTGATTTTTCAAAGTTAATCTTCTGCTGCTGTCCCAAAACTGTTTTTTTTATAGCTTACTTTACAATTTAATCCTTTTACTAATTCTAACTTAAATTTCATTCAATTTAATCTTTAATTCATCTTTTTCTTCAACAACAACTGTACTTGAAAACCTATAAACTCTCAAAATATCAACTTAGTTTCATCAAAATCTTGTATTAAAGCTTCTAAAACATCAAAATTAAGAGAAAAGGGCTAAATTTAGCTTACCAATTAAACTTGAAGCTTTAAAATCCCAATTTTCCCTTCTCTTTTCTTTCCCTTTTTCTTCCCCTGTCTTCGTCTTGTTCTCTGTTTCTTTTTCTGTTCTTCTTTCTTTTTACTTTTGTTTTTACTTCTTTTAGTTTTTATTTACTTTATGTTATAATAATATAATATATAATTATTATTTTAAATTAATTTAATATAATTTATTACTAATATATATTTTATAATAAAAATCTAAGTAAAATCTTAGATTTTTATCTCATATGTCGCCTCAGCTTATGCTAAATGGCTTAATTGCCATTTTAGCCCTTTTTACTTTCTTTTAATCTATAATTAGACTTTCACTCTTTATTCAATTTGATCCTTTTTTCCTGATTGCTTTAAATTAAACTAAATTCACTAAATAAAAATCTAATTAAGCACACTATTAGACTCATAATTACTCCTAATGATTATTTAATAACTCGATTTACTAAGACGGAGGCCCGATAACACGCTTTTTCCGGTGCCCACGGATTTTGGGTCATTACAATAGTGGACGGCAATATGACTTTATAATATATATTATATGTTTATTTTATATGTTAAATTATGATAATGATATAATATACATTTTATACATATTATAATAAAACAAAAAGGAGAAAAGAAATGCATGTTCATCTTTCATCCATTTTTGACCGAAACTAACAAAAGAAAAAGAAAAGAAAAACAAGCAAGGGTTTCGACACTCATCAAACAAAATTAGGTATGCTTTGGCTTTTGATTTTTGATTATTTTTACATTTTTGAGATTGTTGTTTACTCTACTATCAAGCCCATGTCTCAATTTTGTGTATTGATGATGTTTGTGAAATTTTCCATTGATGATATGTTGAGTTTTGTGATGATTCATGGTGTTAAATGAAAGCTTTGAACTAGATGAACATATTTTGTTCTTGAGTTTTGATGAATTTAGCTAATTAAGGTTAATTTGTGAAAATATTATTTTGGAGGGTTAAATTGTGAAATTTATGGGAGATATGGACTTATATAGTCCCTAAGAAGATTCGGCTATGCATGTATGTGGACAAATTTGATGTATTTTGTGTTTGGTACAAATAGGACTAAATTGTAAAAGTTGCAAATGTCAGGGGTAAAATGGTAATTTTCATAATTATGTGACTTTGGGTTAAATTGAATGAAAATATATTTGAAAGAGTTTAATTTGGAATTATTTAGATCAAGAACAAAAGGAAACGGGATTGGATCGGGGAAATGCGAAGTTGAATGAATAGCCGTGAAACCCTAATTCATCGACTTCCGAGGTAAGTTTATAAGCAATCGGATTTAATCGAATGGTTATTATAAATAAATATATATGTTCAAAGGAATTAATGGATTTAATTTTCAAAATGCCGAATGAGATATGGAATTTTTGAGTGTGTTAGCCGAATGTGATATGGAATGGGATTAAATATATATAAACTAGCCGAATGTAAAGTTGGTTTATATATATATATATATATATATATATATATATGTAAGTGTGGATTCATTGAGCATTGTGAGTATATGAATGAGTAAAAAAAAAGTAGCTAAATGTGAATTTGAAATGAGAGGGATATTTGCTTTGAGTAGTTGGATGTAATTACATATACATATGCATGTGTATTATTTGTGTCGAAAGAATTGGTTTGATATAAAGAAATTGAGTTGTTGTTGGGAGTTTGAATATTTGCATATATATACATGAGATCGAAATTGTAAGTGTTTATTTAAACAAAGAAAGGTTCGGTTGAGGGGCATTATGTGTGCGAGCTTGAGTACCGAGCACTGAGTGTGCGAAATCGGTCGAATGGCACTGTGTGTGCGGAAAAATAAGTAATGGCACTAAGTGTGCGATACATTATGTGTGTGCTCTTTTTTTTAAGTAACGGCACTAAGTGTGCGATACGTTGCTTGAATTGCACTAAGTGTGCGAAGTTACGGATCCATCAAAACATTAACCCACGAATGGAGATACCCGAGAAATATTATTTATGTAAATGATGCATGATATCTTGGTAACATAGTACTAATGAAGTAAGTTGCTCTTACTTTATGAAATTATAGGAATGAGATGTAATTCATTAATCTATGAGCTTGTCCGAAATGGATATATGGTATGTAAGTATGCGGTTTTGATTATGGAATTAGGTAAGGTTTGCATGGTATTATGCTATATACATATGCGGTTATGAGCCCTTTTATGATTAAGTTGATTTAATTAAAGTTTGACTAATGAATTGTTGTTTATAAAAATCATTGCTTATAACTTACTAAGCTGAGGTAGCTTACTATATATGTGTTTGTTTGTCTATTTTATAGATTTTGGAGTTTTAGCTCGAGCTCGGGGATCACTGTCAAGTCAATCACACTATCCACTATATTTTGGTACCTTTTTGTGAATGAATTTAAAGTCTATGGCATGTATAGGCTAAACTACTTTGTTTTGGATTCAAATGATATAAATGTGTATGTATTTAAATGCCATTCGAAAATGGCTTTGCTTCTATGCTTGAGTTGGTTAAATATGTTTTGGGATGTTATGAATATGATTATGCATATTTGGTTCAATGTAAACTTGATGTGGTATGTTACCTATAAGCTGCATATAAATGTTTGTTATATGACTTAAATCTTAACTTGTAAGTTATTTTAAATTAGGCTATATATATATAATACTTATATTATAATTTTGGTTTGAATAAGGTATGTAGTATATTTTGGATTGATGAATATGCTTTTGCTTAATTTTATAAGTATTTAAGTGATAGGTCATGAAAGAAATAAGTCATACATTACGTATGTGAATATTGAGTGTGTTATATTAATGAATATATTTGTAGTGTGCTCATTTAAAATATTCGGCTATAGTGTTGTTTTATTTTGGAGTCACCTTAAGATAACCTATTTTAGTAATCATTTAGATATGATATGCATGTGAATAAATAGTAATAATAGTTGAATTGTACAAGTTGATTAAGAGTAAACATATGTATTCGGCCATGCTAATCGAATATACCAAATGAATAGTGCTTTGTAATTTGAATGGAATTTCTTATTTTTTTTTATAATGCAAATGATATTATTTTTGAGATGACTTGCTTATCGTGATATTATTTCCTTAAGTATTATAATTCATGAGAATGAATGAACTTGGTGGTTAGTTGAGTAATACCTCGTAACCCTAATCCGGCGATGAATACGTGTTAGGGGTGTTACAAAATAATGCAACTTCTGCACCATCGGGGCCGGGCTCTCAAGGTGGATCCGCATCGGACTCATCATCTGACTCCTCTCGCTGGTGGATGTCGTGGGGAGTAAATTATCCCTTTTTAAACAACTTTCGTAACGTCCCCAATCATGTGTGGATTGCCAACCACTAAAAGTTGATGACGTTCCCCAATACGTATTTCTAGCATCGAAGATCGACCCACCGATATGCATGTCTCATCCACCAATCGAGTGTCGTGTAGGGGTTGTGTTTTCCATACTACCACTAAACACGGTCGCTTCCGTATTCTGCCTCCCATTAACAGAGCGTCGGCTTGGGGTCGTGTATTCCCCTCGAACAGCAGTATATGTTGAAGTCGAAGGAATATTACTTGGCGATGAAAATTGTACATATACCTCAAGATAGGGTGATCCACTGGCAAGATGAGTCTCCACCATTGCCTCCAAGCTCCGAGGACCTTTGATGTCGAATGACTCATATCTCACGGGATCAACCGAAGCACAAAATCTATACTTAATAGATAGAACTTTATTGGCGTTGTTCCAAAGACTTTACGCCTAATTCTTTTACGAAGTTCTGTCAAATCTATATTCTGGTTAAAAACCAGTCGTATTGTGTTCTTCGATAAAAAAACAACACTGTTTTTGGTGTCATGAACCTCATCATCATAGTAAATAACAACACTAATACGTTCACTCATCTTCAGTTTCTATTATACTTTTGCCTCAATTTCTATTATGCAACCTGAGAATGAAATTTGGCTCATTTATAGTCTAAGGCCAAATAGGAACTACTGTAGCAAAAGAGCCTCCACGTGGGAGCTTTTTTCAGTACTGTTGCTGACAGTGCATCCTACTTGAAGCGTTTTGGTCACTATTTGTTCAGAAACATCTTCTCAAAATTATCTTTTCAGGAACTACTGTAGCAAAAGAGCGTCCACGTGGGAGTTTTTTTAGTACTCTTGCTGACAGTGCATCCTGCTTGAAGCGTTTTGGTCACTATTTGTTCAGGAACGTCTTCCCATAATTGTTTTACCAGATACTACTGAAAAAAATAATTTTTATATTGCTGATACATTTTTTCCAAAACCCTAAACATAAAATTATTTTAATTAATTAACCCTAAACTCTAGTTCATTAATTTTTCCCTAAAAACCCTAAAATCCTAAACCCTAAAAAACCATAAAAACCTCTAAACCCTAGCCTTAAAACCCTAAAAACCCTAATCATAACCCTAAAAATAGCTAAAAACCCTAACGAAATAAGCGGGGAAAACGTGTCCCTGGGGGAGCGTTTTTGCCACATCAGCAAAGCGAACCCTCAAGGACGCGGTTTCTGCTGATGTGGCTAAAACGCTCCCGCGTTTTCCTGCCACGTACCCTGACATCGCGCTGACGTGGACGCATTTTTGGGGAAAATGACCTATTCCGGTAAATAATTGAAAAAAATGTCATTTTTCGTAAATTTTGAAAAAAAAGAGCATTTTTTTTGGTAATTTGCCCATTTGTAACTAATATGAATAGAAAAAAAAATTCATATTTTTAAGAACCTAATCATTTTAGTATACAATTGTTATTAAACATTTAAAATTGTAATTTAATAGAGAAATTCAAAATTAAGTCTAACCATCCTTATTATAAAAATTATATTACAAAATAATATTAAATAATTGACAACGTACTAATTAATATTAAAAAATAAAATAAATTTCTTGTTGACAAATATAAAAAATTTCAAAAGAAACATTTGTAAGCAATTAATAACGTTGAGGTAAAAATAGTATTAGATAATTTATAATTCATGAATAAAAGATTTATGAATGAAGGAATAGCAAATGATATATAACATAAAAAAAAAGTTAATAATTTCAGCAGTTTCTTAATTTAATGCCAACAATCCCATTCCCCTCCCCGATTATAAAAAAATAATATTAAATTTTATAATTAAAATTGTATAATTAGGTAAAAAAAAAATCATAAATATACATAGGGTGATGAGAAGTGATGGTGGTATTGGAACACACCATGAAACTATTCTGTCAAACAGCTTATCTGAGTCAGACAAGTTGGTATAAACATGCAGACTAAAACGCATACAAGGAAAATAAGAAGTGTTTGTTTTAACCTTTTTTAGGGATGCAGAGTTGTTGACAAGAAGTTTCTGTGTTTAGAAACTAAGAACCCCACCAAAAGAAATGCAAGTTTTATGAGTTTAAGGTCAGTTTCTCTCTACTTTAGATTTCACAAGATTCGAATTTCTTTCTTTTACTTATTCAAAATGAGGTCATAGAATCTTCATATCTTCAGGTTCTTTTATATGGTAGCTTTTTTTTTACTCCCGTGTCTTCAGTAACTACGTTAGTCGGAATTCCAAAACGAAATTTCAGCTTAAACTCGAATCACCAAGTTGTGTGTATGATAGGATAGCTTTAAAGTTTAAACCCTTTGCAATCACCCGTGGTATATATAATTAAATATTTCCTTATCTGGGTCTTGTTTCTTTATTTTTTTCTTCTTACAAGTTTTGTTTTGTTTCTACTTCTTTGTTGGGATTTGTTATTTCATTCATACCTAACCTCATATTCTAAAGTTTTTTTTCCCTTTTAATATATGATTAAAGAATAACAATAAAGGAGTTATATTTGCTTTTGGGTAGGTATTTAATTACTTCAGCACAAAGGTCAAATGCCTTTTTTTTCTTCTCCCTTGGGAGGGTCATCTTTATATTGAGAGTTATCTGCTAAATTGCAGGATTTGACTGTACAAATGATGGTATTTGCTGCTTCCACTAAAGTTCTTTCTCATCTATCAGGTGAAGTAGAAAACCTTGGAACCTCTTGATCTTCATTGATTTTCTTTTTCCCTTTTAGATTATTGTTCAAATGATATGAATCTACATCTTGTCTTAAAAGTAACTACAGTATGATCCTCTTGATGTGTTTTTCATAATCCCAGAATTTGAATGTTTAGCTTTTTCCCTGTATGCTGCCTACTTTCTATCATAACAGTCTCTTCTTGGAATTTGGTCCTTGTAAGAAACTAGATTTTAGACTTTATTCATAATTTCATTTTTGGTTATGTTCCTATTGGGGTTTATGATTGTCCCAAAAGAGTGTTCTTTGCCTAGGGATCTTTACCTGAAAGACTACCAATTTTTGTTCTGTGGCTATACTTCCAGCATCATAGACTTTCTTACCTTCTCTGTTATTTGTGCATTCATCATGATGTTACCAAATCATGGGCAAATTTGTTCTATTAATTCATTATCTCGCTCCTCGGCATCTTCCTTAAGATTTTCCTAGTCTTGAATGCAGAAACTTCTTACCTTGCTGCCGATGATTAGTCACATAGGACATAGCATGGATTATGTTATGTTACTCATAAGCTATTCAAGTTCATAGCCTGTTTTACTTGAAGAGGCATTCTTCTATTTCATGTCTTCCATCAGCAGGCATACTAGGCTCCTCCCACTACGAACATGAGATAAGCAACTGTTTAACTTGCACTAGCAATTTTTTCTTCAGGATTCACTTTGTAATACGACCATCCCGAGAGTTGAAACCATGTCTTTAGTAACATCCACAGAACCAGCTATCACAGCATGTAGAAATACAAAGCTCTATCCAGTACAGGGTAGCGGTGACAGTTCTGGCTTGTCCACTCAAATGTTTGGCTCTGATAAGCATAAGCCTAGATGCATTACTGATTCATACAGCAGTGAGAGCTATGAAAAGTTCTTTGTTGGGTCTCCTTCGGAAGAGCTTATGCATCCATCTAGTTCTGATGTTTCAGAAAGTTCAATTCGCCAGCAGGATGTCTCTTCTTACCAGCCAAGAGGTACTTCAGTTTTCTCCTTAACTGGTCAGAAACCATTGAACTCTTATGTTTTCTTAATTTGATTTCTTTTGTCAAATTACTTGGAAGTTCAAAGTGCAGATACATTAGACCATGATACAGATAAGATGAAACTGATGCTTCAAGAACTGGAGAGAGATCTGCTTGGTGATAATGATGTTGATGTAGGTGATATGTTTGGCACTGGTCTGAACATGGAAATAGATGGTGAATGGTCCGATCCTGTCCGGACAGAACCAATTCATGAATCACCAAAGGAGTCATCTTCCTCAGAATCTAATCTCAGTAGCATCAGCAGCAACAAAGAGGCATCACATTTTTCATCTAGGACTCCTAAGCAAATGCTTATCGAGTGTGCTGCTGTACTCGCAGAAGGCAACATTGAAGGAGCTTCAACCATAATAAATGAGCTTCGCCAGCTGGTGTCGGTTCATGGAGATCCTCCTCAGAGAATCGCAGCCTACATGGTTGAAGGTCTTGCTGCCCGCGTGGCTGCATCTGGAAAATATCTATATAAAGCTTTAAGATGCAAAGAGCCCCCTTCTTCTGATAGGCTTGCAGCCATGCAAATCCTCTTTGAGGTGTGCCCTTGTTTTAAATTCGGATTTATGGCAGCAAATGGTGCAATTATAGAGGCATTTAAAGATGAAAAGAGGGTACATATAATAGATTTCGATATAAATCAAGGTAGCCAATATATTACACTGATTCAATCAATTGCTAAGTTGCCTGGTAAGCCACCTCACTTGAGGTTAACTGGGGTTGATGATCCCGACTCCGTTCAACGTCTTAACGGAGGTCTTGAAATCATTGGACTAAGACTCGAGAAGCTAGCTGAAGTACTTGGCGTGTCATTCGAGTTTCAAGCTGTTGCCTCAAGGACTTCCCTTGTCACTCCATCTATGTTGGATTGCCGGCCTGGAGAAGCAATTGTAGTGAACTTCGCATTTCAGCTGCACCACATGCCTGATGAGAGTGTTTCAACAATAAATCAGCGAGACCAGCTTCTTCGGATGGTTAAGAGCTTAAATCCAAAACTTGTTACTGTCGTTGAGCAAGATGTGAACACAAACACATCTCCCTTTTTCCCAAGGTTCATTGAGGCCTACAGTTACTACTCCACTGTCTTCGAGTCCCTGGACGTTACACTTCCAAGGGAGAGTCAAGACAGGATGAATGTTGAAAGGCAGTGCTTGGCACGGGACATAGTCAACATTGTCGCTTGTGAGGGAGAGGAAAGAATTGAGCGGTACGAAGTTGCAGGAAAGTGGAGGGCAAGGATGACGATGGCTGGCTTCACTTCTTGTCCAATGAGTCCAAATGTGATCGATATGATCCAGAAGCTAATCAGGGAGTACTGTGACAGGTACAAGCTGGAGGAGGATTTAGGAGCACTTCATTTTGGTTGGGAAGGCAAAAGCTTGATTGTTGCTTCAGCATGGAGGTAGAATTATAGAGTTAATGTTACCTTTTTCCTGGGTACCTGGCTTTAGTTCAGTTATGTTTGGTCATTGTAACTATAATTTTGTGTAGGATCCAGATGCACTTCTTTTGTGCTGATGTCAAATCTCAGGGACTAATAGGGATTGTTACTTGTAATATAATATTGATCCATATAAAATATTTGCTCCCATTTAAGGATTGGGTCTTCAATTAGATATTCTCAAAAGTTAGAACCCATTGAGAAGCCCACAGTTTAGGGTTTAACCTGCCCCTACCAAGCTGAGGGGCCGATGGCCAACCAATGTACGTAAGGCCTACATTTTGTGAATGCTTAATGGATGAGAAATTTGTGGTCAACCAAGGAAACCACTCCACTGCCTTATGATTTATTTTCCCTTTTTGCCTAATGTAAAAAGTTCACTAAATATTAAACGTTATCCACTTCAGTTTCAGCTCTCTCCAGCACCTCACAAATATTAAGCCAAAAATTTCCCCAGAAAAAAAAAAAAAAAAAAGGCACCCCCTGCAAGGTCCATATCTTTAACATCTATCATCGATCCTTGCGAGACTTTCAGGGGGAAGAGCTAAAGATGGCCTTGGAAAACTGTTTTCAATTGAGCTCAGTTTGCACCACTAGAGCTTGTGTGATGCAAAGCTACCGCCATCAATTTTCATCTGTTGAGAAGATTCATTTGCCGACATTTCGAGGGTTCAACAAACCCAATCTGTCATTCTCTTCATCTTTTGCTCATTCATTCAATGGCAGATGCCAAAAATCCAGGCTCATCTGCAAAGCTAGTGAAGCTGTTGATCAAGGTACGCAGCTATCTCTTATAAATTAAAACATTGTTTTATTGTTGCCTTTAATGCTATGCAAGTCCTGTATAAATTTTTTATGTAAACAAGCTCAGTAACTGAGCGTCCATGGTAGGTACTTAAAATTAAAGAGTATGCATTAGAGATACGAAGTTAAATGCATTGCCTATCAATAAGATTCATTAAGTAATTTGGTTATTGTATGAAATATGAATGACCTGAATTTTATACTTTTAAGGAATAGTGAGGATGAGGCCTGATGGGTCATAGGAAAAGGATTCTATTGCTATGTTAAATTGGGTGGTTGATTATCCCAAAGGTTTAAATTAAAAGAAAAATATCTCAACTATCATACAGTGGCATGAATGATGAAATTTTGTAGGAAATAAAGTTATAAGCAGAATTTGATTAAGGTTCTGCACATTTGCAGTTGAAGCGGTGACAGAAGCAAGCTGGGGAGAGCTTGTGCTGGGGAGTGAGACCCCAGTATTGGTGGAGTTTTGGGCACCATGGTGCGGACCTTGCCGCATGATTGAGCCTGTGATCGCAGACTTAGCAAAAGAATATGCAGGAAAGATAGCTTGTTACAAGCTCAACACTGATGAAAGCCCCAACATCGCCACGGAGTTCGGGATAAGGAGCATCCCGACCATGCTGTTTTTCAAGAATGGGGAGAAGAAAGAGAGCATCATCGGTGCAGTGCCAAAGTCCACCTTGGCTGCTAGCATCGACAAATATGTTGATAACTGAAAACAAATCAAAAGATTGCTGTACGTGGAATCGAATGTAAGAGCTCCGTACATGGTCTATTCATGACATACCGTTTTTATATATCATTCATTCAAATTGCCTATCTATCAACAATTTTCCTTGTTTAATTATCTTGTGAATACTAGTGACAAAAAATCCTCTCTTTCTAATCTATAATGCTCTTTAATTAACCTGCATTTTCAACGATACTTGGTTCTTTTTTCTCCTTCTGTTTCTCGTTAATGATGGACTGCAACCTTAGTATTAGCTTAAATGACATGCATGCTACATACAAGTTTTTGGATGTTGTGCGCTTGAGAGGGACTTCAGCTAATTATGTACCAATATGTATAACCCTATTATGTTATGTTCAAGATGAGGAATTTAATGAAATGATTACATTATCTATGTATTAAATAAAATACTATTTAAGTATTTTTAAAAATTAAGAAATTAAAACAAAATAATATATATGTTTAATTTTAAATAAATATATAACTGTTATCCTAAATTAATTATTAAAAGATTAGTATTTGGTAAACTAGGAGTGTACTTTTTTTATTCACAAGTAACCTTAAAAAATTCTCATATGCCCTTTTTTTTTTTAATATTTTACTATACTCTATAAAACAATTGTCAAGTTTCTAACTCTTCTTGTAGAGTCTAAAAAACTTTATTGACAGTGTAATAAATATTATTCCATTATTAAATCCATTATCACCATCCAAATTTTTATTTGTAATCTGTTTTTTAAACTATTGTGTATAACAAAGTTCTTTTAATTTGTTAAATTGATTATGATTTAATTTAATTTTTTAAATAATTATTTTTAATTATTTTGAATTAATTATTATATAAATTAAACGAATAATAAATTGTTTAAAATTTTCTTTATGATTTTAACAGTATATTTAAATAAGTTTCACATTTTTTAGAAATATGTTTTTAGACTGATGGAAGTTTTAACATAGTTATTTAAAAATTACAAACCAATTTTTTATTATTTTAATTTGTAAGTAAATTATGAAAATATAACCAACTTGCTTCATAAAAAACTTGCACTAACTTACATGTAATTAAAATTTTGAAGGAGTTAAAAAGTTGATTTAAAACACTTAATCAAACACCTAGCCAATCTAACTTCAAAAATCAAACACCTAGCCAATCTAACTTCAAAAAAAATAGGACTAAAAGTGCAAATTATTATAAATTTTCGGTTCACTGAATTCAAATTTATTAGAGGGACCAACTTGCATGTAATTAAAATCTTGAATGAGTTAAAATAGAAAAACACAAACTAATCTTATTGCGCAACATATATATGTTAGAATTCACTAAAAAAACATATCACTTAAAGTTCAACTCAAACAAAATCAAAATCAAAATTAATTATACAAAACAAAGTGAAGCTAAATAAATTATACAATAAATTGAAGCTTCATGAAAGGGTATTACCAAATAATTCAAATCATATAAAACATAAACTAATTTCAATAAATAAATTAAATTAAAAATAGGGACTAAATTATAAATCTAATAAAGCCAAAAGGACGTATCTCGCAGATATTCTCACAAAAAACTTTCCTCGCACGAATTTTAGTTTAGGGAAATTTCTAGGGAAAGCTCCTACAGTTAGCTTCCTGTAAGCTCTTTAATACTAAAGTATGGGGTAATTTGGTAAAAGAAAAGAACAAAAAATTTCTCTCTTTTTTTTTGTTTTTTGTTTTATATATTTCTTCATGATTTTTTTGTATCTCTCATAATTTTTAGTACTTTTTCATTTTTTTTTTTACTTTCTTAGAATTTTGTATCTCGTAACTTTTTGTATTCCATAATTATTTGTAATTTCTCATAATTTTTAGTATGATATACTTTCAAAATTAAGTTTTGACATGAGAAATCAATTTCTTGTATGAAAATATTATTTTTGCATATTAATAAAATTTATTATATATACTAATAAAATTTAAAATATAGAAAATTAAATAAATAAAGCAAAAATTTTAAAACAAACTAATAATTTGTATTTCCTCATAATTTTTGGTATTTCCTTATATTTTTGGTATTCCCTAAGAATTTTTTGTATACTTTCAATATTCTATTTTTGGTACTTTTTCCTCTTCCTTCCCCATCACCACTTGTTTCTTCTGTTTTATTCTGCTCACCAACGGTGGTGGCCTCCGAATTGGTTACCACTCGAGTTTTCATTCCTTCCACCAACTCAATTTTCTTTTTTTTTCCTCTCATTCGCTCCACATGTTTTCTCTCTCTTCATTTTATAGATCTATTTTGTAGGCATCATTATTGTCTTTGTGGGCTCTGATGGATAAATATCAATGACTATCGTGGTTGAACCTCCACCGGCTACTAACAGTTTCTCTTATAAAGCGAGTTGGCCTTAGGTACTCGAATGTTAGCTCTTCGTTGGCTCATTGATTGATAAGCCATAAGAGTAACATGTTTTTAATCCAATTCTTGATGTGTTTTTGGATGATTTATTATGTGAATTAGTGAATTTGATGCTCCTAATCCTTTAAATTCATGTTTCTATACTTAGGTAAGCATAGGGGAGCGAAATGAGTGAAAAACAAGCCAAAATCGAGCAAAAAGAGCTGTTTCCAGGATCCACACGACCTGGACATTTCCACATGGGCTGTCCACATGCCCATGTGAGCCACACAGGCTGGACACATGCCCATGTGCCGGCCCGTGTCGATTTTGCTCCCTATTTCCCAAACACGCGGAAAAAGCCAATTTTTAGGGTTTCTGAACATTCTAAAGTCTATAAATACACACTAGAAGAGGACCTAAGGGAGCACGTAGAGTAGAACGAAAAAATTACTCGAAGAACGCCGTCGGAATCAACTCAAGCAGGATCTCCTTCAAGATTGAAGATCTCCATTCAATTTATCTAGAAGTTTTTGGGTTCTTTATGTCTTGTTGTTTTCTTAATTTTGAGATGTTTTCTTCCCAAATTATGAACTAAATTCCCTAGATACCTAAGGAGGATGAAACCTAAGACGGATCTTATTATTTGATTTTTCTTAATTACATGATAAATATTTGTTATTGATCTCAATTATGAGTTCTTATTTCATGTTTTAATGTTTTCGGGATATTAATTCATGATTGATGTGCTTATTCAGTGGAGCAAAATTCCTTGTTTAAGAGTAGATCTGGCATATTTGAGTGGAGTTGCACGCAATCCTAGAAGTAGGACGACATAAATCTACCGGATTAGAGTCAAATCTAATAGGGGGATCCATAGATCGAATTAATGCGACAATAGAGGCTTTAATTAGAAAGAGATTTCAATTAATCAACCTAGAGTTAGTTACTTTTACTCTCGAAAGAGATATTAATATAATTTAGGGATTTCTACAGATCAAGGCAAGTGAATAAATCATTTAACTCATATTTAGAATAATAAGTGAAGTCTAGGTGGATTCTTTCCTGGGTATTGTCTCTCTCATTGGTTTTCTTCAAATATTTTCTTACTTTATTCTCTGTTTCGTCTAAGTAATTAAGGTAGTTAAGATTAGGTTAAAATAAATCCCTTCAATTTGTTCGGCTAGATAATAAAAAGATAGTAACTACTAGTGCTTTTAGTCCTCGTGGATACGATATTCCCGACTCACCATAACTATACTGCTATTCGATAGGTGCGTTTGCCTTTGTAGTGATTTTAGTTAGTTCAGTGAATCATCATCAAGTTTTTGGCACCGTTGCCGGGGACTAAAATATTAGGAACACTAGATTTTTATTACTTTAGCCATCATTATTTTATTGCATTCTAATTTTGTTTTTAGTTTAATTTTTTGTTTTCTAACTTTTCTTTTATTTGCTTCTAGCAGGTTCTTTTAGTTTATAACTAGAAGAAACCCATCACGACCTCTAGTGTTCGACAGCGAAATTGAAAACACAACTCGCAAAAATCATAGAGAAGCGAGGCAAAGTCGACAAAGTACAGTAGAAGAGCAAGAGGAAGTTATTGTTATTACTGAGGAGATGGCTGAAAATCAGAATAATTAGCTACCTCATGTGGTTTCCGCAAATCCTACTCCTCGTACTATGTACGATTATGCCAGGCCTAATTTAACTGGGGCTGAATCGAGTATTGTTAGACCTGCTATTGCTACAAATAATTTTGAACTGAAACCTAACACTATTCAAATGATTCAACAGTTTGTTCAGTTTGATGGTTTGCAGGACGAAGACCCAAATACTCATTTGGCTAATTTCTTGGAATTCTGAGACACTTTTAAAATTAATGGCATTTCTGATGATGCCATTTGCCTTCGGTTGTTTCCTTTCTCATTGAGGAACAAGGCTAAACAGTGGTTGAACTCCCTACCGCGAGGTTCTATCACTACATGGGAGCAAATGACCGAAAAATTCTTGTTAAAGTATTTTCCACTGGCTAAGACAACCAAGCTGAGGAATGATATCTCTTCCTTCGTGCAAATGGATTTATATGATGCGTGGGAGAGGTATAAGGACTTATTGAGAAGGTGCCCCCACCATAGGTTACCTCTATGGTTACAGGTTCAAACTTTTTACAACGGTTTGAACCCCTCAACTAGGCAACTAATTGATGCAACCGCTGGTGGGACTCGGAATAACAAAACACCTGAAGCGACTTATGATTTTATAGAGGAGATTTCACTGAATAATTATCAGTGGCAAGTCATTAGAACAAAGCCGATGAAAGTAGCAGGTGTTTTTAACGTTGATGCGGTCACCTTGTTATCAAATCAGATAGAACTTTTGAGTAAAAAGATTGATGGTTTATATGGTTCTACGCAGGTACATCCGGTGATACAGTGTGATACAAATGGAGCAGGGAGTTATCCAAAAAGTTGATCCTACAACCTTAGCATAGAAGACGAACAAGTTAACTATATGGGCAATAATTCTAGACCTCAGAATAATCCTTATAGTAATACTTACAATTCAGGTTGGAGGAACCATCCCAACTTCTCTTGGGGTGGTCAAGGAAATCAGAGCCCACAACCCCCTCCAAGCTTTCAACTACATTACCTGTAGGAGAAGAAGCCGAACCTTGAGGAGATGTTGACGAAGTTTATTTCGGTGTCAGAAACTCGCTTCCAAAACACCGAAACAACACTCAAAAATCAACAAGCATCGATTCAATGGCTTAAGAATCAAATCGATCAATTGGAAAAGATGATTTCAGAACGACCACAAGGTAGCATGCCAAGCAACACTGAAACTAACCCAAGAGAGCAGCTTCATGCAATTATTGTTCGAGATGAAGAAGGGTTAACTGAATCTAGATCTGAACTGAGACAAGAAACTATTGTAAGCAATGGTAAGGTTGAGGTAAGCCACAACGAACAAAAACAGGTAAGTAAGGAGTATAAACCTCGTGTGCCATATCCTAACGCGACAAGGAAAGACCACACAAATGAATAATTCGGTAAATTCCTTAAACTGTTGAAAAAGTTACATATTAACTTACTGTTTATTGAAGCTCTTTTGCAGATTCCAAATTTCATAAAATTTTTAAAGGAGTTTTTAGCAAACAAACAGAAGTTAGATGATTCATCGCACGTGAAGCTAAATGTAGTTTGCTCAGCTATCTTACAGAATAAACTACCCAACAAATTGAAAGATCCACGAAATTTTACTATTCCTTGTTTAATTGCTCAGCTAAATGTTGATAGTGCTTTAGTTGATTTTAGGGCAAGTATTAATGTTATGCCCTACAAAATGTTTAAGCAACTAGGTCTTGGGAAGCCCAAACAAACTAGGATGAGCATTCAATTGGCAGATAGAACCATTAGATTTCCTAGGGGTATCATTGAAGACGTTTTTGTTAAAATTGATAAATTTATATTCCTAGTCGATTTTGTTGTCTTAGACATGGATGAAGATAGCGATGTACCCTTAATTCTAGGTCGACCCTTTTTAGCAACTGCTAGAACCATCATTGATGTTGGTACAGGTGAACTCATACTTCGTGTAGGTGATGACACAATTTAACTCCAAGCTCGTGATTCTGCTAAAATATCTAGTGATCGAGATGATTATACGAGTTCTGTTATTGAAAGTAACTTTGTGGCTCAACCTTTTTTGCAAGAAATCCCTCGGAAAAACGTGATAGAGCCACGTTCTAGCTTGTACGACAAAGACAGAGCGAATCATAAAGAACAAATGTTGCAGATCGATGAACTAGATGAATGTCGAGCACATGTCAAGGAGAAACCAAGAATACACGATGCAAAATCGAAACGACTCCATAAGGAGCTTAAGGATGGAACGAACCACTTCAAGGTTAGGGACCAGGTACTGTTAGATGAAACCGACCCTCGAATAACCACTTCAGAGCTTAATGCAAACGGAGCGACTCCTTTTACGGTACTCAATGTCTTCCTATACAGTACAGTCGAGGTAACTTATTCTAATTTCGGCACTTTTAAGGTAAATATTACTCGACTTAAACCTTATTTGAACAAAAGAATTGACAGCGAGAAAGAGGAGTTTCGACTCCGCGAACCACCGTGACCGTGCGAATACGAGGTAAGTCGAGCTTAGACTTCAAATAAACGCTTCTCGAGGGGTAACCCGAGTGTGAACACTGCTAATTTTCTTAACTTTATTTCATGATATTTTTTAAAAATTAATTAATTTTCAAAATCCTAAAAAAAAATGTGTTTTTGACCCACACGGCCTGGACACACGGGTGTGTGGAGCACACGGCCTGGACACATGGGTGTGTCGTAGGTCGTGTGTGCCATGAGGTAATCGACAGAGAGTTACACGGCCTGGCCACACGGGCGTGTGGGATCTCACATGGGTGTGGAAGAAGCAAAGGAAAACACACACGGCATGGCAACATGGCCGTGTGACCCACACGGCCTGGACACACGGGCATGTCTTAGGCCGTGTGAAACTTGGAGCTAATTTTTTTTAAAGTCAGAGAGTTACGCGTGCAAGACACACAGCCATGTGAGAGACATGGTCGGGGTACACGTGCGTGTGGGATCTCACATGGGCGTGGGAGAAACGAAGGAAAACACACATGGTCTGACACATGGCCGTGTGACCCACAAGGCCTGGATACACGGACGTGTCCATGGCTATGTGAAAGCTGGGTTAATCACCCTATTTTTATTTTATTTTATTTATTATTATTTGTTATATTATTTATTATTATTTTTACTAATTTTTATATTTATTATTCTTATGCTTATCTTTTAAATTTATTTTATTTTATTTATTTATTTTTTTGCTATTTCTATTTTTTTAGTATTTTTTTACTATTATTATTACAATTGGTATCATTGAGTTGTTTATTATTATTATTATTATTATTATTATTATTATTATTATTAATTTTATTTTAGTTGCTTTATTTTTTTATTATTTTCTTCGACTTATTTTCATTATTATCTTTTGAAATATATATGGTTGTTTCTAATCGAGTTATAACCCCTTAATCTTCTTTATTATTTGTGTTTATTTTCTTATTAGTTTGCTCGGAATCATGAGTTACATTTAGATTTGATTACAATTCCGCTTTTCACTATTTTGGGAATTTCATCCACCATTTAGGGCAGTTTCAATTCTCTCCCTCTTTTATGATATTTTGTTTCTATTGTGATTATCTATTTTTATACATTGAGGACAATGTACATCTTAAGTGTGGGGAGGTTATTTGTATGATTATTAGAAAATCCCTGAATTATGTCTTGTGTTTAAGTAATTTTCTCATATTACTATTAGAATGAATTATTATTGATTTGTGATTTTTATTGATATGTTTTAGATTAAATTTATAGGTAATTTTGCATTGATTGTTTAAACTTTAAGACATTATAGAACCATGCATGATAAGTCTATTTTCAGAATAAAAAAATTGCTAGGTTGTTTCCCTAAATTGAGGTATTACCTTGAAGTTTGAGATTTGTAAGATTGATATCAAAAACCATAATTTTAGTGAGATTTTAAGCCTTTAGAGCATACACTTTTCTTGCTCACTTTATTATTGGTTATGAGTGTGTCAATACCGATTGGTTATTCTAGAACTTGCTTCGATTATACATGTCGAGACCACACCTTTGATTTGATATACTGAGATGATAAAAGCACTTAGGTTTTAACCCACTTATCCCATAAAAAGCCTACCTACATAATTAACTCTTAGTGAACCCCTTTGAACCTAAAACACCGTTTCTTGATCTACCCATTAATATTAACCCATAACTGATTTTTTTTGTTAAGAATTGTTCCCGTTTTATTGACCCCCTTTTTGTCGAGATTTGACTTGTTAGTTGCCTAATTATGTTCTTTTGTTTCAGTTGTTAAATTATTTCTTATTATCCATTATTCTCAAAAAAAAAGGAAAAAGAAAAAAAAAGAAAAAGAAAAATATTTATATATATACATATATGTTGATTATTACTAGTTCTTTGTTAATTGAGATTGAAAAAGAAGCTCGTGTTATTCTTGATAAGTTTTCAATTGATGTAATTATTCAACATTAGTTTATTTTTCTAGTTTGGCAATTTATCAATTCGATCTCGATTCTAACCCTTTTTTTCAGCCTTTCTCCACACCTTTAACCTAAGCCCCATTACAATCTCTTAAAGACCTTTTGATTTGTGTATCATCTCATTTTATAGTGGTGGAGATTTGATTTTCATGCAAGCCTATGGTAATAACTTTTCATGTTTGACTATTGAGTGCGTATTCTTGAACCTTAAACACTTTGAGTGATTTAAGTGAATCTTTAGTGAGGATGTCGATTCTTGCCTATTTTGAATTAAAGGTAATTACTTAAATAAGGGGAAATACCTATGTTTCATGCTTTGAAAATGTTCGACTTAGATTGTTTGAATCTTTAGTGCTCTTTTAGTTGAATTATCAATGTATGATTATTTGTGAATTATGACAAAACATTATTGATGAGAATTACAAGTTCAGAAAGATTAATTTTAATTATAAGTTGAGGATTTTGCTTGAGGACAAGCAAACGCTTAAGGACAAGCAAACGCTTAAGTGTGGGGATATTTGATAAGCCATAAGAGTAACATATTTTTAATCCAATTCTTGACGTGTTTTTGGATGATTTATCATGTGCATTAGTGAATTTGATGCTCCTAATCCTTTAAATTCATGTTTCTATACTAAGGTGAGCATAAGGGAGCAAAAGGAGCGAAAAACAAGCCAAAATCGGGCAAAAAGAGCTGTTTCCAGGATCCACACGGCCAGGACATTTCCACACGGGATGGCCACACGCCCATGTGAGCCATACAAGCTGGACACATGCCCATATGCCAGCCCGTGTCAATTTTGCTCCCTATTTCCCAAACACGCGGAAAAAGCCAATTTTTAGGGTTTCTGAGCATTCTAAAGTCTATCAATACACACTAGAAGAGGACCTAAGGAAGCACACAGAGTAGAACGAAGAAATTACTCAAGAACGCCGTCAGAATCAACTCAGAAGCAGGATCTCCTTCAAGATTGAAGATCTCCATTCAATTTATCTAGAAGTTTTTGGGTTCTTTATGTCTTGTTGTTTTCCTAATTTTAAGATGTTTTCTTCCCAAATTATGAACGAGGATGAAACTGATTGTTATGTCAGAGTCTTAAAAATTTATAAAAAGAATGATCGAGCCTAGAAACTAACTATGGCATCGATTGAGGCAAGCACACCTATCGAACAGTAGTATAGTTTAGTGGCAAGACCGGATTGTCGAACCCAAAGGAACCAAAAGTACTAATACTAACTTTCTTTTTATTATTTAGCCTAAGAAATAAGGAAATTGTTATTTAATCTAAAATTAACTAACAACTAAGCTAAAGATGCTAAGACAAAGAATGAATTGGGGAAAGCACTTGTGGGAAAAACCAATTGATTAAGACAATACCCGAGGAAGAATCGACCTAGACTTCACTTGTTATTTAACTCTGAACCAGAAGATTTATTCACTTGACTTGATCCGTAGGATTCCCTAATGTATATTAATACCTCTGTCGAGGCTACTAACGTCTAACCCTAGGTTGATTAATTGAAATCTCTTTCTAATTAAAACCCTTAGAATTGCATTAACTCGATCTATGGACTCCCATATTAGGTTTGACCCTAATCCGGTAGATTTTTGTCATCCTATGTTTAGGGTTGCGATCAACTCCGTTAACTATGCTAGATCTTCTCTTAGATAGGGTCTATTCCTCTTTTGCCTAAGCACATCAATACTTGAATCAATATCCTAAAATATCAAAGCAAGAATTAAGAACACATAATTAATAACAAATCAAGTATTTATCATATAGTTCATAAAACAATAACAAGAATCGTCTTAGGTTTCATCCTCCTCAGGTATTTGAGGGTTTAGTTCATAATAATAAAAAATACATCTCAGAAGAAAATATAAAACAAAACATAAGAAAAACCCTAAAACCCCCTGAAGGAAATTAAAGAGAAGATCCTCTGTCTTGAGTATAATTTCGGCTTCTTGAGATGAATCAACTGGCTTTCTTCGAGTAAATCCCACAATTCTGGCCTCTCTGGCTTGGCTCTTTGGCCTAACTGGACACCATTTGAATGTAACATCCCTAAATTGGGCCTAGTAGGATTGGGCCCATTGGGCCTTGGGCGTAGGAGTGTTTAAAATTTTTGAGAACAAGAGAATGGCATTATTTCAAGTTGGACTTATTAAGAAGATGATTTTAGAAAGTTACGGGGTTCTATGAAGGTTCGAGTTCAAGTTGGGCCTTAGTAAAAGTTTGTGTTTAAGCCTATTAAGGAGAGATAGTAAGTGGCATCAAGGCTTATGGAAATAAAAGAGTAAATTGCTAGCATAAATGAGCATATGACAAGGAGGTTTTGGCATCAAGTGAAGTACCTTGAGGGAAGAGGTTCAAATCTCATCTTTTGCAAATTTTGGATTTATTTTTGTGTGCTCTTCCAAGTGTCAACCATGACATTATTAAAGGAAAGAAATAAAAGAAAAATGAAATGATGACTAAAAAGATAAGGTAAGGAGGAAAACAAGGAAAAAGAAAGGAAAAAGAAATAAAAGAAAAAGAATAATAAAGAAGTGGGAAAATAATAATGATGGAATTTGAAATAATGGAGTAGGTGAAAACAAAATATAATGATGGGATTTGAAAGGTAATAGAGTAGGTGAGAAAATATCAGCCATGGGAGGGCTTTGAAAGCTTGAAAATTTCAGCAACTCATTTTCTCTTCAAGTAAGTGATTTTGATGGCTTTAGTTGATAATTTTTGTATTTTTGGAACCCCCAAAGCTTAAGCTAGCTAATGAGGGGACTAATTTGTCATATGGTTGAGAGTCTAGGGACTTGCCATGAGAGATTTTATGCTGGTTGCAAGGTCTCGAAGTACTTTATCAAAGGTTCAATCGAAAACCTATCCCTCGTAACAGGTGACTCAGATTTTTGGTGTCGCAGAGAGCATCGCGTTACGGATTCCGAATAAGGTGTGTAATCTCATACCCTTCCATATACATATCTAAAATGGTGTGTAATCTCACACTTCTCTGAAATTTTGTATGAAATATACTGTTAATCGGTCGAAATACCGAAGAAAACTAAAAACCGGCATCCGTAATCACTCGGGTGTGCGTATGATCGTAGTGGTAATCGTATTTCGTAATAAAATAGTTTCGGTTAGAAGCAGTGACGTGTTTTTGAAAAATCACTAAAAATAGGAGAAAAGGAATTAGAAAGTGAATAAGATATCAAATTAAAGCTTACTGTTTCTTTTTTAGTATGGAAGAAACGGAGAAGGAAAATGATATCTTGATTTTAGTGAGACTGGTTCTGATTAACTTCGGGGTTCACTGATCTGTTTTGGAAAAATCATATAAAATTGTACAAAATGAATTATGGGTTATAATTTATATGTATAGATTCCTTAGTGAGCCTATTTTCAAGAGAAACAAGTTGGAACAGTATATGAAAACTGTACAGTGAGATATTTGAAATTAAGTTAAGAGAGATCAGAATCATTGGACAGTGAAACAAGGGAAACTTTAAGGAATAAACTGTACTAAATGGCTAGGCGAAAAATTCTGGACAAATTACAGTAAGGAGATATATGAGTCTAGTTTCAAGGAAATTTTATGGATCTAAATTTTGAGTTTCCTAACTCAAGTTATAATCAATTTAGTTAGTATGACGCAGATGGACAGTTTTAAATTTTTATGCCCAAATTAGTAGTTAAGTCCAGAATTGCGAAATTACCCCGTTTGGGCCTAAAATGGATTTTTGACCCAATAGTTCCGAAGAGACCCAAATAGAATTCTGTGCCACTCGAGGCGATAGTAGGCCTTCGGAAACACCGTTGAATATGAAATTATCGAAATTACCCTTGGAGGGTAAATTACCGAATTACCCTTGGTGGGTAAAACTACCGAATTTACCCTTGGAAGGTAAATTACAGAATTACCCTTGGTGGGTAAAACTACCGAAATTACCCTTGGAGGGTAAATTACCGAATTACTCTTGGTGGGTAAAACTACCGAATTTACCCTTGGAAGGTAAATTACCGAATTACCCTTGGTGGGTAAAACTACCGAATTTACCCTTGGAAGGTAAATTACCAATGGTATCGAATTACCCTTGGTGGGTAAAACTACCTAATTTACCCTTGGAAGGTAAATTACCGAATTACCCTTGGTGGGTAAAACTACCGAATTTACCCTTGGAAGGTAAATTACAGAATTACCCTTGGTGGGTAAAACTACTGAATTACCTTTAGAGGGCAGATTATCGAGATACCCCTGGGTTGTGTAAATTACCGAAATACCCTGGGTTGCGAAATTACTGAAATACCCTTGGAGGGTAAATTACCGAAATACCCCTGGGTTGTGTAATTACCGAAATACCCCTGGGTTGCAAAATTACCGAAATACCCTTAGAGGGTAAATTACCGAAATTCCCTGGGTTGCGAAATTACTGAAATACCCTGGGAGGGTAAATTACCGAAATACCCCTGGGTTGTAAAATTACCGAAATACCCTTAGAGGGTAAATTACTGAAATACCCCTGGGTTGCAAAATTACCGAAATACCCTTGGTGGGTAAAATTTCTGAATTTCCCTTAGAGAGTAAATTACCGAATTACCCTTAGTGGGTACGATTACTGAATTATGAAAATGCCCTTACGGGCTGAGTTACGAATATGCCCCTAATGGGCCGAATTACAAAATGTCCCTATGGACCGAATTACGAAAATACCCTTTATGGGCCAAATGTGATATTTGATATATGGGCAGTTTGATATTTGTGATATGGGCCAGAGTGTGTAATTTCACACTTATCTCATGGGTTAGATATTATACCGTAAGCATTAGAATAAATCGTAAAATTTGTAAAATCGAAAAATACGGTATAATAACACTTTTTGTGTAAATGCATGAAACCGGTATTAAGGTTGTGGGAATTACGGATTTGCCCTTAATGGGTTATTTTGTTAAAAAGTGATATTTTGGGCCATATGAATTATTTTGATAAATTGGCCAAGTGTGAAATTTGAAAAAAAAAGGGCCTCATGTGATTAATGGGCCAAAATTTGCTAGATCGATTAATGGGCCAAAATTTGCTAGATCGATTAATGGGCCAAAATTTGCTAGATCGATTAATGGGCCAAAATTTGCTAGATCGATTAATGGGCCAAAATTTGCTAGATTGATTAATGGGCCAAAATTTGCTAGATCGCTTAATGGGCCAAATTGTTAAGATTGATTAATGGGCCAAATTGCTAGATTACTTAATGGGCCAACTTGTATTATGGGCCTTATGATGAAATTATTCTATGAGTATTGTTATGCTTTATATATGCATACATGATTGCATGGGTTGGGATAAAATTGAAGAGAAGTGCTAGTGGCTCTGCCACAATCTAGTTCGGTGACTCTGTCACAATCCAGTTCGGTGGCTCTGCCACAATCTAGTTCGGTGACTCTGTCATAATCCAGTTCGGTGGCTCTGCCACAATCTAGTTCGGTGACTCTGTCACAATCCAGTTCGGTGGCTCTGCCACAATCTAGTTCGGTGACTCTGTCACAATCTAGTTCGGTGGCTCTGCCACAAACATTTTAAATGGCTTTATGCCTGCTATTGGTGTGTTGGCGGGGTGGGTTGACTTGATCCCCACATGTGTGCTGGTTGGTACGGGTGGTGTGTAGCGGATGGAAATTAGGTTTGGTTTGGGATTTGCATATCATATGCATATTATATACATGTTATTATGTTATAATTGTAAATGGGCTTAGGCCTAAAATATTGCTATGTGTGTTCCGACCCAGTGGATGATGGTAAGGGGATTACACACTGAGTTCTTGTAACTCACCCCCCTTTCTCTTAACCTTTTCAGGTAATGCTCAGTGACGTGGACTTGGGCCTTGGATGACTCGATGGAGACCATACTTTAGAAATGGTTTATTTGGACTTCGGACTACTTTCTTGTTTATTTTATTACTCTACTATTTTGGGTTAAATGTTGTAATCAGACCTCGGATTTTCTTTCAAAATGCTTCTGCAACTCTATTCCCAAACGTCCCATTTTCGTAAATTGTTTATTTCAAATATATTTTCACAACCAAAAAGGTTTTTAAAGATAATTACGTTTTCAAGTAAATAACAATTGCTTAAGTGTTTTGGGTCTTAACAAAGAGGCTGTAATTCTCAAACAAGTTTTTAACAATCTCAAAGATGGTTTGAAAAAAAAAAAAACTTCCATGTGACACACCAGATTCGGGCTTAACTTCTAGGCCGGGTTTGGGGTGTTACATTGAAGGTTAGCCTTTAGGGTGTTTATATAGGCTTTTGAAATGGCTTTCTTTGTCTCTAAGTACCCTAATCTGAATGAAACTCTTCTTTATCACGGCAGGGACACGCCCATGGCACACGTCCGTGTGAATCGTGGCTAGGCCTTTGTCGGGTCTGTTAAGGAGGCACGACCGTGTGGTCTTGGGCCCAGGCCGTGTCGATTTCGTAATTTGGCCCATTTACTCCGTTTTAAGCCCGTTTCTTGTTCTTTTCATCCTCCGGCGCTTTCCTAAGTATAAAACATGAAATTAAAGGATTAAGAGCACCAAATTTCACAATTCAAGGCTTAAATCATTCAAAAGTATGCTAAATATGGGATTAAAATATGTTTATATTATGGTTTATCAAAGACCCCCACACTTAAGCATTTACTTGTCCTCAAGCAAAATTCTCAACTCACAATTAAAATGAACTTTCTTGATCCATAATATTCATCGATAATGTTCTACCATAATTCAAAGATAATTCATAAATTGATAATTTAAATAGAAGGATCCTAAAGATTCAAACAATCAAAGTCATAGTTTTTGTAGTATAAAAACATA
This sequence comes from Gossypium australe, assembly GCA_005393395.2. Classification (NCBI taxonomy): domain Eukaryota; kingdom Viridiplantae; phylum Streptophyta; class Magnoliopsida; order Malvales; family Malvaceae; genus Gossypium; species Gossypium australe. Next base: position 86,733,271 of record CM016618.1, on the reverse strand, counting down.
GGCGTTTTCCCTTACCTAAATAATCACCTTTAATTCAAAATCGACAAGAGTTGACATCCTCACTAACGATTCACTTAAATCACTCAAAGTGTTTAAGGTTCAAAATTAAGCACTCAAAAGTTGAACATGAAAAGTTAATCCCATAGGCTTGCCTGAAAATCAAATCTCCACCACTGTAAACTGAAATGATACACAAATCAAAAGGTCTTTAAAAAGGGTTGTAATGGGGCTTGGGTTAAAGGTGTGGATAAAGGATTAATTAGAAGGTTAGAATCGAGATTGAATTGACAATTTACCTAACTAGAAAATAAACTAATCCTAACTAATTACATCAATTAAAAACTTGTAGTACTACTAAAACGAGCTTTTTCTTCAGTATGTGGAATTTAAATGCATAAGCTCACTAATGATGGATATACTTTTTTTTTAAGAACAAATCAAGTCATAATAAAAGATGAATTTAACTACTGAATTAAAGATTATAGTTAGGCAACTGATCAAATCAAATCTCGATATAAGGGTGGTCAAGAGGAATGGTGATAACAAATACAGACCGGGTTTTTGGGTTAATATTAGTGGGTGAGTCAATAAAAAGGGTTGTTAGGATCAAATGGGTTCACTAGGGGTGAATTGTGAGGGTAAGCTTTTTAGTGGAGTGAGTGGGTTAAATCCTAAGTGCCTTTATCGTCTCATTATATCAAATCAATTAATGTGGTCTCGACATGTATAATCGAAGCAAGTTCTAGAATAACAGCTCAATGTTGACATACTCATAATCACAAGGTGAACATGAAAGAATGTATGCTCTAAAAGGCTCAAAATCTCACAAAAATTATGGGTTTTTGATATCAACCTTGTAAATTTCGAACTTCAAGGTAACAATTAGATTCAGGTAGGAAACCTAACAAAATTTTATTTTTTGAAAATGGACTTATCATGCTTGGTTCTCTATTCTCCTACAATTTAAATCATCACTGCACAATTATTAATGACTTAATCCAAAACATATCAATAAAAATCATAAATCAAAAGAAATTCATTCTAATCATAATATGAGAAAATTACTTAAGAACAAGGCATAATTTAAGGTATAATTTAGGGATTTGAGAATAATGCAGAAAGTTAGGCACTTTCTCGAAATAAATATTCACCCCCCACACTTAAGATGTACATTGCCCTCAATGTACAAAGATATATATGAAATTTAAGAGAAAGGGAGAGGTGAAACTTCCTGAATTTGGATGGCTTCCTTGAGTTGGGAGTGTCGTGGTGTGGTGGCCGCTGACAATCTCTGCGCTAGATGAAGAAATTGGGAAGCTCGTGAAGAATTAGCCAGGAAATAATAATAATAATTCAAAATATACTAAATATATATTTAAAAACAAGAAAGATAAAAAGAAAGAGTGTAAAAATTGAAATAAAACTAAAAGAAAAGATGAATGGACTGAAAAGTCCTTATTGTTGGATGGCTCGCGGGGTGAGTGTGATTTCTAAGGTTGTGGTGTCTTGGCTATGGTCATGGTGTGGTGGTTCCCAAGCAGCCTTTAGAACCTAAATCAAAGAAAACGTAATAAAATAGATTAAAATAAGTAAAATAAAACTAAAGAAAAGGAAAATAAAGGAGAAGTGAAAATGAAAAGAAAAGTTAAATGGACTCAAAGGTCATTTTCCTGTCGAGTTAATGAAGCGGCCGAAATGAACTTATGTAGATCGGTCTCACAAAGGGAGACTGTGCTAAGATCCTTCCACTTCTTCGAAATGGATATTGTTAGATCTAGAGTTATGAGAATAAAGGAAAGAATGAAAATGGGCAGGGGATGTAAAGGAAGAAGAAGGGTGGGGAGTAGGTAAGAAGGGGAGAGGGGTGGTTTAAATAGAAAATTCAGGTCTGGTACGTTCCCACGCCTGTATACCATGGGCGTGTCGAGTCACACGGTCGTGTCACACTGCTGTGTTATGCTTCGTTCGTTTCTCCCATGCCCATGTGCAGGTCACCACTCCCGTGTTGTTAAAACAGTGCCTGCCATGGCCACATAGCACGGCCGTGTGTTCAGTTGTGGCCCGTGGCTTGAAGATATTTTTTTCCTGTATCGTACTATCTCTGCCATGTCAGTACGTACATCCGTAGCATCCACGCGGCCACGGCCACGGTCGTGTGCAAGGCCGTGTGGTGTGGAAATTTGCACTCTGGTTAGTTTATAGTTAGATAAGTAAAAATAAAAAGAAAATAAAATACTAAAATAAAAATGTGAAAATTAATGGGGTTAGTGCTCGGGTTGCCTCCCGAGAAGCGCTCGTTTATAGTCTTAAGCTAGACTTACCTCTCATTCGCACATTCATGGTGGTTTGAGGAGTTGAAAGTCCTTCCTCATGCTATCAGTCCTATTATCAGTATATAGTTCAAGTCGAGTAGCGTTTACTTTAAAAGTGTCGAATATAGGATTACTTACCTCGACTGTTCCGTATGGGAAAACATTGAGTACCCTAAAAGTGATTTCTTCGTTTGTACTAGGGTCAGGAGGAGGTATTCGAGGGTCTGCCTTATCTAACAACACTTGATCTTCGATATTAAATTTGTTTGTCCCAAGGAATGGTGTTGGTTCTGCTTTGTGTATTCCTAATTTCTCCTTGAAGTGTGTCTTCCACTCGTTTAGTTCATCGTTCTGAAGCCTTCGTTCCTCATGAGTTATTTTCTTGTTGGCATGAGGTATAGGATCTGGCTCAGTTGTGTAGTTCTGTGGTGCTTCCTGAAAAGAAGGTTTAACCAAATGGTTATTAATAGAATTTATGTTCTCACCTTGATTACTCGATGTTCTAGCCGAGTTAGGAGCCTGAAGATTGATTGATTCATCACCTACACAAACTATGAGTTCACCTGCACTGACATCAATTTTAGTCCTAGCAGTTGCTAAAAAGGGTCTTCCTAAAATTAAGGGGATGCTATTGTCCTCATCCATGTCTCAAACGACAAAGTCTACTGGGAATACAAATTTATCAATTTTTACGAGAACATCATCAATTATACCCCTAGGAATTCTAGCAGTTTTATCAGCTAATTGAATGCTCATCCTAGTTTGTTTGGGTTTCCCTAGACCTAGTTGTTTAAACAATTTATAAGGCATAACATTGATGCTTGCCCCTAAATCAGCTAAAGCATTATTAACAGATAAACTACTAATTAAGCATGGAATTGTAAAACTCCCTGGATCTTTAATTTTTGTGGTAGTTTATTTTGCAACATTTCTGAGCACACTGAGTTTAATTCCACATGCGATTCCTCGTCTAACTTCCGCTTGTTTGTTAACAGCTCTTTTAAAAATTTCCTTGAATCTGGCATCTGCGGAAGAGCTTCAAGAAACAGTAAGTTAATATGTAATTTCTTTAAAAGTTTAAGAAATTTACCGAATTGTTCGTCTGTGTTGTCTTTCATCGCATCGGGGTATGGTATACGAGGTTGGTACTCTTTAATTACAGGTTTTGGATTATTATGGCTTACCTCAACCCTACCTTTTTCTACCACATTCTCTTGCTTCAATTTTATTTCATCTAACCCTTCACTATCACGAGCAGTTATTGCTTGAGGTTGCTCTCTTGGGTTAGTTTCGGTGTTGCTAGGCAAGATACCATGTGGTCTTTCTGGGATCAGCTTAGCAAGATGTCCTAATTGATTCTCGAGCTCTTAAATCGACGCTTCCTGATTTTTAAGTGCTATTTCAGTGTTTTGGAGGCGTGTTTTTGACACCGAGATAAATTTTGTTAGCATCTCCTCAAGGTTCAGCTTCTTTTCCTACTGGTGAGGTGGTTGTTGAAAGCCTAGAGGAAGTTGCGGTCTTTGATTACCTTGACCACCCCACGAGAAATTGGGATGGTACCTCCAACCTGCATTGTAAGTGTTACTGTAATGATTATTTTGATGTCTAGAATAGTTACCCATATAGTTAACTTGTTCGTTCTCTGTACTAGGGTTGTAGGATAGATATTCTGTGTTGTTCACCCCTCTTCCCTCTGTATCATACTGTATTACCTGATGTACCTGCGTAGAACCATACAAACCATCAATTTTTTTATTTAAAAGCTCTACCTGGTTAGATAACATGGTGACCGCGTCAAAGTTGAAAACATCGGCTACTTTAGTAGGCTTTGTCCTCATGACTTGCCACTGATAATTATTCAGTGTGTAACATCCTGAATAATTGGGTCTGTACATTTTATGTGTTTGAATGCTTAAAACTTTAATTTGAGAATTTAAGTACAAATGGGGCTCAAATTGGGCTGAGGCCTTGTTCAGACACTCTAGGGGTTTAAATTGAAGTTTTAGTAGTTTAATGGGCATATTGGGCTTGTGGCCCAAATAAAATGGTGCCATTAAGAGAAAGAGGAGTTGGCGTCACTTGTGCATGAGGAAGGCCCAAATTTTGGCAGCTTGAAGCCCAAGTTTTAGGGCTAAAATTCGGCACTTAAATGAGCAAGGGGGGACGACACAAGGCTACTTTTTAGGGATTTTTATTGTTTAAATTATGAGGATAATATGCAGATAATGAAGAGAGGAATTAGGGCTATTTTTGAGGAGATAACAGATTAAGATAAGGGAAAAGGGATAGGAGCTATCATGAGTGGCAGTGTTTGCCGAAAATCAACCTCTGCTAAGGGGAGGAATTGGTTTCTATATATATGGAGGGTGAGCCGAAATTTTGAAGCCTCTCTTTTATTTTCTTTTCTCATCTTCTTCCCCTCAAAAGCCGAAAACCATCATCTTCTTCACCCTTCCTTCCTCTCTGAAATTTCCTGGTTGGCCGAATCTTTTAACCTCTATTGTTATTCTTCTTCTAATCTCTAAAAGCCGAAACTACATCTATTCTTCTCCTTAATATTCATTGGCCGAATCTCTCTTAGCCATCTCTTCAAATCTTAAATCTTTTAAAAGCTGAAATCCTTAGATCTCACTTCCTGAAGTTGCCGAATCTTCTTTAGTGGAGCCTGCTTATGCCGAAATTTCAAGGGAATTTTAGGTAAGTATCGATTTGTGAAATCCAAATCTTTTCCGGCTTTTCAAAGTCCCTAGTCGAATGGCTATCTAGTAACTAATCTATTGTTTTCTCTTATTTTCGGCATTCCGGGATTTGAAGTGGGGCCAATTGCATAGATCTCTAAGTTATAGTTTGGTAACACTCGACTTTCGGGATTTCAAGGTAACAAGAATCTACTAGTTTCAAAGTGTAAATTTGGGTATTTATTAACCCTTGGCCGATTGTAGGAGAGGCCCTATTTTCACATCTTTCCGGCTTTTTGAGCAAAGTGGTAGATTGGTTTAGCAAGGGTATGGACATTAATCAGGTTTGTAACCTTTTCCACTATTAGATTGGGTGCTAATATATATATATATATATATATATATATATGTATAAATCTGCTATACTCTGTTAAATGCCGAAATCCCGGCATTATGATTGAAAACCTGAGGAGGGTAAAAGCTAATCACCAGGTTAGTAATTTCTGTCCTTCTTCAGTAATATGCTTTGTATGCCGATTTCTCTGTATGCTTGGGGTTGGGTGAATGATGAAAGGGGAAGTGATCTGTTCTGGTGGCTTGTGCCATTTCAGCCTGGTGACTCTGTCACAACTCTGTTTCTGGTGGCTTATGCCATTTCAGCCTGGTGACTCTGTCACAACTTTGACGATGAGCAGCTAACTGCAGCATGACTGCCATCGATGGTATGTAGCGGTGTGGGTTGCTTGTAGAAATCCCCAATGGTGTGCTTAGCAGGTAAGGGTGGTGTGTAGCGGATGGAAACCTAGGATTGGGTTAGGTTATGCATGATATTTTCTATATTATGTTTTATATTCTGATCTGTGGGCTAAGGCCCAATCTGATGGTGCACGAGGGTTGCACACTTAGTTTCGCGACTCAACCAATTATTTAACATTTTCAGGTAGCACCTAGTGCATCGGACCGGGTTGGAGAGGAGCGCAAGGTGGCCATGCAAAAGAACATTTGGATTCAGCAAAAAGACTTTAGTTTATTATTTTATATTTTTATTTAATGGGTTTTAAATTTCGTTGTAACAAGGCCATGGGCCACTAGACTATTACACTGTGTTTTGGGTTTTATTTTGGGCTTTTATTATTAATACTTAAACTTTATTTAAACTAAGGCATGTATTAAGATTTTGGTTTTTGTTCATAAATCAACAAATTAAATTTATATCTTATTTAAACTCACCAAGTTATTAAGTTTTCACCGATTAAAAGGTTGAAAACAAGAAAAATATTTCCCGAAATTGCGACATCTTTCACGAAACTTTCTTAGTGACATACCAGATCTGGTTGTAGTGTTTGGGCCGGGTTTGGGGTGTTACAAATTGGTATCAGAGCCCGGTTCAAAACTCGGCTCTAGGGGTTTTTGGGCTCAAAATGTTTTCTAAAAATGGGCTTTTGAAACATGCATGTTTTTAAATTGATAACAGGTTTGTTAACTCTGCATGGCACCTGCGTCTCCGGCCCAAGTCCTCCAGGTAAGTACTCTGAACCATTGTCTGATATATATATGTGGGCTTGATTGGCTTAATGGGAGGTAGATTAGTTAGATTAGAACTTGATGGACTCTAGGCCTAGCTGAAACAACTCCTAAAATCTCATAAGACTTAACTTTACTAGACAAACCCGTAAATGAGTCGTGAGGCTTGGGTGTGGCAACAGGCATACGCATGTCTAGGATTGGATCCGGAAGAGCCTGGTATTTAAGCAGTCCTAGTGACTCACCTCCTCTTCGCTGGAATCTTAACTGGTGCGTAGTGACTGTTCACCTTAGTCGAGTTAGGGTGTGGCAATAGACATACGCATGTCTAGGAGTGGATTCAGGGAGAGCTTGGTATTTAAGCAGCCCTGGTGACTCACCTCCTCTCCACTAGAATCTTACCTGGTGCGTAGTGACTATTCATCCTAGCTACAAGGATTTGTTGATGGGCTAAACCTTATAATTAAAACCCGAAAAGGGACCAGCCACCCTATTTGAAAAAAAAAATCCCCAAGTTTTGTAAAATTTTCAAAATACATTCGACTTAAGAAAAATTTCCAATCAATCATGTTTTGAAAATTTTACCCGAAAAACCTCATGTTTACATGAGTAACCCGGACTATGAAACTAGATTTACCAAAAGTATCACTGTTTTAAAAAAAAAAACAACAACAACAACAACAAAATATCCAAGGTTTGTAAAAATTACCAAATTACCCTTGTTTTGAAAAGTGATCAAAATAACCCTGATTTGTAAAATTACCAAATTACCCTTGTTTTGCAAAATGACCAAAACGACCCTGATTGGCAAAATTACCGAAATACCCTTGGACTTCAAAATTACCGAAATACCCCTGGACTTCAAAATTACCGAAATACCACCGGAATTGTAAAATTACCAAAATACCCTTATTTCACAAAATCACCAAGGAACCCTATTTTAAAAAATTACGAAAATACCCCTATAGGAAAAATTACGAAAATACCCCTGGTAGTGAAGCAACGAAAACACCCTTATGTGATGAATGCAAGTGCTTGGATGCTATTTGTATATTGATGATTGAATGTATGTGTTTCCTAGAATTAGAGGATATGGACTTGAAACTGTAATGTGAATGTGAATTCAAAAGAACTACTCTTAAAACTATTATTCATAAGACTGCTCGTGGTTAATTAGTGGAAGAAAATTAATGATTCATAAAATTCTTAATCAGATAAACGTCGATTGGAAGAATGAGTACAAGGGGTAGAGCACGTCCTCCTCGTGGACACGGTAGGGGTAGGATTGCCTTGTCTGAGCCAGTAGGGTCTGGCCATGGATCACGAAACGAGATGCCGGATCCGCCAGCTGTGGAGGGAGAGTTACGGGATCAAGCGACCGGAGATGATGCAGTATCTCAGGCGATGCTGCGGGTTCTCGAAAGAGTTGCTGGAGTAGGCATGGGCACAGGAGCCCGAAAATCTGTGCCGGGGCGGCTTAGGGCTAATGGGGCAGAAGTGTTTAGGGGAGTTTCTGTGTAGCCCCTAACATAGCTGAGTATTGGATGGAAGCAACTGAGTGCATAATGGATGATTTAGATTTCACGGTGAAGGAGAAGTTGAAAGGGGTCATGTCTCTTCTTCGAGACGAGTCCTATCAGTGGTAGCTCACGGTGAATGAGGGTACTGCCACAGATCGGATTGACTGGGACTTCTTTAAGGAGTAGTTCTAGGGAAAATATGTTGGGGCCAGCTATGTGGATGCACAGAGGAAGGCATTCCTGAATTTGGTGCAGGGAAGTAAATTTGTGGCTGAATATGAGGCGGAGTTTCTGCGCTTGAGCCGCTACGCTCGAGGAATGGTAGCAATCGAATATGAATGTTGTGTTCGGTTCGAGGATGGATTGTGGAATGAGTTAAGGGTTCTGATAGCACCGCAGAGAGAGAGAGATTTTGCTGTCCTACTGGAGAAGGTTAAGATAGCTAAGGAAGTAAAACGGATTGAAAGACAGGAAAGAGATATGGAGCGGGGAAGGAATAAGAGAAATTTTGGGCAGCCAGGAGCATTTGGGAATTTGTAGAAAAGGCCTAGGTCTGATGGGCCAGCTCGTGCTCCGACACCTGCTGCGGGGAATCAGAATCGATTATGCAATTAGTGCGGGAAAGCGCATTCGGGGGAGTGTAGAAAAAGAACGGGTGGATGTTTCAGGTGTAGATCCACGGAGCATCTGATTAAGGACTGTCCGCAAGTGGATCAGGTACAGCCAACGGGTCGAGGTGCTGATCAGACTAGGAGAGGTGACTAGTCTGGACCAAGGGGTCGTGGCCCAGGTAGAGGAGGAAATGGGGCTGGTCGTGGTCGTGGAGCACCTGGTAGAGGTGTAGGTAATGTAGATGCAAGGCAGCCAGGTCTAGTTTATGCAGTTCGTCGACAAGAGGATGGTGACGCATCAGATGTCATAACCGGTACGTTTCTTATTGTTGACAACCCTTTTCTTGCCTTGATTGATATTGGGTCAACCCACTCCTATGTTGCATGTTCGATATTTGAGACCCTAAGTATAGACTCTCAAACAACTACTAGGAAGATGACCGTGGTTAGTTCTCTAGGACAATCTAGGGTAGTGGACAAGCTATTTAAGGATGTACCGTTAGAAACTCAAGGGGTAGTGTTTCCGGCAGATTTAATGGAATTGCCATTTGGAGAGTTTGATCTTATCCTAGGAATGGATTGGTTGACTAAGAATCGTGCTAAGTTGGATTGTGAGACCAATCGTGTGGTGTTGAGTACCCCGAAAGGCGAGGAGGTGGTTGTGTTAGGAGAAAGAAGGAACTATTTATCCAACGTAGTATCGACATTGAATGCTGTTAAGATGATTCGGAAAGGATGCAACGCATTCTTAGCTTTTATTAGTGCATTGGATGCTAAGGAGGTGACTGTCGATAAGGTTCGAACAGTCAAGGATTTCGCGGATGTCTTTCCGGAGGAGTTGCCAGGATTACCCCCAGATCGCGAAGTGGAGTTTGGAATAGAACTACTTCCAGGTACAGCTTCGGTATCCATTGATCCTTATCGAATGGCACCGAAGGAGTTGGTGGAACTCAAAGCTCAGATCCAGGAGCTTTTGGATCGAGGATTTATCCGACCGAGTGTGTCTCCATGGGGAGCGCCGGTCCTATTCGTGAAAAAGAAGGACGGATCCATGCGTATGTGCGTGGACTATCGTCAACTGAATAAGTTGACGATTTAGAACAAGTACCCATTGCTAAGAATCGACGACCTATTCGATCAACTTAAAAGAGCTTCGGTCTTTTCAAAGATTGATCTGAGGTCGGGTTATCATCAGTTAAAGGTGAAGGAAGGGGACATTCATAAGACGGCGTTTTGAACACGCTACGGTCATTATGAGTTCTTGGTAATGCCGTTCGGTTTGACGAACGCGCCAGCAGTATTTATGGATATGATGAATCGGGTGTTTCAACCGTACCTTGATCGATTCGTGGTAATGTTTATCGATGATATTTTGGTTTACTCCAAGTCCGAGGAGGAGCATGATGCACATCTTCGTGTGGTGTTGCAAAATTTTAAGGGAGAAGCAACTGTACGCAAAGTTCATGAGTTCTGGCTGAAGGAAGTAACTTTATTAGGGCATGTAGTTTCCGCAGAGGGAATTAGGGTAGACCCTCAGAAGATAGAAGCTGTATTAGATTGGAAACCGCCGAAGTCTGTGGCCGAAATCCGAAGTTTCTTGGGATTGGCAGGGTATTACAGGAGATTTGTTGAGGGGTTCTCTTCAATAGCGGCACCTTTAACTAAGTTGTTAAGGAAGGGAGTATTGTTTGTATGGACTGACAAATAACAGGAGAGCTTTGAGAGGCTGAAGAGAATCTTGATGGAAGCGCCAGTGTTAATTCAGCCAGAGGCGGGAAAAGAATTTACTGTCTATTGTGATGCGTCACACACAGGTTTAGGATGTGTATTGATACAAGACGGAAAAGTTGTTGCATATGCGTCTCGACAGTTGCAACCGCATGAATTGAACTACCCTATTCACGATTTAGAATTGGCGGCGGTAGTGTTTGCTCTGAAGATTTGGAGGCATTACCTGTATGGGGAGAAGTCGATTATTTACACGGACCATAAGAATCTGAAGTATATCCTTACCCAGAAGGAGTTGAATCTGAGGCAGAGAAGGTGGGTCGAGCTGTTAAAGGACTATGACTGCTCGATCGAATATCACCCGGGTAAGGCTAACGTGGTGGCAGATGCGCTGAGTAGGAAGGCGATAGCAGATTTAAGGGCTATGTTCGCTCATCTTAGCCTGTATAAAGATGGCAATTTGGTAGCTGAACTTCAAGTAAGACCTTTGTGGACAAGTCAGATCAAAGAGAACCAACTTTTGGATGATGTTTTGAGTACTCGGATTCGACAAGTGCAGAATGGTGAAGGAGAGGACTATAGTTGGAATGGTGATGGAGTTTTGTGTTTCTGTGGGAAGATTTATATGCCAAAAGATGTGGAGTTAAGGCAGATGATTCTTCGGGAATCGCATAGTAGCCCTTATACTATGCATCCTGGAGGAGTTAAGATGTATTGGGATTTGCGAAAGCAATTCTGGTGGCCAGGGTTGAAGCGAGAAGTTACGGAATATATGGAGAAGTGTTTGACATGCCAGCAGGTGAAAGCTGAACATCAAGTGCCTTCGGGATTGCTGCAGCCGGTGAAGATTCCCCAATGGAAATGGGAAAGAATCACGATGGATTTTGTTAGTGGGTTACCTCTTACGCCCACTAAGAAGGATTCGATTTGGGTAATCGTGAATCGGTTGACAAAGTCTGCTCACTTCATACCGGTTCGAGTGGACTTTTTTCTACAAAAGTTGGCTATGTTGTACGTGGCAGAAGTTGTAAGACTACATGGTGTACCGATGTCAATAATATCGGATAGGGACCCTAGGTTCACGTCACGATTTTGGAAGGTTCATCAAGCAATGGGAACAAGGTTAGACTTTAGTACCGCTTTTCATCCACAGGCTGATGGTCAGTCTGAAAGGGTAATTCAGATCTTGGAGGATATGCTAAGGGGTTGCATCATCGATTTTAGGGGTAGTTGGGAGGAATATTTGCCCTTGGCAGAATTCACATACAATAATAGTTATCAAGATAGTATTCAGATGGCGCTGTACGAAGCGTTATATGGAAGGAAATGTCGTACTCCTACTTGTTGGACGGAGTTGGGTGAACGTCAGGTGTTGGGTCCTGAGCTAGTTTTAGAAACGGAGGAGAAAGTTAAGTTAATACGGGCTCGATTGAAGGAAGCGTCTGATCGGCAGAAGTCTTATGCGGATCTAAAGCGGAAGGAGGTGGAATTTGCAGTAGGAGACCAAGTCTTTTTGAAGGTTTCTCCATGGAAAGAGGTAATAAGGTTTGGACGGAAGGGTAAGCTAAGGCCTCGGTTTATTGGGCCTTATCAGGTGCTAGAACGTGTGGGCCCAATGGCTTATCGTTTGAAGTTGCCTTCAGAGTTGGAGCAGATACATGACGTGTTCCATGTCTCGATGCTAAGACAATATCGTTCTGATCCATCGCATGTGGTGCCGGTGGAAGAGATTGAAGTAAGGCCAGATTTATCTTTTGAGGAGGAACCAGTGCAAATCTTGGATCGAGACGTAAAAGTGTTGAGAAGGAAGTCCGTCCCTTTGTTCAAAGTTTTGTGGCGGAATCACGGCACAGAAGAGGCGACGTGGGAGCCAGAGGATGTTATGCGACAGCAGTATCCCCACCCCTTTTGATCAGGTAAATTTCGAGGTTGAAATTTATTTTAAGGGGGGTAGAACTGTAACATCCTGAAAAATTGGATCTGTGCATTTTATGTGTTTGAATGCCTAAAACTTTAATTTGAGTATTTAAGTACAAATGGGGCTCAAATTGGGCTGAGGCCTTGTTTTAAATATTTCGTTCAGACACTCTAGGGGCTTAAATTGAAGTTTTAGTAGTTTAATGGGCATATTGGGCTTGTGGCCCAAAGGAAATGGTGCCATTAGGAGAAAGAGGAGTTGGCGTCACTTGTGCATGAGGAAGGCCCAAATTTTGGCAGCTTGAAGCCCAAGTTTTAGGGCTAAAATTTGGCACTTAAATGAGCAAGGGGGGACAACACAAGGCTACTTTTTAGGGATTTTTAATGTTTAAATTATGAGGATAATAGGCAGATAATGAAGAGAGGAATTAGGGCTATTTTTGAGGAGATAATAGATTAAGATAAGGGAAAAGGGATAGGAGCTATCATGAGTGGCAGTGTTGGCCGAAAATCAACCTCTACTAAGGGGAGGAATCGGTTTCTATATATATAGAGGGTGAGCCGAAATTTTGAAGCCTCTCTTTTATTTTCTTTTCTCATCTTCTTCCCCTCAAAAGCCGAAAACCATCATCTTCTTCACCCTTCCTTCCTCTCTGAAATTTCCTGGTTGGCCGAATCTTTTAACCTCTATTGTTATTATTCTTCTAATCTCTAAAAGCCGAAACTACATCTATTCTTCTCCTTAATATTCATTGGCCGAATCTCTCTTAGCCATCTCTTCAAATCTTAAATCTTTTAAAAGCCGAAATCCTTAGATCTCACTTCCTGAAGTTGCCGAATCTTCTTTAGTGGAGCCTGCTTGTGCCGAAATTTCAAGGGAATTTTAGGTAAGTATCGATTTGTGAAATCCAAATCTTTTCCGGCTTTTCAAAGTCCCTAGTCGAATGGCTATCTAGTAACTAATCTATTGTTTTCTCTTATTTTCGGCATTCCAGGATTTGAAGTGGGGCCAATCACATAGATCTCTAAGTTATAGTTCGGTAACACTCGAATTGTGTTACTTTCGGGATTTCAAGGTAAGAAGAATCTACTAGTTTCAAAGTGTAAATTTGGGTATTTATTAACCCTTGGTTGATTGTAGGAGAGGCCCTATTTTCACATCTTTCTGGCTTTTTGAGCAAAGTGGTAGATTGGTTTAGCAAGGGTATCGACATTAATCAGGTGTGTAACCTTTTCCACTATTAGATTGGGTGCTAATATATATATATATGTATAAATTTGCTATACTCTATTAAATGCCGAAACCCCGACATTATGATTGAAAACCCAAGGAGGGTAAAAGCTAATCATCAGGTTAGTAATTTCTGTCCTTCTTCAGTAATATGCTTTGTATGCCGATTTCTCTGTATGCTTGGGGTTGGGTGAATGATGAAAGGGGAAGTGATCTGTTCTGGTGGCTTGTGCCATTTCAGCCTGGTCACTGTGTCACAACTCTGTTTCTGGTGGCTTATGCCATTTCAGCCTGGTGACTCTGTCACAACTTTGACGATGAGCAGTTAACTGCAGCATGACTGCCATCGATGGTGTGTAGCGGTGTGGGTTGATTGTAGAAATCCCCAATGGTGTGCTTGGCAGGTAAGGGTGGTGTGTAGCGGATGGAAACCTAAGATTGGGTTGGGTTATGTATGATATTTGCTATATTATGTTTTATATTCTGATCTGTGGGCTAAGGCCCAATCTGATGGTGCACAAGGGTTGCACACTGAGTTTCGCGACTCAACCAATTATTTAACATTTTCAGCTAGCACCTAGTGCATCGGACCGGGCTGGAGAGGAGCGCAAGGTGGCCATGCAAAAGAACATTTGGATTCAGCAAAAAGACTTTAGTTTATTATTTTATATTTTTATTTAATGGGTTTTAAATTTCGTTGTAGTAAGGCCATGGGCCACTAGACTATTACATTGTGTTTTGGGTTTTATTTTGGGCTTTTATTATTGATACTTAGACTTTATTTAAACTAAGGCATGTATTAAGATTTTGGTTTTTATTCATAAATCAACAAATTAAATTTATATCTTATTTAAACTCATCAAGTTATTAAGTTTTCACCGATCAAAAGGTTGAATACAAGAAAAATATTTCCCGAAATTGCGACATCTTTCACGAAACTTCCTTAGTGACATACCAGATTCGGTTGTAGTGTTTGGGCTGGGTTTGGGGTATTACACAGTGACATCTCTTCGGTTTCTGCGAGCGGTATGTTCTATTTCACTGTCCAAAATCAAGGATCCTGACGGGTTCCTCCTAGTCATAAACTAGAGGTACCTGCTAAGAAAAATTAGCAAAGTTAAAAGCAAAATAAAAATAAAAATAAATTGCAAAAATAAAAAATGGCTAAAGTAATAAAAATTGAGCGTTCTTAATATTTTAGTTCCCCGACTACGGCGCCAAAAACTTGATCGTTATGTCAGAGTCTTAAAAATTTATAAAAAGAATGATCGAACCTAGAAACTAACTATGACAACAATTGAGGCAAGCGCACCTATCGAACAGTAGTATAGTTTAGTGGCAAGACCGGATTGTCAAACCCAAAGGAGCCAAAAGTACTAATACTAACTTTCTTTTTATTATTTAGCCTAAGAATTAAGGAAATTGTTATTTAATCTAAAATTAACTAACAACTAAGCTAAAGATGCTAAGACAAAGAGAATGAATTGGGGAAAACACTTGTGGGAAAAACCAATTGATTAAGACAATACCCAAGGAAGAATCGACCTAGACTTCACTTGTTATTTAACTCTGAACCAGACGATTTATTCACTTGACTTGATCAGTAGGATTCCCTAATGTATATTAATACCTCTGTCGGGGCTACTAACGTCTAACCCTAGGTTGATTAATTGAAATCTCTTTCTAATTAAAACTCCATGAATTGCATTAACTCGATCTATGGACTCCCATATTAGGTTTGGCCCTAATCCGGTAGATTTTCATCATCCTATGTATAGGGTTGCGATCAACTCCGCTTAACTATGCTAGATCTTCTCTTAGACAGGGTCTATTCCTCCTCTGCCTAAGCACATCAATACTTGAATCAATATCCTAAAATATTAAAGCAAGAATTAAGAACACATAATTAAGAACAAATCAAGTATTTATCATATAGTTCAAAAAATAATAACAAGAATCATTTTGGGTTTCATCCTCCTCAGGTATTTGAGGGTTTAGTTCATAATAATAAAAGAATACATCTCAGAAGAAAATATAAAACAAAACATAAGAAAAACCCTAAAACCCCCTGAATGGAAATTGAAGAGAAGATCCTCTGTCTTGAGTATAATTCCGGCTTGTAACACCCCTAACCCGTATCCATCGCCAAATTAGGGTTACGGGCATTACTAAATTAAATACAAGTCATTTCACTTTATAAATGCTATTACAACGATAATTATGTATCAATTATACTGTCACGAAAAGTCATGCATATCCCATCAATACTAAAAATTTACTAAGGACTAATTATAAACAACTTATAATTCACTAATCACTAAGTCATTCTCAAGTAAAAGCCGAATTGGTAATGTACTTATACTCATTTATTCCGTTTCTATTAACATCCATACATTCAAACACATATACATATATATATTTTCTGAACATATACATTACTATTAATCTTTTCAAATTCATATACATATAAATCATTGTCTCATCTACTTATCTCACAATCGATAATACCATAAAATAAAAACATCAAGCCAACTCATTTGTCTCAAAATGTCCTAATACATTCGGCTATACTCATTTCGTATGCATAAATATAAGTAATTATTCCTTGTTAAGCACATCTTATCAAGATATTACATCTATGAATGAACCACATATAACACATGGCCGAATAAAGTACATATATATATATATATATATATATAAGTCAAAAGAAGAATTTAAGCTTTCAACTAAACAAATCATGGTTGAATATCTATAAACAAGTATACATTAAATTGCTCATTAACATATATTTCTTGTGATAATCACATACATAGAAATGTGACCTATTCGATTCATATCTAGCAAATTTGCACATTCCAATAACTATACCACAACGTTTTATCAACTCAAAGTCTTATACCATGTTCAACCAAACCTATGGACTCAACAATTCACATATAACATATTTATGGAATAACTTTCAACTAGGATTTTTAATAACTATAATAATGTACTCAAATAAAAATTCCATATCTAAAACATAATCAATCCAACTCAAACATAAGGCATAGCCATTTTCGCATGGCCTTGGAAAAACAATTCAAAAGTGATAAAGCCTATACATGCCATAATTCTCAAAAGTCTCGTATTTAAAGAGATACCAAGGTCGATGATTGTGTGATGAGCTTCCGAAATGATCCCAAGTACGAGCCAAGCATCCAAAAAGAGATCTACAATGCATCACAACTGAGAAACAGGTAAGCTTTTACAGCTTAGTAATATTTAAGCAACTCATACAAACATCTAAGCTAATTAACTATTCGCATTCATCATGACCTCACCGAATTACCCAATTTCCACTCCAAGCTTCAATGCAACATATATATATATATTTATATACATATATAAACACTTATACTCATCTCTATTTACCACCGTTTTATCGAGTATAGTGAATATATAATTCTTCTACTTATTGAAGCTTATACTCACATTCCAAGTTATCAAATTTTCAAGGTGATAAGCATAGTACATACCTCAAGATTACTTATCCCTTTTTGTTTAATCATTAACGCATAACTACTGATGTTACACCCGTAACTTTTAGTAATGTACCGCTCACATAGAGCCATTACTTTGTTACTCTCGTAACGTATCGCTCATTAAGAGCCGTTACTAACATTTCTCGTAACGTATCGCTCGCTAAGAGCCGTTACTAACATTTTTCGTAACGTATCGCTCACTAAGAGCCGTTACTAATATTCCTCGTAACGTATCGCTCACTAAGAGCCATTACTAACATTCCCCGTAACGTATCGCTCACAAAGAGCCATTACTAACATTTTTCGTAACATATCATTCACAAGTAATTTTAAATATCACTCCATTGTGTCACATGTAGTTACTTACAGTAGAATATAACTTAAATGTTCTCTATCCCAAACTATATCACATTCGGCCATCATATTTATCAAGCATCCAAACAATCCAATTGAGATCAATCAAATTCGAACTTAATATATTCCACACTCAATTTCATAATTAACAATTTCATGACTTTTTCTAGCAATTCGGTTCAAGCTAATAATAACATTGCATTCGGCCAACAGTTGATCCATCTCCATAACACATTCAAACATTATATATATATAACATATTTATTTTCTAATAAGAAAATTTGCATTGTAATGTAAGATTTAATTCAACTCGGTTTCTTAAATCTTACCTCGGACAAAATAGATAGAACTTCTCGATCACTTGTTCAACCTAACTTTTCCTTTATCCAACCCTTTTTCCTTAGAAACTTGATCTAAACAATTATAAATTTGAACTCATTCAATACAATACTATTCGATTTAGCCATAAAAAATTAAAAGACAAATTATCCATTCGTCCTTGATATTTCGCACATTAACAAATTAATACAAAATCATTACTTATTCGAAACATGTCCATTTATACCTTAATGAGCTAAGGCCGATTCTCCTTAAGCTCATTAAAGTCCCTACACGTCACAAAATTTAATCCAACCACAACATTTATAAATTCTACTATTTTACTCTTATAATTCACACCTTTTCAATTAAGTCCTCAAAGCATTAAAACTCCAAATATCAAGAATTAACTAATACTTATTAAGGGCCGAATACCCCTAGCCCTTATATCAATTCATCTCTTCCTTTACTTGCTTCTTAACCCTTTCGAAATTTCATTAATAGTAATATCTAATACAATTTATTTTCTAAAAAACGAATATACTATTTCAATACATACATATATTTCGATATATAAGTATAACCAAACAAATACTAAATAATACCATATATGCTCACTCAAAATAATTTTGGCCGAATATAAAAAAAATACTTCTATGCTCAACTCAAAATAATTTCCATTGCATTGCATACAATTTAAACCATTATTCTCCCTTTCCATCTAAATCCCCTTCTCAAATAAATCTTGTATTCATCAAACACACAAACCAAAAAATACTCCTCCATTGCCGAATCTAGACATACTTAACTCTCAAAATTTCAACATGGTTTTTATGGTACTCAAGGTAACCAACTCAATTATGTAAAGATTTGATAAAACAAAGTTCAATCACTTACCTTATTACCACATGCAAAGGCCGAACAATGGAGATTCAACTTGCTTCTTTTCTTTGAAAGAAAATCGATGGAGAAGATGAGTAAAGAGAGAGAAAATGAATTTCACACATGTTTCTCTTATTTTATCAATTTAATATCTATTATAATATACTTAAAATGTAGTAATTAAATTATAAAACACTTAAAAATTGTTTCTCCATCATCATTGTCGTCCACTAACATTAAAGGTGGGCAATTTGACATGCAAGTCCTCCCATGCATGAAAAACAATTCAATTGACCCTTCTAACTTTATAAGTACTACTTTTACTACTTTAACTATTTGATCCTTTCTTTTAATTTAAGGATACCAAGCAATAAAACTCGAAATTTCGACACATGCTCATTCAAAATTACTACACACAAAAGCAAAAATAATATTATAAAATTTTTTCGGCTCGGGTTCGTGGTCCCGAAACCACCATTCCGATTAGGGTCGTAAACGGGTTGTTACACGGCTTCTTGAGATGAATCAACTGGCTTTCTTCGAGTACATCCCACAATTCTTGCCTTTCTGGCTTGGCTCTTCAGCCTAACTGGACGCCCCTTGAAGGTTGGCCTTTAGGGTGTTTATATAGGCTTTTGGAATGGCTTTCTTTGCCTCTAAGTACCCTAATCCGAATGAAACTCTTCTTTGTCATGGCAGGGACACGCCCATGGCACATGCCCGTGTTAATCGTGGCCAGGCCGTGGTCGGGTTTGTTAAGGAGGCACGACCTTGTGGTCTTGGGCCCAGGCCGTGTCGATTTCGTAATTTGGCCTATTTACTCCGTTTTAAGCCCGTTTCTTGTTCTTTTCATCCTCCGGTGCTTTCTTAAGTATAAAACATGAAATTAAAGGATTAAGAGAATCGAATTCCACAATTCTATGCTTAAATAATCCAAAAGTATGCTAAATGTGGGATTAAAATATGTTTATATGCTAAAAGTATGCTAAGGCGGATCTTATTATTTGATTTTTCTAAATTACATGATAAATATTTGTTCTTGATCTCAATTATGTGTTCTTATTTCATGTTTTAATGTTTTCAGGATATTAATTCATGATTGATGTGCTTATTCAGTGGAGCAAAAGTCCCTGTTTAAGAGTAGATATGGCATAATTGAGTGGAGTTGCATGCAATCCTAGAAGTAGGACGACATAAATCTACCGGATTAGAGTCAAATCTAATAGGGGGATCCATAGATCGAATTACTGTGACAATAGGGGTTTTAATTAGAAAGAGATATCTATTAATCAACCTAGAGTCAGTTATTTTTACTCTCGAAAGAGATATTAACATAATTTAGGGATTTCTACAGATCAAAACAAGTGAATAAATCATTTAACTCATATTTAGAATAATAAGTGAAGTCTAGGTGGATTCTTTCCTGGGTATTGTCTCTTTCATTGGTTTTCTTCAAATATTTTCTTACTTTATTCTCTGTTTCATCTTAGTAATTAAGTTAGTTAAGATTAGGTTAAAATAATTCCCTTCAATTTATTCGGCTAGATAATAAAAAGATAGTAACTACTATTACTTTTAGTCCTTATGGATACAATATTCCCAACTCACCATAACTATACTACTATTCGATAGGTGCGCTTGTCTTTGTCGTGATTTTATTTAGTTAAGTGAATCATCATCATTGATATATTTCTATTTTGAGGGGAATAATAAATGATTTCACAAGTCAATTAGGGCACGTGTTGTGTTTAAGTTTTATGTGCTCTGTGTTGTTTCCCATTGTTTAATAAGTCTTCTCTTTTTCTTATGAAAATGTTGAAAGTTTTTTGTCTTGTCATGTACAAGTTTTAGTCTTATTTATTCAAGTGGGTTTGCTTTTGCAAGAGCTTTTAGGAATGGTTCTATCGTTGTCCTCTCAAGTTTGCTGGATACTTAGTTTTTTGGCTGATTTGCCCCTCATTTTGGACTTTCCAAGGCTAGTTCCCTTATCATGATAGGTGCTTGCAATTACCTAGATATGCCATACTTGAGTTATGAAAAAAATCAGTTGTCAACGTGTTGTAATGTTCTATTCATGTTAAGGCTAAAACCTTTGTTGTATTATGTAACACCCCAAACCCGGCCCATACGTTTCGACCAGATCTGGTATGCTACGGGTTGTACATTGAAAACTTTTGCTTTGTTGGTTTTGGAAATCGTAAGTTAATTAGATAATATTTGAATAAATAAGTGACATTTAAAAAAAAAACCTTGTATTATTATTATTTCGTATAATTAAACCTTTGACATAATTTCATAGGTTGCAAATATTAAAACTACTTAGATGAATATAAACTATGGGGCCTTATTACATAAATATTCCCAAAATAATAAATAAAAGAAAAACAAAAAAAATAATTTATGGAAATAAAAACTTGATGGCCCCTCGAGTCCGTCTCGGCTCCCATGTCCACGATCTACTGCTCATCTGAAAGAGTAGAAAAAATAATAGGGTGAGTCACCAAGACTCAGTGTGCAAATCCCGAAAACACATAAAAGGCTTGGGCCCACAAACACATTATGGGCCTTAGCCCATACACAATGGCAACAATCATAATTACATGATAAATAATAAATGATGAATGGCCCAACCCAAACCTAGAAATCCATCCTCTACACACCAACCCGTACCAACCATCACACCTTGGGGATTTCTACAATCATCCCTCCATCCGCTACACACCATACCGACAGCTGTGCTGCCTGTCATAAAGACCGATCACTATGTGACCTATGTGGCGAAGCCATCGATCGCTATGCGACCTTAAAAATATATCGACAGCTGTGCTGCCTGTCATAAAGACCGATCACTATGTGACCTATGTGGCAAAGCCACCGATCGCTATGCGACCTTAATAATACATCGTAGCATTTCAACAGCTGAGCTGCCTGTTATAAAGATCGATCACTATGTGACCTATGTGGCAAAGCCACCGATCGCTATGCGACCTTCTTCCCCTTCATCATATCCATCCCATCCCATGCATACATACATGCAAAATCAAGCAATGTATTACCTAAGAGATTTTAGTTTATCGCATACATCGATACACATAGAGAAGTTTCTATGATTACGTACCTGGAATCCCTTGCCTACCCTTTTTGGGTAATCCGACTATCTATACAGCCTTTTTTTGGCTTTTAGCCCATAACATATATTTAGTTCAGATTGCTATTCAGCCTTTTTCCAGCTTTTAGCCCATAACATACATAATACAGTTTAATTAGTGTGTTAGAGATTTACACACGACTGTTCATACAGCCTCATTTTCCGGCTTTTCAGCCCCTAACAAGTATAATACAAAATAAAACTTATGTGATAAGGATCTACACACCTGATTACAGTTATAACGAGACCCTCTAAGTCAACGCTATCCGTAGCCAACACCACCGCTATCTGCCTTGAAATCCCAAAAAGAGATATGAGATTCAAGGACTAGTGTTTCCGGCTTTTAGATCTAAGAGATCTACTTACTAGAGAAGATTTGGCTACTCCCAGAAGATTCTGGCTTTTTGTGAAAATCAGGAAGAGAAGATGATTCGAAGAAATCTATAGAGATTCGGCTTTTAGTAGAAAGAAGAGAATAATGGAGTTTTCGGCTTTTAGAAGAAAGAAGAGAATAATGGAGTTTTCGGCTTTTAGAAGAAAGAAGAGAGTAATGGAGTTTTCGGCTTTTAGAAGAAAGAAGAGAGTAATGGAGTTTTCGGCTTTTAGAAGAAAGAAGAGAAAAATGGAGTTTTTGGCTTTTAGAAGAAAGAAGAGAATAATGGAGTTTTTGGCTTTTAGAAGAAAGAAGAGAGTAATGGAGTTTTCGGCTTTTAGAGGAAAGAAGAGAATAATGGAGTTTTTGGCTTTTAGAAGAAAGAAGAGAATAATGGAGTTTTAAGCTTTTAGGAGAAAGAAGAGAAAAGAATAATGGAGTTTTCGGCTTTTAGAAGAAAGAAGAGAAAGAAAAGGTGGAAACCCTAAATGTCGCAAAATAAAAAAGAGAACCCTCCCTATTTATAGAAATTTTGGCTAACTCCTAGCCTTGTAGATAGCTCCTATCTTTTCTCCTTTTATCTTCCATATTATCAACTATAATATCTACATTATATTATTCATATAAATCCTCCCATTTTTGAGCCTTGTTGCCATCCACTCCACCTAACCCAAATGCCGAAAATTAGCTAACTTAAATTAAAAGAATTGGGCTCCATGAAACTTAAATTTTTGGACCCCTATCTCCCTTGTTGTGGCGTCACCTCCTTGCTCCCTAAGTGGCGCCACTGACCACTGGGCCACAAGCCCATTTTGATAATTTAAACACAGATACCACCTTTTAAAACTCTATAGTGCCCAAAAAAAAATTTTCACCAAGGCCTTGACCACATCCTGAGCCTAATTTGGACCCCTAACAGTTAAATTAACTCATTACTCATTTTCACCCATTAAGCGCATAGGCCCAAAAATTCAGGATGTTACATATTAACAAAACTTGTCATTCACTACTGATGATGGGTATTTGTTGTTTCTTTTTTTTTTCCTCCTCGGATTGTATGGTCTCATTCATAGAATAAATGAATTAATTTTTATTTTAAAAAATGTAGTGTTAATACCCAACTTCGCATAGGCTTGCTCGCATAGTGGAGCGTGTAACGACCTAATTTTTAGTGGTACTAAAAATTACAATTTCGGAACTTGATTTCCATAAACTGAGTTTGTAAATATTATATATGAATATTTACGAAGTTTATATAAAAATATATTAAAGATTGATCTAGTAATTGTAATGCCCCAAAATTTCTAATTTCGTTATTGTGAAAATATGACACAAATATCTGTCAGCTTTAGTGGTTATGTGTTCTGGGAGTGTTTGGGAGGTCCTAAGTTCAAGCCTTTGCTTGAGCAAATTTTTGTATTTTGAATGAATTAGGCCTTACTCTTGTTCAGTAGTCTTTTATTTGATTATTGGTAAAAGTATATCAGAATAGGCCTGCTGGTCTGGTGGTTAAGCGGAGTGTTAGTGTGTAGGAGGTCCTGTGTTTGAGTCCCTGCGCAAGCAGGGGAACTAATTTTTGTTTGAGGCGTGTGGCGTGGTGGAGTTCAAATTAAACTGGACTGCTGAGTAGTTGTGTTTTAGTGGGTTAATAGGGAGTGTTTTTAGGAGATAATTGGGGAGACGATATCAAAATAAAATTTTCTTCTTATCAGTTTTCTATTTTTTTCCTAACAAATTTTCTAACGTTAGACTTTTGTTTCTCTGCCGTTTCTTCTCCCTTCTTGTTCACTTTTGGTTTTTGTTCCCTTTTGGCCGAATCTTATTTCTTCTCTTTCCCCTCTCTTTTCGTTTCTGTATTTTTTGCGAGTCATCTCTTTGGGTGCAACTTTTGACTTCATCTGTTTCGGTAAGTGGAATTTTTCCCCCTTAGTTATTGTATTTCAAGTAGGAAATTAACAAAAGGGTTCGTTTTACTCTCGTTTAGGTGCTGTTCAATGGTTTTAAGCGGATATTCCAGTGTGTGGAGATGAATGGTTATCAGATTCGTCGCGGTAAGTTTTCAAATCATCGTTGGTTTAATTTCTTGAGTTTTATGTTGCGAATATTTGGTTTGATTGACGAATCAAGTGATTAATTAAGGGATATATTGGTCAAATATAGGTTTTTGAAGGCTCGGGTTACTTTGCACAGCGAATCGATACCAGGTGTGTACCCGAAACGCAAAAAACGGGAGTCGATGAAAAGTCAAAATTGCATTCTATCGAGAAATAAAAGGGATAAGAGAAAATGATACGAAAAATTGTAGAGAAAGGAAATAAGGGTGTTATAAACTTGGAAATCAACATTTTGCACTAAAATAGTTTTGGACAGTAGTAGTAGTCTAATTTTGAAAAATCATAAAAAATAGTAGGAATTGAGTTAGAGGTTGAATAAATTATGAAATTAAATTTTATTGAGTCTAGTTTTTCATGGAAGAAACAGAGTAAGCAATGGAATTGTAAATAATGAGATATATTAAATTTTGTGAGACAAGGTCAGAATGACTTCGGGTTCCCCTATTCTGACTTAGGAAAATCATAAAAAAATTTTAAAAGAATAATTAGGGGCTGAATTTTATATTTTTAAATCCTTAATGAGTCTATTTTCAAGAGAAACAAATAGAAACATCATCTAAAGTTTTTACTAAGAGATAAATATTTTTTAGTAAGGAAAGGATGAAGCTATCAAACAACAGAATAGGGATAACTTTAAAGATTTTACTGTACTTATTTGATAAACTATAAATTCTAAAAATTTTATGGTAGAAAGGTATGTGAGGTTAGTTTCAAAAACATCAAGCAGATCTTAATTTGGAATTCTGTAGCTCAAGATATAAATAATTTTGTGATAATGACTCAAGTAGATAGCTTTGAATGAACATATAAGTAAATAGTGAAAACATATATAAGTATTGAGCTAGCATGAGTTACTTTAAAAATGGATCACACAGCCAAGGCCAATTTGGGCCGAGTGGGCCACACGGGTGTGTGGGCCCACACGGGCAGATCACATGGGCGTGTGAGCCTATTTTTATTGAAATGTTTCTAAGGTTGCACGGGCCGCCCAAGTCGACTGTGAACCTACTGTAGGGTCGATAAGTGCTACTTAGACCCCTAATGTGTTAAATTGACTGAATGATATCTGTATTTAGCATGTTAATATCTGAATTGAATATATGTATTGAAATTGCATTATAGCATATCATCCATTGTATGTTACATTGCATTGGGTTGGAGGTTGTTATTGGGAGGAAGTGTACTGATAGGCTTTAAGCCTAATTTACTGCAGCTCAGTTGCAAACTACTGTTTTGTGCTGCATTCGGTACTACTTGTGACACCCCAAACTCGGCCCATACGTTTTGACCAGATCTGGCATGTTACGGGTTTGATGTTGAAAACATAATTCCTTTTCAGTTTTGGAAATCGTAAATTAAGTAGGCAATAATTAATAAATAAGTGACATTTTAAAAAAAACCTTGTATATTCCGTATAATTATACCCTTGACAAAATTTCATAAGTTGCAAATATTAAAAACTACTTAGATGAATATAAACTATGGGGCCTTATTACATCAATATTCCCAAAATTAAAAACTTAAAGAAAAGCCGAAATAATCTATAAAGGTAAAAATTTGATGGCCCTTCGAGTCCGTCTCGGCTCCCATGTCCATGATCTACTGCTCATCTGAAAGAGTAGAAAAAAATAATAGGGTGAGTCACCAAGACTCAGTGTGCAAATCCCGAAAACACAAAAAAAAGGCTTGGGCCCACAAACACATTATGGGCCTTAGCCCATACACAATGGCAACAATCATAATTACATGATAATTAATAAATGATGAATGGCCCAACCCAAAACTAGAAATCCATCCTCTACACACCAACTCGTACCAACCATCACACATTGGGGATTTCTACAATCAACCCGCCAACCGCTACACACCATATCGACAGTTGTGCTGCCTGTCTTAAAGGCCGATCACTATGTGACCTATGTGGCAACGTCACCGATCGCCATGCGACCTTAATAATACATCGTAGCATTTCGACAGCTGAGCTGCCTGTCATAAAGACCGATCACTATGTGACCTATGTGGCAAAGCCACCGATCGCTATGCAACCTTCTTCCCATTCATCATATCCATCCCATCCCATGCATAAATACATGCAAAATCAAGCAATGTATTACCTAAGAGATTTCATTTTATCGCATACATCAATAAACATAGAGAAGTTTCTATGATTATGTACCTGGCATCCCTTGCCTACCCTTTTTGTGTAATTCGACTGTCTATACAGCCTTTTTTCGGCTTTTAGCCCTTAACATATATTTAGTTCAGATTACTATTCAGACTTTTTCCGGCTTTTAGCCCATAAAATACGTAATACAGTTTAATTAGTGTGTTAGAGATCTACACACCTGATTACTATTAGAACGAGACTTTCTAAGTCGACGCTATCCGTAGCCAACGCCACCTCTATTTTGCCTAAGGTGTTGTTCAGAAGCCGGTAACGAAACATTAGGTTAAGGCACAACTAACGAAAAGAAAAACGGTTAATCATCTTAAGGAGAATTGAAATCCTTACCTTGAAATCCCGAAAAGTGATAAACCTTAGAGACTAGCGGTTTTCGACTTTCAGATCTAAGAGATCTTCTTCACAAGTAAACACAAGGATCAACCACTCATTAGTCTTTCGGCTTTTCCTTCCAAACCCGAGAAAAAGAGAAGAGTAGAGGAGAATCGTTACTTACCCCACACAGAGAGTTTCGGCAACTTCTAAAAGATTCCGGCTTTTATGGAAAAATTGGCACAAGAGGAAAAGAATGGAAAAGAGAGTGAAGTGAGAGGTTTTGACTTTTAAGAAATGTCCGAAAAAGAGATGAACAAGAAGAGGCTTAGGCATTTTCGGCTTTTAGAAGAAAGAAGAGAAAAGAACAATGGAGTTTTCGGCTTTTAGAATCAAAGTGAAGATGAGGGAATAGAATTAAGAATTTCGGCTTTCACTCGGAGAAGAAGAGAAAGAAAAGATGGAAACCCTAAATACCGAAAAATAAAGAAGAGAACCCTCACCTGGCTATTTAAAGTTTCAGCACTCCTTAGCCATATCAGAAACCGATTTCTCCTCCCCCTCAGAGTTTGAAATTTGGCCACCACTTAGCCTTGTAGATAATTCCTATCTTTTCTCCTTTATCTTCCATATTATCAACTATAATATCTACATTATCACATTCACATAAATCCTCCTATTTTTAAGCCTTGTTGCCGTCCACTCCACCTAACCCTAATGCCGAAATTAGCTAACTTAAATTAAAAGAATTGGGCTCCATGAAACTTAAATTTGGGCCTCCTCAGTTGACGCCACCTTCTTGCTCTTTAAGTAGAGCTACTGACCACTGGGCCACAAGCCCATCTGCGTATTTATTTACAATTAATATCTTTTAAACCTCATTCTAACAGGCTCTCCACTAGAGTGCCCAAATAGAAAATTTAACTAAGGCTTCAGCCCAATCCTGAGCCCAATTTGGACCCCTAATACTCAAATTAACTCATTACACATATTCACCCATTAAATGCATAGGCCCAAAAATTCAGGATGTTACAGTTCTACCCCCTTAAAGAAATTTCGTCCTCGAAATTTCCAACTAACTATTAATCTACTACCCAAGTCTCACCACTATGCTTTCGCTGCGTACTCTAATTCTAAAGCCAAAAGAAACACTTAGTACACTATGGTAGAGTATGCACCGGTATTCGCATCTAGAGCGTCCTCGTCCCCTTGTACTCATTCTACCGATTCGCGTTTATCTGATTAGAAATTTTATGAATTATTAATTTCTTTCACTGGTTAACCCCGAACAATCTTATGGACAGTAGTTTCAAAAGTAGTTCTTTCAAATCTAAATTATATCTACGGGTTTCAGTCTCAAGTTTGTACCTCCTAGTTCTAGGAATCAAATACATTCAACCATCACACATCAACATACAAGTAGCATCCACGAACTCACATTCATCACATAAGGGTATTTTCATCATTTCACTACCCAGGGGTTTTTCCGTATTTTATCCTACAGGGGTATTTTTCGTAATTTCCCAAAATAGGGTATCTTGGTGATTTTTCGAAATAGAGGTATTTTGGTATTATCGTAACACAGGGGTATTTTGAATATTTTTTTAAAACAGGGGTATTTTGGAAAATTTTGTTTTGCAAACCAGGTACTTTTGGAAATCTAGGGGATTTCGGGTTAAGTTGCAAAACATAGGTATTTTGGTAATTTTGCCAACTGGGGGTGTTTCAGTAATTTCACAAATTTTAGTAGTTTTACAAATCCAGGGTATTCTGGGAAATTTTCACAAATCAAGGGTATTTCAGAAATTTTACAAAACTAGGGGGTATTTTTAGTAATTTTGCAAAGTAGGGTGGCTGGTCCCTTTCGGGTTTTAATTATAAATTTGGCCCGTCAACAAGTCCTCGTGGCTAAGGTGAACAGTCACTACGCACCAGGTAGGATTCCAGCGAAGAGGAGGTGAGTCACTAGGACTGCTTAAGTACCAAGCTCTTACTGAATCCAATCCTAGACATGCGTATGCCTGTTGCCACACCCTAACCCATCGACTCGTTCACGGGTTTGTTTAGTTGGATTAAGTCTTATGGAATTGAAGAGTTGTTTAACTAGGCCTAAACTCCATTAATACTATCATACTAGTCTACATCCATAAAGCCCATCAACCCCACAAATATATCACATCAAAAGTTAGAATACTTACCTGCGTGGATCGGGTGCCGGTAGACTCGAAGATCATATCTTCTTCCAGAAATTTTTTTTCCAAATTCACATCAAATTTTCAAAACACTGCTAGACCCATTTCATAGCCCGAGTTTTGAACTGGGCTCTGATACCAAAATGTAACACCCCAAACCCGGCCCATACGTTTTGACCAGATCTGGCATGTTACGGGTTTGATGTTGAAAACATAATTCCTTTTCAGTTTTGGAAATCGTAAATTAAGTAGGCAATAATTAATAAATAAGTGACATTTTAAAAGAAAAACCTTGTATTATTATTATTCCGTATAATTATACCCTTGACAAAATTTCATAAGTTGCAAATATTAAAAACTACTTAGATGACTATAAACTATGGGGCCTTATTACATAAATATTCCCAAAATTAAAAACTTAAAGAAAAGCCGAAATAATCTATAAAGGTAAAAATTTGATAGCCCCTCGAGTCCTTCTCGGCTCCCATGTCCATGATCTACTGCTCATCTGAAAGAGTAGAAAAAAATAATAGGGTGAGTCACCAAGACTCAGTGTGCAAATCCCGAAAACACAAAAAAAAGGCTTGGGCCCACAAACACATTATGGGCCTTAGCCCATACACAATGGCAACAATCATAATTACAAGATAATTAATAAATGATGAATGGCCCAACCCAAACCTAGAAATCCATCCTCTACACACCAACCCGTACCAACCATCACACCTTGGGGATTTCTACAATCAACCCGCCAACCGCTACACACCATATCGACAGCTGTGCTGCCTGTCTTAAAGGCCGATCACTGTGTGACCTATGTGGCAAAGCCACCGATCGCCATGCGACCTTAATAATACATCGTAGCATTTCGACAGCTGAGCTGCCCGTCATAAAGACCGATCACTATGTGACCTATGTGGCAAAGCCACCGATCGCTATGCGACCTTCTTCCCCTTCATCATATCTATCCCATCCCATGCATACATACATGCAAAATCAAGCAATGTATTACCTAAGAGATTTCAGTTTATCGCATACATCAATAAACATAGAGAAGTTTCTATAATTACGTACCTGGCATCCCTTGCCTACCCTTTTTGGGTAATCCGACTGTCTATACAGCCTTTTTCTGGCTTTTATCCCATAACATATATTTAGTTCAGATTACTATTTAGCCTTTTTCTGGCTTTTAGCCCATAAAATACATAATACAGTTTAATTAGTGTGTTAGAGATCTACACACCTGATTACCGTTAGAACGAGACTTTCTAAGTCGACGCTATCCGTAGCCAACGCCACCGCTATTTGCCTAAGGTGTTGTTCAGAAGCCGGTAACGAAACATCAGGTTAAGGCACAACTAACGAAAAGAAAGCAGTTGATAATCTTAAGGAGAATTGAAATCCTTACCTTAAAATCCCGAAAAGTGATAAACCTTAGAGACTAGCGGTTTTCGGCTTTCAGATCTAAGAGATCTTCTTCACAAGTAAACACAAGGATCAACCACACATTAGTCTTTCGGCTTTTCCGTCCAAACCCGAGAAAAAGAGAAGAGTAGAGGAGAATCGTTACTTACCCCACACAGAGAGTTTCGGTAACTTCCAAAAGATTCCGGCTTTTATGGAGAAATCGGCACAAGAGGAAAAGATTGGAAAAGAGAGTGAAGTGAGAGGTTTCGGCTTTTAAGAAAGGTCCGAAAAAGAGATGAACAAGAAGAGGCTTAGGCGTTTTCGGCTTTTAAAAGAAAGAAGAGAAAAGAACAATGGAGTTTTCGGCTTTTAGAATCAAAGTGAAGATGAGGGAATAGAGTTAAGAATTTTGGCTTTCACTCAGAGAAGAAGAGAAAGAAAAGATGGAAACCCTAAATGCCGAAAAATAAAGAAGAGAACCCTCACATGGCTATTTAAAGTTTCAGCACTCCTTAGCCATATCAGAAACCGATTTCTCCTCCCCCTCAGAGTTTGAAATTCGGCCACCACTTAGCCTTGCAGATAATTCCTATCTTTTCTCCTTTATCTTCCATATTATCAACTATAATATCTACATTATCCCATTCACAGAAATCCTCCTATTTTTAAGCCTTGTTGCCGTCCACTCCACCTAACCCTAATGCCAAAATTTGCTAACTTAAATTAAAAGAATTGGGTTCCATGAAACTTAAATTTGGGCCTCCTCAGTTGACGCCACCTTCTTGCTCTTTAAGTGGCGCTACTGACCACTGGGCCACAAGCCCATCTGCGTCTTTATTTACAATTAATATCTTTTAAACCTCATTCTAACAGGCTCTCCACTAGAGTGCCCAAATAGAAAATTTAACTAAGGCTTCAGCCCAATCCTGAGCCCAATTTGGACCCCAAATACTCAAATTAACTCATTACACATATTCACCCGTTAAACGCATAGGCCCAAAAATTCAGGATGTTACAGTTCTACCCCCCTTAAAGAAATTTCGTCCTCGAAATTTCCAACTAACTATTAATCTACTACCTGGAGTGTAGGGATGGGTGGATTGATTATATCCCCCACATGGAGTGTAGGGTTAGACGGAGATGGTATGTAGAGGCTAGTTAGGTAGGATTTTGCTACTGCATAACTGTTACTGCTACTGATATTGTGATGGGCTAAGGCCCTACTGCATTTTTGACATTGTACTGAGATGGGCTAAGGCCCAAACTATCACTGATACTGAAAAGGGCTTAGACTCAAGACTGTTCAATTGTGCACTATGAATACTGATTGTTTGTTTGTTTCTGCGGGATTACACACTGATTTTAGGTAAACTCACCCTTTTTGTTTAATGTGTATAGGTAATCCCCAGACTTAGACAGATCGGTGCGACAGAAGACTCAGCAGTGACCACAGTAATTTTTGGACTTCATGGTTTTCAATTTACGATTTATGATTTGATTATTATTGATTATTTGGGTTGTAATTTAAGGACCCTCTGGGACTTTGGTTTTAAATTTGATTTTTTATTTCTTTATTTTACTTTATGGATTTATACACACTGGTCGTAGGAAATTCGGTTTTCAAAAAGTTAAGTAATTTCTAAACGCATGATCACCTTATTAAAGCTTCTGCAATGAGGGATGTTTCAAAACAAATATTTTAAATGAATAAATACGACTTCTTAAATTCTAACAAAGGTTTACTAAAGATAATAATATGGAATGTTTTCATCTTAACAACGAGATTTCAAAAACACTATCGTGTGACATTGTTAGATACGACCATAAGTTCTAGGCCGGTTTGGGGTGTTAGATTTAGTGGTATTAGAGCCAGGTTACAAAACTCGACTGTGGATTATGGGTTTTAAAAAAAATGGGCTTTCGAAAGATTGATTGATTTCTGAATAATTTGAAATGTTTTTACTGAGTAAGTGGTACACTGAGTCTTTGGCACCGATCTTGTAAGTATTCTGAACTGTGATTCGTTTTAAACTAAAACTGTTATGAATAGTATATTCTGAAACTACTATAGGTAGTAAACTGTACTGAAAACACTATAGTTAGTGTATACTGAAAATTGTAGAGAAACTGAAAACTATAGTGAGACTGTGATTTACGAAAACGAACTCTGAATAATAGATACTGTTTTACATAAAACATTTATTAATAAACATTGAAACTATAACCGATTCATAAAACTGTTAATACAGATAAACGTGATTAGACAATGAGCGTACGAGGTATCCGCGGACGGGGTACTAGAGGCCGAAGTAGAGGCCGCAGAGGAGCTCGAGCTGGTCCTCTTCACTAGGTAGCATACTGAATTTGAATACGAGTGAGATACTAGTGTCGCCTGCTACTGAGACTGGGTCTCAAGATTGCATGGCTGGGGACGACGCATTGTTCCAGGCTATGCTAAGGAGTTTAGAGAGGGTCGCTGGGCCCAATACTGGATCTGAGGGCCGGGGGTCGGTTAGGGAACGGCTCCGGTCCAATGGAGCTGAGCTCTTCAGGGGTGTCACTAGAGTTGCTTCTAATGTGGCCGAGGAGGTATGGTGGCCTCTGAGTATAAGTGATGTATTCATTTTGAGGATGGGCTCAGAGATAATTTGAGAGTCCTGATAGCTCCACAGAGGGAGGGTGATTTTACTGCACTGCTGGAGAAGGGGATGTTCGCCGAGGAGGTTAAGCGCGCTGAGTGCCAAAACCGAGATCGCGAGAGGGGTAAGAACAAGAGGGATTTGGAGCCCTCATATTCTGCACAGAGGCCTAAGAAAAAGGCCAGAGCTGATGGGCTGATTAGAGCTGGGCCCCCTGTTATTGTTACTGGACTGCAGCCATGTACTGATTGTGGTAGACGCCATTAGAGCGAGTGTTGGAGAAGGACTAGGGCGTGCTTGCGGTGTGGGTCATTGGAGCACCGTATTATGGAGTGTCCGCTGAGGGCCGATCATATGTAAGCTCCGGATACTGGTATGGCACACTATAGAGGGTAGTGCAGCAGCCACCAAGGGGCTATAGACAGGCCAGAGATGGTAATGGTATGGTCGTGGGCAGAGAGCACCTGGTAGAGGTGCTGGACTGGTGAGGAGAGGAAGTCGACCCTAGTTTATGCTACTCGTTGCCGAGAGGATAGAGATGCTCCGGACGTTATCACGGGTACATTCTTTATTCTTGATGTACGAGGTTACGGTACTGAGCCCATTAGGGCAGTCTATTAGAGTTAGCAACCTATATTGGGACATTCCTTTAGAGATACAATGAGATACAATGGGCAATCTTCTTGGCTGATTTGATGGAACTTCTATTCGGGGAGTTCGACCAAATTCTGGGGATGGACTGGTTGGTCAACCATCGTGTTAGGTTGGACTGTACGACTAAAAGGGTCATACTAAGGACTGAGGAGGATAAGGAGGGAGTGATAAACCATAAAAGTAACATATTTTAATCCCACGCTTAGCGTGTTTTGGTAGGTTTATTTATAGAATTTGGTGAATTCGATGCTCTTAATCCTTTAAATTCATGTTTCTATACTTATGAGAGCATAAGAGAGCGAAAGGAATGGAAAACGGGCCAAAACCAAACAAAACGGGCCATCTTAAGGATCCACACGGCCAAAGCCTGCACCACACAGGCTGAACACATGCCTGTGTAAACCACACGGGCTGGACCTCCTCACACGGGTTGATCACACGCCCGTGTCCTTGTTGTCCCCTGCTTTATTTTCACGCAAAAAAGCCAATTTTTAGGGTTTTTGAGCCTTCTAAAGTCTATAAATACACATCAGAGGAAGACCTAAGGGAGCACGCAGAGTAGATCGAAGAAATTACTCGAAGGAAGCTATCGGAATCATCTCGAAAGCGGATTCACTCTAAGATTGAAGATCTCCATCAAGTTCTTTAGAAGCTTTTGGGTTCTTTATGTCTTGTTGTTTTCTTAATTCGATGATGTTTTCCTTTTACGTTGTGAACTAAACTCCCTAAATACCTAGGGAGGATGAAACCTAGATGAATCTTATTATTTAATAAATCTGAATTACATGATAAATACTTGATCTTGTTCTTAATTATGTGTTTTTAATCCTTGTGTTGATGTTTTTAGGAATATTAATTCATGTTTAATGTGCTTATTTAGTGGAGCAAAAGTCCCTTTTTAAGAGAAGATCCAACATAATTAAGCGGAGTTGATTGCAATCCTAGAAACAAGACAACATAAATTTGTTGGATTTGAGTCAAATCTAATAAGGGAATCCATAGATCGAGTTAATGCGACGATAGGGGTTTTAATTAGAAAGAGATTTCAATTAATCAACCTAGAGTCAGTTGTTCTTAGTCTTGAAAGAGATATTAACATAATTTAGGGATTTCTAAGGATCAAGTCAAGTGAATAAATCATTTAATTCAGAGTCAGAATAATAAGTGAAGTCTAGGTGGATTCTTCCTTGGGTATTGTCTTTATTCATTTGATTATTCTCTTCACTCTCTATCGTATTTATAATTAATTAGTTAGTTAAATTTTAGATTAAAAATAAATCTCCTTAATTATTAGGCTAGATAATAAAAAAATAGTTATTACTAGTAATTTTAGTCATTGAGGATACGATATTCCGGACTCACCACAACTATACTACTGTTCGATAGGTGCGCTTGCCTTTGTCGAAATATTAGTTAGTTTCAAGCCCATCAAGTTTTTGGCGCCATTGCCGAGGACTAAGATATTAAGAACACTAAATTTTTATTACTTTAGCCATTCTTATTTTTTTATTTGCAAATTATTTTTATTGTTATTTACTAACTTCTCTTTTATTTTCTTTTTGCAGGTATGTTTAGTTTATGACTAGAAGAAACCCGTTAGGACCCTTGTTTTTTGACAGTGAGATAGAAAGTACCGTTCGCAGAAATTGTAGGGAGATAAGGCGAAGTTTACAATACATAGAGGAAGAGCAAGAGGACGATACTAATACTACTGAGGACATGGCTGATAATAATCCGCTTCCTCCAGTGGTTGCCCAAAATCCTGCTCCTTGTACTATGTACGACTATGTAACACCCCAAACCCAGCCCATGCGTTTCGACCGGATCTGGCGTGTCACGACTTGTACCTTGAAAACTTTTGCTTTGTTTGTTTTGGAATTCGTAAGTTAATTAGACGTAATTTAAACAAATAGATGACATTTTAAAAATAAACTCCTTATTATTATTATTATTAAGTATAAATAAACTTTGTCATAATTCATAAATTTCAGAACATTGAAATCTACTTTGTTGAATAAAAGCTAGGGGCCTTATTACATAAATATTTCCAAAATAAAAATAAAATAAACTTAAAGAAATCCCGAAAATAAGCTTGTAGAAATAAAAACTTGATGGCCCCTCGAGTCCGTCTCGGCTCCCATGTCCACGATCTACTGCTCCTCTGGAGGAGTAGAGAAAAAGGAAAGCGTGAGTCACCAAGACTCAGTGTATAAATCTCAAAGCACACAACGACCTGAGCCCACAAACACATTATGGGCCCTGACACATACATAAAGGTATCAATCATAAACATATATCAAATAATAAATGATGAATAATAATCCAACCCATCCTAGGTTTCCATCCTCTACACACCAACCCGTACCAACCATCACACCTTGGGGATTTCTACAATCAACCCTCCATCCGCTACACACCATAACGACAGCCGTACTGCCTATTCCTGTTATTCAGGAATCATTAAACGTGGCATAGCCACCGATCACTATGTGACCTAACATTTACTTTCGTGGGATTTCTACCACTGATCACCAAGTGACCTATCATGCATTTCCCCTTCAATATCATAATTCCCACCCCATGCATACACACATAAAGAAAACATCATGCAGACTTACATATATTTTGATACACATAGAGAGTTCTATGTTTACGTAACTGGCATCTTGCCTAACCCTTTTAGGGTTCCATCCGACTGTCTATACAGCCTCTTTCCGGCTTTTTAGCCCATAACATATATATATATATAGACATACATACAGGATTAATAGTGTGTTAGAGATCTACACACCTGATTACCGATAAAACAATGCTTTCTATGTCGACGCTATCCTTAGTCGACACAACTGCTATCTACCTAAGGTGTTGTTCAGAAGCCGGTCCACAACCAAGTGGCCAATCTCGAATGGCAGATACCACTCGTTTCTTAAACTTAGGGATTCTCTCCTTTGCCTTAAAATCCCGAAATTGAAGACTAGTGATTTTCGACTTTTAGATCTAGACGACCAAGTTTCCTTAGCACAGGGAATTCGGCTAGCACTAGAGAGAAGATTCGGTAATGTCAAAGAAGAAGTTTTAAATGCCGGAAGAAATAGAACCAACTCACAGATGAGATGAATAGAGAAAAACTATGGAGATTTCGGCTTTTTAGAGAAATCGGCACAAGAGGAAAAGAATGGAAAAGAGAGTGAAGGGAGAGGTTTCGGCTTTTGAAGAAATTAAAGAAAAGAAATTGGAGAGGAAGAGGCTAAGAATTTCGGCACAAAGAGTGAAGAGAGAATTAGGGTTTAAATGATAGAATCAAGGAGCTATCCCCCCTATTTATAGGAATTTCGGCACCTCCTGTATAAAACCGAAAACGCCCTTCCTAATTAATTAAAATTCAAGCTAAATGAAAGGGAAAATTCGACACCCCTTTGCCATGCAGTAGCCGATTTCTTTACTCCTCTAAGTGGTGGATTTTCGGCCATCACCTTCCTTGTAGATAGGCTCCTATCTTTTCTCCTTTTTATCTTCTAAATTATCAATTATAAAATCCATATAAATCCTCCTATTTTTGAGCCTTGTAGCCGTCCACTTCTTCAAACCCTAATGCCAAAATTTAACTCACTTAAATTAAAAGATTTGGGCTCCATAAAACTTAAATTTTGGGCCCCTAACTCCTTGTGCTGGCATCACTCCTTGCTCCATTTTAAGTGCCGGAAATGGCCCAAAAACATGGGCTCCTTGCGGCCAAAACTTGGGCCTCTTTAATTGTTAATGGCGCCACCTTCTAATTCCCTTACAGTGCCACCTATTGTTGGGCCACAAGCCCACGTTGGTATTTTAAACATAATTACCACCTTTTAACTCTATAATGCCCAATCTAATAATTTAACCAAGGCCTTTGCCTAATCCTGAGCCCAATTTGGACCCCTATCACTTAAATTAACATATTAAACCTATCCCTACACTAAATGCATAGGCCCATAAATTTAGGATGTTAAAGACTATGCTAAGCCTAATTTAACTGGGGCTGAATCAAGTATTGTTAGACCTGCTATTGCTGCAAATAATTTTAAACTGAAACCTAACACTATTCAAATGATTCAACAGTTTGTTCAGTTTGATGGTTTGCAGGACGAGGACCCAAATACTTATTTAGCAAATTTTCTAGAATTCTATGATATTTTCAAAATTAATGGCATTTCTAATGATGTCATTTGCCTTCGATTGTTTCCCTTCTCGTTGAGGAACAAAGCTAAACAGTGGTTGAACACGTTACCACGAGGATCAATCACTACATGGGAACAAATGACTGAAAATTTTTAATTAAATATTTTTCGTCGGCTAAAATGGCTAAATTGAGGAATGATATCTCTTCTTTTGTGCAGATGGTTTTAGAAACACTTTATGATGCATGGGAGAGATACAAGGATCTACTCAAAAGATGCCCTCACCATGGGTTACCATTATGGCTACAGGTTCAAACCTTTTACAATGGTTTGAACCCCTCAACTAGACGGCTGATTGATGCAGCTGCCGGTGGAACCCTAAATAACAAAACCCCTGAAGCAGCTTATGAGTTTATAAAGGAGATGTCACTGAATAACTATCAGTGGTAAGTCATGAGAACAAAAAAAGCCGCCAGTTTTTTCAACCTCGACGCAGTTACCATGCTATCAAACCAGGTAGAGCTTTTAAATAAAAAGATTGATGGTTTGTATGGTTCTTCGCAGGTACATCCAGTGTAACATCCCGAATTTGGGCCTAGTAAGATTAAGCCCAATGGGCCTTGAACGTAGTAGCGTTTAAAATTTTTGGAGAACAAGAGATCGGTTTTAGTCCAAGTTGGACCTATTGGATAAGTGATTTTGGAATGTTAGAGGGCTTCTATGAAGTCCCGGGATCAAACTTTGGCTTTAAGGAAATTTTGGTTTTCTTTTTAAATGGACTTTAGAATTTGGATATAGATTTAAAATTAGTTGTGCATGGTTTAAGATACAAATGGGCTTGTGGCCTAGTGGCAAAGTGGCGCCACTTAAAGAGTAGGGAAGTGGCGTCAACTGAGGAGGCCCAAATTCAAGTTGCATGAAGCCCAACTATTTTAATTTAAATTGGCATTAGGGTTTTATTCTCCCATTCTCTTCTTTATTTTCGACATTTAGGGTTTTCATCTTCTCTCTTTTCCTTCTTTTCTGAATAAAAGCCAAAAACTCCCTTAAGCATTCTTTCTTTTCACATTTGTCTGCCATAGCCGAATCTGCCCTAGCCTTGCCGAAATTCTTCTTTTTCCTATACTGTTCCTATCACTTCTTTACTTTTGATATTACTCTTTTCTCTCAATCATCTCCTTCTCAAAAGCCGAAACTTTATAGATCCCTTGATATCATCTTTTTTTTTTGACCTTCTCAAAAGCCGAAACTTCATAGATCTCTTGAGATCATCTTTTCTTTTTGGCCTTCTCAAAAGCCGAAACTTTATAGATCTCTTGAGATCATCTTTTCTTTTTGATCTTCTCAAAAGCCGAAATCTTCTAGGAGTTGTCAAATTCTCTATAAAGGTAGGTGCCGATTTCTTCTGATTTATTCTTTTTCTCTTCCGATTTTTAGAAGACAAAGCTGAAAGGCTAATGGATTGTTGGTTTCTTGTGTTTACGTGTTGGGCGGTCAAGAAGTGAAGTAGATCGCTTAGATCTAAAAGCCGGAACCATTAGTCTCTGAACCTCATATCTCTCTTTTCGGGATTTCAAGGTAAGGGGTTCTCTTTAGATTCTCTTTAGATTTGCTATCGTAATTGTGATCTTAACCATATGATATGATGGTAGCAACTGATAAGGTCTTTTAATGGAATCAAATGTCGATCAGGCGAAGGAGGGGATTAGATCTGTAAACCCAATCCCTGAGTTTAGGAAACGAGCAGTGTCAGTAGTTCGGGATTGGCCACTGGGTTGTGGACTGGCGTCAGAACAAAATCTTAGACAGTTAGCAGTCGTATCGGCTTCTGATAGTGTCGACATAGAGGGTCTCGTCTTGACTGTAATCAGGTGTGTAGATCTCTAACACACTAATTAATCTGTACTAAATATATGTTATGGGCTAAAAGTCAGAAAAAGGCTGTATAGTAATCTGTACTAAATATATGTTATGGGCTAAAAGCTGGAAAAAGGCTGTATAGACAGTCGGATTACCCAAAAAGGGTAGGCAAGGGATGCCAGGTAGACTGTGAACTTTTAGGTAATATATTGTTTTGATTCTGCATGTATGTATGCATGAGATGGGGTTAATATGATGAAGGGGAAGAGCATGTTAATAGGTCACTTGGTGATCGGTGGTTAAACCACGAATTGTATAATTAGGTCACAATAGTGATCGGTGGCTGAGCCACGTTATATTATGAGGTCACATAGTGATCGGTGGCTAAGCCACATTAAATTTATTCCTGATTGATAGGAATAGGAAGCATGACTATCGATATGGTGTGTAGCGGTTGGTGGGTTGATTGTAGAAATCCCCAAGGTGTGTTGGCTGGTACGGGCTGGTGTGTAGAGGATGGACTATTAGGTTTGGGTTGGGCCATGTTGCATGAAAATATTTTGTTGCCATTATGTATGGGCCAAGGCCCATAATGTGTTTGTAGGCCTCACGCCTTTTATGTGTTTTCGGGATTTGCACACAGAGTCTTGGTGACTCACCCTTTATTTTCCTAACTTTTCAGATGAGCAGTAGATCGTGGACATGGGAGCCGAGGCGGACTCGAGGGGCCATCAAGTTTTTATTTCCATAAATTATTTTTTTTGGTTTTTCGTTAAGTTTTAATTTTGGGAATGTTTATGTAATAAGGCCCATAGCATAGGTCATCAATTTATATTTGTTAATGTCTTCATTCATTATAAACTTATGTTCTAAGGCTTATTTATAAGAAGAAATAAAAATGAAATTTTCAAACAAGTCGTTTTTAAAAAGAAAAACTTCAGAGGTTTTCTACAAATAACACTTATTTAACGAATAGTTACTTAAACAAACCGAGATT
Source organism: Gossypium australe (assembly GCA_005393395.2). Taxonomy (NCBI): domain Eukaryota; kingdom Viridiplantae; phylum Streptophyta; class Magnoliopsida; order Malvales; family Malvaceae; genus Gossypium; species Gossypium australe. Next base: position 86,692,640 of record CM016618.1, on the reverse strand, counting down.
TCAAATCCCTTCAATGAGAAGTTTTCAACTATTAATCCGTAGCATACCAGATCTGGTCGTGATGTATGGGCCAGGTTTGGGGTGTTACATCCAGTGATGCAGTGCAATAGAATGGAAGAGGAATGAGAAATACAGAATATCCATCTTACAACCCTGGCATGGAGAATGACCAGCTAAATTATATAGGTAATAACTCTAAACCTCCAAATAATCCTTACAATAATACATATAATCCAGGATGGAGGAACTTGATAAACCGTAAAAGCAACATATTTTAATCCCCCATTTAGTATGCTTTTGGATTATTTAAGCCTCGATTGATATAAAAATTGCTTTTAATCCTTTCTTTTCATGTCTTATACTCAGGAAAGCACCCGAGGATGAAAAGAATGAGAAACAGGCTTAAAACGGGCCAAATGGGCCAATTCACGAAATCGACACGGCCTGGACTTCAAGCCACACGGTCGTGCCTCATGGATTAGCTAGAACACGGCCTGACCACGATTCACACGGCCGTGCCTCCATAAACAGACCCGAACACGGCCTGAAGTCGATCCACACGGGCATGTGCCATGGCCGTGTCCCTGTCACTGGAAAGAGCAATTTCATTCGGGAAAGGATACTTGGAGGCAAAGAAACACATTCAAACACCCTAGTAGGAATTCTACTTAAATTAGGATTCTTAGGGGCCAAGCAAGACATCACAAAGTCTATATAAACACCCAAGGGGCAACTTGAAAGGGGAGTTCGGCAGAAGCCTTCTGCCAGGGCTTTTGTTAGGGCGGTGAAGCTAGGCTAAAGAGCCAAGCCGAAAAGGTTAGAGTTGTGGGAATCACTCGAAGTTAGCCAGTTGATCCATCTCAAGAAGCCAGAATTTTACTCAAGACGGGGGATTTCTCCTTCAATTCCTTCAGGGAGTTTTAGGGATTTCTTATGTTTTGTTTTATCTTTTCTTTTGAGATGTTTTCTTTATTTGTTATGAACTAAACCCTTCAGATACCTGAAGAGGATGAAACCTAGATGAATCTTGTTATTGATTTCTGAATTATATGATAAATACTTAGTTTGTTCTTAATTATGTGTGCTTAATCCAAATTTCATGTGCTTAGGTGGAGGAAGAATAGACCCTGCTTAAGAGTAGATCTAGCATAATTAACCGGAGTTGATTGCACACCTAGAGATAGGGTGACGAGATTTTGTCGGACTAGGGTGAAACCTAATATGGGAATCCATAGATCGATTTACTGCTATTCTAGGGGTTATTATTCGAGAAAGAGATTTCCGTTAATTAACCTAGGGTTAGACGTTATTCGCCTCGAGAGAGGGTTTAATATACGTTAGAGAGTTCTATGGATCAAACTAAGTGAATAAATCGTATGGTTCAGTGTTAGATAACAAGTGAAGTCTAGGTGGATTCTTCCTGAGGGTATCGTCGTGATCAACTAAGTTTTCCTTCAAGTTATTTCTCAATTCGTTCTTTTTGTCTTCGCATCTTTAGCTTGGTAGTCATTAATTTAGATTAAAGAAACTTCACTTTATTTTAGGCTAAAAAATAAAAAGAAAGTTAGTATTAGTACTTTTAGTTCCTTTGGGTTTGACAATCCGGTCTTGCCTAAGCTATAATACTGTTCGCTAGGTACACTTGCCTTTAATCGTTGTTAGAGTTAGTTTCCAGGTTCGATCTCATTCATTATAAATTTAAAACTCTGATTTCAGCGATCAAGTTTTTGGCGCCGTTGCCGGGGAACTAAAATATTAAGAAAGCTCTATTTTTATTACTTTAGCCATTTTATTATTATTATTGCAATTTATTTTCATTATTATTTTTCATTTTTATTTTTTTACTTTGCTAATTTTTTTTATTTTTGGCAGATAATTTTAGAGATGGCACTGAATAATTGTCAGTGGCAATTCATGAGGACAGAGCCAACAAAAGCAGCCGATATCTACAACCTCAACCCAGTACATCCAGTTATGCAGTACGAACCAAGTGGAGGCGTGGCAAATCCTGAGTACCCACCCTGCGGATATGGCATGGAGAACGAACAAGTCCACTATATGGGTAACTATCCTAGGCTTCAAAATAATTTTTATGGTAACACTTATAATGTAGGTTGGAGGTACCATCCCAATTTCTCGTGGGATGATCAAAATAGCCAAAGATAGGAACTTTCTCCAAATTTTCAACAACCACCTTACCAATAGGAAGAGGAGTCGAACCTCGAAGAGATGCTGACAAAATTTATGGCAAACACAGAAAACCGTTTCCAAGAAACTGAGAGAACACTTAAAGATCGACAAGCGTCGATGGAAAAACTTACTAAGTTAGTTGGGGAAGTCACTAATGCAGTCAGTCAACTTGCAAAGTTAATGGCAGAACGACCGCAAGGATGTCTACCAAGTAACACCGAGATTAACCCAAAAGAGCAAATTCAAGCCATCAGAGCTCATGATAGCAAAAGGTTAGTCGAACCAAACAAAGAGGTAGACGAAGGTAAAATAGAGGTAGCACAACAAAAGCCAAAACCAGTAATCAAAGAGTACCAACCCCGCATACCGTATCCCGAAGCGATGAAGAGAGATGATACAGAGGAACAGTCCGGTAAGTTTCTTAAACTTTTAAAGAAAAACGCAATGTGCTCAGCAATTCTACACAATAAACTGCCACGGAAATTAAAACATCCAGGGAGTTTTACAATTCCATGTTTAATTGGTAGTTTATCTATTGATAATGCTTTAGCTGATTTAGGGGCAAGCATCAATGTTATGCCTTATAAAATGTTTAAACAACTAGGTCTACGGAAACCCAGACAAACTAGGATGAGCATTCAGTTAACTGATAAAACTATCAGAATTCCTAGGGGTATAATAGAAAATATTCTAATCAAAATTGATAAATTCATATTCCCAGTAAATTTTGTTGTCTTAGACATGAATGAGGACAATTCGATTCCTTTAATTTTAGGAAGACCTTTTCTAGCAACTGCCAGGACTAAAATTGATGTTGGTACAGGAGAACTCATTCTTTGTGTAGGTGATGAATCAATCAGTCTACAAGCTCTTGACTCGGCCAGGAAATCAAGTGATAAAGGTGAGAAAGTAAATTCAGTTGATAATCAAATTGTTCAACTTTCACCACAGGAAACACCACAAGGCTACAAACCTGAGCCGAATCATGGGCTCCAAGCCGTACAAGCTCATAACAGTGAATTGTTAGTAGAATCTGACCCAAGGTAAGAACCTGTGGTAAATGAAGGTAAGGTTGAGGTAAACCATGATTTACCAAACCCGGTAAATACAGAGTACCAAGCTCGTGTGCCATGTCCCGATACAGTAAAGAAAGACCACACAGAGGAAGAATTTGGTGCACTCACACTTCGTGTAGACGACAAAACAATCACTCTTCAAGCTCTTGAGTCAGCTAGGACATCGAGTAATAAAGGTATGAACGTTAATTCGATTGATAACCATTTGGTTCAACCTTCTTTACAGGAAGCATCACTAAATAACTTAGCTGAGCTAGATCTTAGAACTCGTGCCAACAAAGAAGAATTATATGAGGAACGAAGCCTTAGGGTCGACAAACTAGAAGAGTGGAAAACACAATTTAAAGAAGAACCGAAACCACACGAACTGAAACAGAAGGAAACCCCAGACGAGCTGATAGGAACAACAAATCACTTCAAAATAGGGGATCAGGTATTGTTGAATAAGGAAGACCCTTGAATCACCAATTCATACCTCAAGAAAAACGAAGAAATCACTTTTGAGGTACTTAATGTCTTCCTATATGGGCCAGTCGAGGTAAATAATCCTAAATTAAGCACTTTTGAGGTAAACACTACTCGACTTAAACTTTATATCAGAAACCTAGTTGATCGCATGAGAAAGGATTTTCACCTCCTCAAACCACCATGACCATACGAATGAGAGGTAAAGTCTAGCTTAAGACTATAAATGAGCGCTTCTCGGGAGGCAACCCAAGCACTAACCCTATTTATTTTTACATTTTTATTTTTTTTCTTCTTTCATTTTCTTCTTCTTATTAGCATCAAACTAACCAAGAGAGCAGGTTTCCAGACCACACGGCCGTGGCCGTGGCCGTGTGGAAAAAAATAAAAAAATCCCAAAACACGGGCTACATCTCTATTTAAACCTCCTTCTTCCTTTTTCTTTTCTAGTTGTCTTTCTTCTTTCATTTTCCATTATTTATTTTTATTTTTATTTTTATTTTATCTTTATTTTATTTTTACTTTATTTTCTTTATTATTTTCTTCTTATTCTTCAAGATATTTAGATTTAGCTTAGGAAACAATAAAATCAAACCGACTGCTTCGAGGATTCAATTTCAAACGATTTGAGACGCTTCCCCACGTTCACCTCCAATCCTATCCAGTTTCTTTTCATTGACTTCATCCAAAATTCAGGAAGTTTCACTTCTCTCCCCATCTTATGATTTTATGCTTATTTTGATATTATTTGATAATATAGTATTATTTGATAATCCCTGAATTATGCCTTGTTCGAAAGTAAAATCTCTCAGATTATGATTAGAATGAAATTTTCCTGATCTATGATTTTTGTTAATATGTTTTGGATTAAGTCATTGATAATTGTGCATTGATGATTAAAATTGAAGGATACTAGAGAATCAAGCATGATAAGTCTATTTTTCAGAAAAAAAAATTTTTAGGTTGTTGACCTGAATTTGAATATTACCTTGAAGTTTGAAATTTACAAGATTGACATAAAAAACCCATAATTTTTGTGAGATTTTGAGCCTATTAGAGTATATATTCTTTTTCATGCTCACTTTATTCATTATGAGTGTGTCAACTATGAACTGTTATTCTAGAACTTGCTTCGATTATACGTGTCAAGACCACACCTATGATTTGATATACCAAGAAGATAAAGGCACCTAGGTTTTAACTCACTTACTCCATAAAAAAAAAGCCTACCTTCATAATTAACCCCTAGTGAACCCTGTTGATCCTAACAACCCTTTTTATTGACTCACCCACTAATATTAACCCAAAACCCTTTGTATTTGTTATCACCATTCTTTTTTACTAACCTTATATCGAGATTTAATTTGGTCTGTAGCAACCTAAAATTTGCTCGGGCGCTAATTGAGAAAATAGAGTTTCGATTTTATTTAAAAAGGGGAGTCGCCAGCGATCTTTTTTCTAGGTGTGATCGGACACCTAATAAATCCTCTTTTTTAAAAGAAAATTATTTTTTGAATTTTCTTTAAAAAAGGCCGAATTTAGGCCTACGTCAAAATTCCAGAAAAAAATAGGGTTAGGGAGTCGATTACACGCAAGGAAGATATTAGCACCCTCGTGACGCCCAAAATTGGTACCTCGTTAAACGCGTGTTGTATTAATTTTCAAAAATACGAGTGCAATTTAATATTTAATCGTGATCTGTTTAAAACACGAGAATTTTTGAAAACACGAAAATTTTGAAATGCGAGAATTTTTAAAACACGAAATTTTTTTTTAACTTGAGAATTTTTGAAAAAACGAAAATTTTGAAGACACGAAAATTTTGAAACTCAAGAATTTTTTTTAAAACACGAGAATTTTTGAAAACACGAAAATTTTTGAAACTCAAGGAATTTTTGATACCCGAGAATTTTTGAAAACAAGAAACTTTTGGAAAACACGAAAATTTTAAAAACACGAAAATTTTGAAACGCGAGAATTTTTGAAAACACTAAATTTTGAAACTAGAGAATTTTTGAAAGCACATTCGGTATTATATAACCCTTGCAACTGGTTGTAATATGCAATGCTTTTACAGAGCCCTTACCATTTGGCGGTATTTCATCATCACTGAAAGAGATGAAATTATCCGCATTCAGGTTATTTACCCACCTATCAAGCTTTTCAACAGATACATTGCTCGCCACATAAGCTTGATTTAACACTTTCAGCAAAGCATTCCGATGTGGTTCTGGATTCAATAGTAGATATAATACCGAGATTCGTGTCGGTTGCTTGTTTAATTGTTCTATGACGTTATATTCACTGTGCTTAATGAACTTCAAAAATTCATGTGCGTCCTCTTCATTCACAGGCTTTTTAACTTCTTGTTCGGACGGAGTTTCAAACTCGACCTCAGCCTCATGCATCGGTGCCTTTCCTTTCTGGTTCGAGTCACCAGTCTTCTTCCTTGTTTCAACCACCTCAGGAGAATAACATCTCCCACTCCGGGTAAAGTGTACCACTTCGCTAACATTTCCAATCGTAGCTTTGGATTTTTCACCTTCGGGTATGATAATGTTGACAACATATTTCCATGGTACCGCCTTGTTGTCCTTGTAAGGGAAAGGAGATGGTACTTCAATTATCATCTTTGGTTTCACTTTTTCCTTTTTTTCCTCGTAATAGATTACCAAAGGTTGATCGGTGCTATAAAAGGAACCTAATGATTGATTATCAGAAGCGCATATTTCTCCTTCATCGGCCTCTTCCACTCTGTTAAAGATCTCGACCTCCTTGTTGTCCATCATGTCTTGAAGTAATTTTTTGAATCCCTCACAAGACTGGATGCCATGCTCTTCTATGCCATGGAAGACACAAAAACTTTGACCTTTTGTACTTTCTTCCTTGAAACTTCTGTTGAGTGGACAGAACAAACCCTTCTCAGCCATTATTTCCCATACCTTCCACAAAGGTGTCTTTATTTTAGAAACACAACTTTTGGCTCCCCACCTGTCTTCCTTTGTCACCGTGCTCACGTTCCCTTCAGTATGGTTAGGGAGTGGATTTCCAACCATATTACTAGTACCATCAAATCGTAAAATGCCTACATCAATAAGACCTTGAACCCTCCTTTTAAAGGCAAGACAATTTTCTGTAGAATGCCCCTGGTTTCCAGCGTGTTACATGCAACTAGCATTAGGATCGTACCATTTTGGGTATAGAGGCTTCATGGGTACCATATAATGTGGGGATATTAATTGTTTTTCCAATAATTTTGGGTAGAGCTCTCCGTATGACATGGGAATAGGGGTGAATTGAATTTTTCAGGATTGGGTCTTGTCGGTCTTTGTTCATTTTTGGGTTGGCTTTGAGCAAGCATGGTATTTGGTGGGACATTGGCGAGTGGTCTTTGGTTATTTATGCCGTAGACGGGGTAAGGAGGAGGTGCTTGATAATAAGGGCTTTGGGGAGGAAAATAAAAGCTTGGAGGTGGGCCTATTGAGGTCGTGGTTGGGTTGGGTGCGGATTAGAACTATAGTGGCTCTCAGTCCCCACCATATGGGTTTCTGCCTCTTTTTTCTTTATGGGTACTGCCCTTTTCGAACTCTCGGAGCCTTCCATCCTTCCACTCTTGATGGTATTCTCTATAAGTTCCCCAGATATTACAATATCTGTGAAGTCTTTCGTGACACTTCCTACCAATTTATCATAAAACAGTGCTTTCAAAGTGTTGATAAAGAGGATCGTTATCTCAGTTTTAGTTAATGGGGGTTCTACTTGGGCTGAGATATCCCTCCATCTTTGCGCGTATTGCCTAAAAGTCTCTGTTGGCTTCTTTTCCATCATCTGCAGTGTTAGTCGATCAGGCAGCATGTCGGATACATGCTTGTATTGTTCACAAAATGCTGATGCTAAGTCTTTCTATGACCGGATCCTTTCTCTACTGAGTTGATTATACCATAGAAGAGCCGATCCGACCAAGCTATCTTAGAAACAGTGTATGAGCAATTCATCCTCATTCACGTAACCAGTCATTTTCTGACAAAACATGATGAGATGCGCCTTTGGGCATCTCATTCCATCATATTTTTTAAAATCTGGCACTTTAAATTTCGGAGGCAGAACCAGATCGGGCACCAAACTGAGCTCTTTGGTACTCAGTGCAGAGAAGACTTCAGTACCTTCTATCGCCTTGAGTCTTCTTCCAAGCTCTTATACTTATCCTGAGCATCATGATCATCCATTTTCAACCTGGCTATTTCTACCGGATCATCCAAATTTGGAACAACTGCATTAGTAGGATTAGCTCCAGGGTTCGATACGAATATACCTTGCCCCTCTTGAGCAGGTGGTGTAGGTCGTTGCTCCAGGCCTGCAGGTTCCCCTTGAGGATATCCTCTTTGCATTGCATGGACGTGAGGTGGAGTGAATCCTGAGGGATAGGACAAACTCTGATTAGCTCTTGGCTGGGGTTCAGGGCTCTGCATGGGTCCTTTTTCTTTGACCAAAGCTGTCATCATCTCCATCATTTTGGCCATTTGATCCTTTTGCTCGAGCGATTCCTCTCGAGATCTTACCATCAGATCTCTTGCTTCCTGCTGTGACTTGGCCAACTGCTCTTGTAACTCTCTATGGATCCTTTCCATCCTTTCAATTCTTTTGTTAGTTCAGCATCCATAACTCTAGTTCTTAGACGCGTCCTATAAGAATGATGTGATTCCAGATTCGTGGTGTCACAACTGTGGATTTTACGGTTTTAGCCTCAGTGAATGATTAGGGTGATATGCACATGCAATGAATGGATGAATGGACAAATGACAAATGAATGTTAGTCATGAATAAGTATGCAAGAATTTGGTGTTGATTTCAAGATAGCCCCATACTTAGGCATTTCATTAATCAAAAGAGTCCATTACAAAACATTTTGCCATCTCTAATTTAACAGTTACACAAATTTCCTAGCCACATCGCCTTGTTTCTTTACTAGTTCTAGGAATTCCGACATGCTTGATCTTTGGCTCAAAGGGAAATGGCAACTGAGAGCTTTGGCTTCATCTGATAATTGCACGATTTGCACAGCCGCCTTGCGAATTTGATTTATCAAACTACCGAGATGCATATCTTTTTCTTGGAGAGCTCTTTCGTAGGCACGAATGTCTCTATCATGCTGGCCATTCTTTTCTTCTAGGGCTTTTAGGAGAGTATCCAAATGTTGCTGATGAGCTTGCAGCGTATTTTCTAAATCTCGTATTTTCTCTCTTAGCTCTTGACGCTCAGACTGACTAGTCATTAATTCTGCAGACACGGTTTCGTATTTAACATTCTTCTTTCTTAACTCCATCATAGCACGTGCAACTTTTTCCTCTTCCTTCTTCGCTTTCCCTCTCCAAAATTCCATCCCACCTTTGATGTTGCTTAGTTCTTCCTTCCATTTCGCCGATGATTTGCCCAGCCTACTATTCCTTATAGTGCCTCTTAATTTCTTATTTTCCAAATGAAGATCCTTTAAGTCATTTCTCATGATCTCAGCTTCTTTCTGGACTTTCTCGGTTCTGGATTTTTCAATTTGAACATCAATCTTTAGCTGGTAATTTTCCTCTTGAAGAGAACTAATATCCCGTAACAGCTTGGCCTTTTCATGTTCAAATTCATGTCTTGCCATTTCCAATTCAGACGACATATCTTCTGAGAAAGGATTCTTGAAAGTGCAATCCGTCGGCGATATTTCCTGACTATTCACTCGTCGTTGTCTCCATATGTCATAATCTTGAGTGATGGTGTCAGCATACAGAGCTAACTCCATTAGGTAAATTTCCTTCCAAGACTTTGCAGTTTCTCGGACTTTTTCAAGTAACCTTCACCTATAAAAGCAAACTCTGACTGTGCCAATCCTTCAGTAGCTGGTATGAACTGTCGTGAAGCAAACTGCCTTTGAACCATTAACGGAGCATATCCAACTCCTCCCCATAATCCAAGTAAAGGCACCCAATCTTGGCTTCCACACTTGTATAACAGAGCCGAAGGACGGATCCATGGTGCTCTCCAAGTTATATCTTCAGCGCAGAGGTTCTGAAAAACTGAAACTCAGTGCTGTTTGGTGACATCCTTTGGCCAACCTTTTCCAAGGTAAGCTTCCAGTGGAGAGAATGTTTTTGAAAACATGTGGAAAGGTGTGCGCTCCACTTTCCAGAAGTGGCTCAGAATTCAAACATTAAGTAACTGCGCGTATCCGAAAAACGTCCTTCCCCTTTTCTCCTACAACTACTTAGAGATCTAAAAGTCTCAGCCAAGATAGTCGGGACGGGGTTAATTCATTGTCTCAAATTTTCGAAAAAAATCCACTACCGCAACTTCTATATGTTTAAGAACCTTTGAGAAGACGATTAATCCGTAAATTGCCAAAGCAAACAGATCCGCTCTCTTCACAATATCTTGATGGTTTTGAACTAAGTCTCGTAGAGAAAACCATGGAACGCAACTGACTTCGTTCTTTTTCTTTATCTGTTTCTCAGCCCATGTATCAGTCATTCCCTTCCACTTCATTAGCTTTTTCTTGAAGGTCATAGGTTTGGGCTCTTTCATATATATCTTGTTGAATTGTGCATGGTCAACGCGAAGCAAGGCAGCATACTCTTCTATGGTCGGAGTCATATCTTCCTGATTGAAAGTGAAACATTGGTAAGCTGAGTCCCAAAATCGAACCATGGCTTGAATCAACTGTTGGTCTACTTTGACAGCGATCAAGTGAGCTATATCCCCGTACTTTTCAGTAAAGATGCCCCTTGTGTCTGAGTCCCACTGTTTCCAAATCCAAGTCAAGTCTTCGAGGTTATTCTGACGAGTATTCGAAGTTACATGCTGGGGAAGATGGGAGATACATCCTTCCTTTAAACTGTCCCCTTTTGCTTTCTGGGTTTTCAAAGACCAGTCTTGAACCACGGCATTTTTCTCAATTACTTGTGTAATTGACTCCTCCATCATAAACCCGTTTTTGGCAACCAATCTCTAATCAACACATTCCTAACAAGATGCCTATGATGCATGATGACAAATAAAAATGAAGATAAACGACCTTGGTTAGTAATCACAACAAATATAAACGGAGAAAAATTATGGAAACTCTAACAAATTAAGCTATTCAATCATGCATTTTGGTGAAACTGACCTAAGTGTTTTTTTTTTACCCCATCATGCTTTACAAAAACCTACCCCAACATACTCATCAGATAATCTATCCAATCCAAATTATTAAACGGACCCGATTCCCTTGCATAAAAAGTGTAAATGTAAAAGAAATAAAAGGTAAGAGGCGTTTCTCCCATGTACTTATTTGGGTGATTATTAACGGACGATGGTTCGGCATGGCTCTAGTCGGGTGGCTCATACGGTTCACTATATGCAATTTCGTTTCTAAAAAAAGGTACTCAAATTGTCCGTACTGTCGCCTACTAAGGCTAGTACAGAGCCTCGGTTATCACCCATCATTGGCTCGCGAGCTCAATTCGAGGGATTACATTTACTTATGCCTATGCGGAGGGACAAGTTAACTCACGATAGCATAAGTCATATGTAACCCGGAAGTATTCACTAGCCTGTGCGGAGGGATGAGTTAACTCACGAAGGCATAGCGTTTACTTCCACTTAAGCGGACGGAGCCCGGGTAGAGAGCTCATATTATGCAAAAATACAAGTGCACGGTGTGTGGGGAGAAACTCACAAACCTTTTCGTTTTTTATTTTAAAACTAAAAAACTAAAAACTTAGAGCTAAAAAACAAAAAGATAAAATAAGTTAGAAAAATATTTACAACATGATGCAAATGCATGACTTTAAAAAAAAAATTGAAGGATCACGACTAAATATTAATTTGAACAAGGAGTTTCAAAAATTTTAACAACACGCGTTTAATTCCAAACTCGACTCTCAAAAAAAAATCCCCAACGGAGTCGCCAGTTGTAGCGACCTAAAATTTGCTCGGGCGCTAATTGAGAAAATAGAGTTTCGATTTTATTTAAAAAAGAGAGTCGCCACCGATCTTTTTTCTAGGTGTGATCGGACACCTAATAAATCATCTTTTTTAAAAGAAAATTATTTTTTGAATTTTCTTAAAAAAAGGCCGAGTTTAGGCCTACGTCAAAATTCCAGAGAAAAATAGGGTTCGGGAGTCGGTTACGCGCGAGGAAGATATTAGCACCCTCGCGACGCTCAAAATTGGTATCTCGTTAAACGCGTGTTGTATTAATTTTCAAAAATGGGGCTGCAATTCAATATTTAATCGTGATCTGTTTAAAACACGAGAATTTTTGAAAACACGAAAATTTTTTTTAACTCGAGAATTTTTGAAAACACGAAAATTTTGAAACTCGAGAAATTTTTTTTAAAAACATGAAAATTTTTTAAAAACATGAAATTTTTTGAAAACACGAAAATTTTTGAAAAACATGAAATTTTTGAAACTCAGGGATTTTTTGATACTCGAGAATTTTTGAAAACACGAAACTTTTGGAAAACACGAAAATTTTAAAAACACGAAAATTTTGAAACGCGAGAATTTTTTGAAAACACTAAAATTTCTAAAAACACGAACATTTTGAAACTTGAGAAAAATTTTTAAAACTTGAGAATTTTTGAAAACACTAAAATTTTGAAACTCGAGAATTTTTGAAAACACGAAGATTTTTGACAACACGAAGATTTTTGAAAACACGAAAATTTTGACAAATTACATATTGACGTAGTATAATCTAAAAATGAAATTTTGATAATTTAAAAATAATTACAAGAATACTCAGTTTATTTTAAAACCCGAGAATTTTTTTTAGATTTTTTTATTTTTTAAAAGGGCGTATCGTATTTAACAAGAACCGATGATATTCACCCAACATAGCGATGAAATCAACGACTTAGTGTTAAATCGATTCGTTGCCTTATTTATTAAAATTATTAAAATTGTAACTAGAATAAATATAATAATTTTTCTAAAAATTAGGAAAGAAATATATTTAAAAATACCAATAAAATTAAAAACGAGATGTAATTGAAATACATGTACATAAATTTAAAATGGGTTAAAAAGTTACCATAAATTTGGGCTTGAAGATTGGGCTTTCTCCTTTTTCTTTCTTTTTTTTGAATTGAAGAATTGGGCCTACTCTTCTTTTTTTTTCTTTTCTGATGGGCTTCTGAGTTGGGCCCAGATTGGGCCTGCTGCTGGAGCTGGGCTACGTGAGTCGGGTCGGGTCGACCCGCTGTCTATTTTTTTAATTTTTTTCTTTTTCCTTTTTCTTTTTTTCTTTCTTTTTCTTTCTTTCTTCTTTTTTCTTTCTTCTTCTTCTTCTTCTTTCTTCTTTTTCTTCTTCTCCAATCGCCGCCGTTGACGCCTCCGTCTCCTCCGCCGGTGATGCTCCTTCTCTCTCCCTCTTCTTTTCTTCTTCTTCTTCTTTCCTCTCTTTTTCTCTTCTTTTTCTTTCTTTTTTTCTCTTTTTCGTGGGTGTTGTTGGGGGTTTCACTTTTGGTTGATTTCCCTATTTTATAGTGTTTTTTTTTTTGCAGGTATTAGGTAGCTAGGGGGAAGGGAGGCCATCCCTTAGGCCGGTGGCCGGAAAATCGGGGGGTGGGTGCGCGAAATCCGCCGAATTTTTGGAGATTTTCTGACAGAAGGACTGAACTGTAAATGCAATAAAACTGTTGGGGCCGAAGTGTAATTTTGAGAAAGATGAGGGGTCAAAATATAATTTTGAAAAGTTTAGGGGATGAAATGTAATTTAAGGAAAGTTCAAGGGTCAAAATGCAATTTTTATTTTTTTATTTTTTTCAAATTTTTTTAATTTTAAAAATTAAACACATAGTTGAGCCGGACAAAATTTAGTGCTTACATGGTCGATTGCCTAATCATATTATTTCAGTAGTTGAATTCATTACTTGATTTGTTTTTTTTTTAAAAAAACCCAAAGTATACTCAGTATTAGTTCTATTAAGTGAGCTTACATGTTAAAATTTCAAATCTTAAAGGAAAAGCTCGTATTATTAGTCCTCAATTGATGTAATTATTTAGGATTAGTTGATATTTTTAGTTAGGCAATTTGTCAAGTCAGTCTCGATTCTAACCTTTTAATTTCAGCCTTTATCCACACCTTTAACCCTAGCCCCGTTACAACCCTGTTAAAGACCTTTTGATTTATGTATCATCTCATATTACAGTGGTGGAGATTTGATTTTCAGGCAAGCCTATAGGATTAACTTTTCAGGTTCGACTTCTGAGAGCTTAATTTTGAACCTTAAACACCTCGAGTGGTTTGAGTGAATCCTTAGAGAGGATGTCAATCCTTGTTGATTTTGAATCAAAGGTAATTATTTAGATAAGGGGAAACACCTACGTTTTTATGCTACAAATATATGACTTTGACTATTTTGAATCTTTAGGACTCTTCGAATTGACTCATCCATGTATAAATTATCTATGAATTATGATGAGAGATTATTGATAGGAACTATCAATCATGGAAAGTTTGTCTTAATTGTAAGTTGAGAATTTTGCTTGAGGACAAGCAAAAGCTTAAGTGTGGGGGTATTCGATAAACCGTAAAAGCAACATATTTTAATCCCACATTTAGTATGCTTTTGGATGATTTAAGCCTCGATTGATATAAAAAGGTGCTCTTAATCCTTTCTTTTCATGTCTTATACTCAGGAAAGCACCCGAGGATGAAAAGAATGAGAAACGGGCTTAAAACGGGCCAAACGGGCCAATTCACGAAATCGACACGGCCTGGACTTCAAGCCACACGGTCGTGCCTCATGGACAGCTAGAACACGGCCTAACCACGATTCACACGGCCGTGCCTCCATAAACAGACCCGAACACGGCCTGAAGTCGATCCACACGGGCGTGTGCCATGGCCGTGTCCCTGTCGCTGGAAAGAGCAATTTCATTCGGGAAAGGATACTTTGAGGCAAAGAAACACATTCCGAAGCCTATTCAAACACCCTAGTAGGAATTCTACTTAAATTAGGATACTTAAGGGCCAAGCAAGGCATCACAAAGTCTATATAAACACCCAAGGGGGCAAAGTCTATATAAACACCCAAGGGGGCAACTTGAAAGGGGAGTTCGATAGAAGCCTTCTGCCAGGGCTTTTGTCAGGGCGGTGAAGCTAGGCTACAGAGCCAAGCTGAAAAGGTCAGAGTTGTGGGAATCACTCGAAGTTAGCCAGTTGATCCATCTCAAGAAGCCGGAATTCTACTCAAGACGGCGGATTTCTCCTTCAATCCCTTCAGGGAGTTTTAGGGATTTCTTATGTTTTGTTTTATCTTTTCTCTTGAGATGTTTTATTTATTTGTTATGAACTAAACCCTTCAGATACCTGAAGGGGATGAAACCTAGATGAATCTTGTTATTAATTTCTGAATTATATGATAAATACTTAGTTTGTTCTTAATTATGTGTGCTTAATCCAAATTTGATGTGCTTAGGTGGAGGAAGAATAGACCCTGCTTAAGAGTAGATCTAGCATAATTAACCGGAGTTGATCGCACACCTAGAGATAGGGTGACGAGATTTTTCCGGATTAGGGTGAAACCTAATATGGGAATCCATAAATCGATTTACTGCTATTCTAGGGGGTTATTATTCGAGAAAGAGATTTCCGTTAATTAACCTAGGGTTAGACGTTATTCGCCTCGAGAGAGGGTTTAATATACGTTAGGGAGTCCTACGGATCAAACTAAGTGAATAAATCGTATGGTTCAGTATTAGATAACAAGTGAAGTCTAGGTGGATTCTTCCTGAGGGTATCGTCGTGATCAACTGAGTTTTCCTTCAAGTTATTTCTCAATTGGTTCCTTTTGTCTTCGCGTCTTTAGCTTGGTAGTCGTTAATTTAGATTAAAGAAACTTCACTTTATTTTAGGCTAAATAATAAAAAGAAAGTTAGTATTAGTACTTTTAGTTCCTTTGGTTTCGACAATCCGGTCTTGCCTAAGCTATACTACTATTCGATAGGTACACTTGACTTTAATCGTTGTCAGAGTTAGTTTCCAGGTTTGATCTCATTCATTATAAATTTAAAACTCTGATTTCAGCGATCAGAACCACCCAAATTTCTCATGGGGTAATCAAGGGATTCAAAGACCACTAACCCATCCAGTTTTCCAACCACCCTAACAGCAAGAGAAAAAGCTGAACCTTGAAAATATGCTAGCAAAGTTTATTTCGGTGTCAGAGACTCATTTTTAGAATACCGAAATAGCATTGAAAAATAAGCAAGCATCGATTCAAGGGCTTGAGAATCAAATTGGACAGCTGGCTAAGTTAGTTTCTGAAAGGCAACCAAGTAGTTTACCTAGTAACACCGAACCTAACCTAAAAGAGCATGTGAAAGCAGTTACACTAAGGAATGGGAAGGTGTTAGTTGAAGCTGAAAAGAATATGCCACAAGAAACTGATAAAGCAAAGGGTGAGGAAGTAAACGAGAATGTAATACCGGTACTTAAAGAGTATAAACCACCGATCCCATAACCAGCAAAGTTGAAGAAAGACCGAATGGATGCACAATTCGGTAAATTTCTTGAACTTTTTAAACAATTACATATTAACTTACCATTTGTTGAAGCTATTTCGTAGATGTCGACGTATGCAAAATTCTTAAAAGAGCTTTTAACAAATAAAAGGAAGTTTGAAGAGCTATCAACCGTGGAGCTTAACGAGGAATGTTCAACTATTCTCCAAAATAAGCTACCAACCAAATTGAAAGATCCAGGAAGTTTCAATATTCCCTGTTTAATTGGTAGTTTAAATATTGAAAAAGCATTAGCTGATTTAGGTTCCAGTATTAATTTAATGCCTTATAAAATGTTCAAGCGGCTTAATCTTGGGGAACCAAAACCCACTAGGATGAGTATCCAATTAGATGATAGATCTGTTAAATATCTTAGGGGAATTATTGAAGATGTTTTAGTAAAAGTTGATAAATTCATATTCTCTGTTGATTTTTTTGTGCTTGACATGGATGAGGACGTTGAGGTGCCTTTAACTGTAGGATGCCCATTTTTAGCTACTGCTAGGGCTGTTATTGATGTAGGTGATGGTAAACTTGTACTCAGGGTAGGTGACAAGGAAATTATTGATGTTATGCGATACTCTAGAGAGTAGGATGATTCTTGTTATTTTATCGACGCTATAGATCATTCTATTCAAGATTCTTTTCAAGAAATCATACATAAAGACACGTTGGAACTATGTCTTGTCCAAGGTGAGGAGGCGGATGGCGATACCAATGAGATGGGGGGAGATAAAAATTTCTTCCCCAAGATAAAAAAAAGTATGAGGGCATTGAAATAGACGACAAACAAAAAAAAAAACCCTCTATTGAAGAGCCTCCCAAATTGGAACTGAAACAGTTACTATGCATTTTTCAGAGATAATTCTACACTACCGGTAATTATTTCTTCAAAATTGGATCCCAATGAGAAAGACGAGTTACTACAGGTACTAAAGGAGCATAAAAGAGCCATAGCTTGGAAGATTTCTGATATTAAAGGGATAAGCCCATCGTTTTGCACCCACAAAATTTTAATGGAAGATGAACATAAACCATGTGTGCAACCTCAAAGACGATTAAATCCCAATATGAAGGAAGTTGTTAAAGCTGAGGTAATTAAACTTCTAGACACTGGAGTTATTTATCATATTTCTGACAGTACTTGGGTAAGTCTTGTGCAGGTTGTTCCAAAGAAAGGAGGCATGACTGTTGTAGCCAACGAGGAGAATGAATTGATTCCAACAAGAACAGTCACAGGTTGGAGAGTTTGCATTGACTATAGGAAGTTGAACGATGCCATGAGAAAAGATCACTTTCCCTTACCCTTCATTGACCAAATGTTAGAAAAATTATCTGGGCATATGTACTATTGCTTCCTAGACGGACTCTCTGGTTAGTTCCAAATCCCAATAGCTCTTGAGGATCAAGAAAAGACAACATTTACATGTCCATATGGTACGTTTGCTTATCGTAGAATGCCTTTTGGATTATGTAATGCTCTTGCTACTTTTCAGCACTGCATGCTAGCCATTTTTGATGAACTTGTGGAAGATATTATGGAGGTATTTATGGACGACTTTTCGGTATTCGGTAATTCTTTCCACCTTTGCCTTAAAAATTTAAAACAAGTTCTAATGAGATGTGAGGAAACGAACATTGTGCTTAATTGGGAAAAGTGTCACTTTATGGTTCGAGAAGGGATTGTGTTAGGTCACAAAATTTCTAGTAAAGGGATTGAGGTTGATAAAGCAAAAATTGAAACCATAGAAAAATTACCTTCTCCTAGGTCACTTAAGACTATTAGAAGCTTTTTAGGACATGCTGGATTTTATAGAAGATTTATTAAGGACTTTTCTAAAATAGCTAAGCCTTTAACTAAATTACTAGAAAAAGATGTGCCTTTCAATTTTAATCAGGAATGTTTAGATGCATTTAATACTATCAAAAAAAATTTAATAAATGCTCCAATTATAATTGCACCTGATTGGAATTTGCCCTTTGAACTAATGTGTGATGCAAGTGATTTTGCAGTAGGTGCGGTTTTGGGACAGCGAAGAGACCAGCATTTTCAGTCGATTTATTACGCTAGCAAGACATTGACGGCCGCACAAGAAAATTACACCATCACAGAAAAAGAGTTGCTAGCTGTGGTTTTTGCATTTAATAAATTTAGACAGTATTTGATATTATCTAAAGTTGTCATTTACACTGACCATTCAGCTCTTCGTTATCTTTTAACTAAATCAGATGTAAAACCTCGACTCATAAGATAGATTTTACTCTTACAGGAATTTGATTTGGAAATTCAGGATAAGAAAGGAGCTGAAAATCTCGCGGCAGACCATCTTTCTAGACTTGAAAATCCACATATCAAAGAACTCGATGAGAGTGAGATAAATGACTCGTTCCCTGAAGAACAACTCTTGTCTATATCCGACTCTGAGGTAACTTGGTTTGCAGATATTGCGAAATACTTAGTTGCTAACATCCTACCAAAAGGGTTGACACATCATCAAAAGAAGTGATTCTTTGCTGATGTGAAAAACTATTTTTGGGAGGACCCTTTTTTTTCGTATATGTTCAGATCAAGTAATTCGGAGATGTGTTACAAAGGTAGAGCAAGCAAAATCCTAGAGCATTGCCATTCAGGATCAACAAGAGGACATTACAGTGGGACTAGGACAACATATAAAACGCTCGAATCAGGTTTTTATTAGCCCACTCTGTTCAAGGACGCTAACAGGTATGTTACTTCGTGTGATAGATGTCAGAGAACAGATAATATCTCTAAACGCGATGAAATGCCTCAAACATATATGCTATCATATGAAATATTTGATGTATGGGGTATTGATTTTATGGGTCCATTTCCTAGCTCATTTGGGAATAAATACATCTTAGTAGCGGTTGATTATATGTCAAAATGGGTGGAAGCTCAAGCTTTACCTACTAATGATGCTAGAGTGGTAGTGAGATTTCTTAAGAAACTCTTCTCTCGATTTGGAACACCTAGAGCAATTATTAGTGATAGGGGTACTCATTTTTGTAATACTCAATTTGATAAAATCTTAAAGAAATATGGAGTGCACCACAGAACAGCTACCCCTTATCACCCTCAAACTAGTGGACAAGTTAAAGTACCTAATCGAGAGCTTAAGCGTATTCTAGAGAAAACTGTAGAATCAAACAGGAAAGATTGGGCATTAAAAGTAAACGACACTTTATGGGCCTATAGAACCGCTTTTGTAACTCCCATAGGAACATCCCCATACAGACTTGTTTACGGGAAGAGTTGTCATCTACCATTCGAATTAGAGCACAAAGCATTTTGGGCTATAAAATTCTTAAACTACGATCTTAAACTTGCAGGTGAGAAAAGATTGATGCAGTTGAACGAGCTAGATGAGTGGTGAGTGAATGCCTACGAGAACTCACGTTTATACAAAGAAGCAACAAAGCGACACCATGATGCTCGTTTGAAGCAACCTAAGCAATTTGAAGTTGGAAATCTTGTTCTACTATACAATTCAAAGCTCAAACTATTCCCTGGAAAGCTGAAATCAAGATGGTCAGGTCCATTCGTAATCAAAACCATTTTTCCCAATGGCACAACTGAGGTAACTCATCCGAGTTATGGCACATTCAAGGTAAACGGTCAACAACTTAAACTATATAATGGTGAGGATTTTAGGGATATTAGAGAGGAGCTTCAGCTCCGTGAACCTTCATAAAAAGAAGAATACAAGGTAAGTCTAGCTTAGGACTTTAAACAAGCGCTTCTCAGGAGGCAACTCGAGCACTAACCCTATTAATTAGTTTATTTTTACTTTTATTCATGTTTTAATGTAGGTTTTTAACCCACATGGACTGGACACACGGGCATGTCCCTGGCCGTGTGAATGTGGAGACTTAGTTTTTAAAATTAAAAGAAATCAACAGAGGGCTACACGGCTTGGCGACATGGCCATGTCCCCCACACGGCCTGGACACACGGGCATGTCCTTGGCCGTGTGGACCCTGGAGCTTAAAATCCTCAAAACTTGGCAGAGACACGGCCCAAATTTAGTCCACACGGGCGTGCGACACGGCCGTGTAGACCACACGGTCTGGACACATGGGCGTGTCCTAGGCCTTGTGAAAACTGGAGCCTCAATTTTCATAATTTAACGAAGTCAGGGGGGTCCACGGGCATGATACACGGCTGTGTTTGATATCACACGGGCGTGTCTTTGGCCGTGTGAAAACTGGAGCCTAATTTCAAATTTTAAACAAGTCCGGGGGCTCCACGAGTAGGCCACATGGTCGTGTGTGCAATTACATGGACGTGTGGAAATCCACACAGGCGTGGAAGAAGCGAAGTGCTTAGCACACGGGCGTGCGACGCGGCCGTGTGGACCACACGGCCTGGACACACGGACCTGTCCAAAGCCGTGTGAAAACCAAGAATTCGCAAATCGCGACGAACACGGGCTGGGGAATAAGCCACACGGGTGTGTGACACAGCCGTGTGACTCGACATGGGCCGTTACACGATCGTGTCACTTATTAAAACCCCCACCTTTTTTTTCTTCAAATCCATTTTCCCCCAAAACTCACCCCAAACACTAGCTGCCGCTCTCCTTTCCGGCCACCGCCCCCTTCTCCGGTCACTGTACCATATAACCCCTCCCATTTCTTTCTTCTTTTCCCTTCTCTTTTCCTTCTCCTTCCCTTCCCTTCCCTCCACACTCCCAACACCCATACCGCCCCTCCCCTTTCTTTCTTCTTCCTCCGGCTACCCACCCGCTTGTGCCCCCACACCCGCCCCCACCCGACCTTGTGCCGCCCCAGCCTCGTCGCCCACCCCTAACGTCGGCCACCACCCTTACTGTCGCCGGTTACATTCCCTTTACCCCACTTTATTTTATTTATATTTTTAATTATCATTGTTATTATTTTATGTCTATTTTAATTATTTATTCATGCCATATTTTATTCTTTTTACTTAATTTTAATTGTTTATTTATCCTTGCATTTGAATATTCTGATTGATTGGTTTGCTATTAATTATTAGTAATATCCCACATACTTGATTTTATTTTTTATATATTTACTAGTTTAGATATTCAATTATTTATTAATTAGATTTATTTCGTTTTGTTATTTTCTAGTTTTCCGTATTTTGATAATTAGTTTTCTCTTTTCACAATAATGTTATTTCTTAGTCCTGTTGATGAACTTCATTTAGATTAGTTTCCATTTTTAACATATTTCTAGTATGTCTGTTAACCCATGTCAATTTTTCCTAATCGTTTTCTTGCAGACACCATGACCAACACTAGAGGTAAAACCAAAGTCGCTGTTCCCGTTTCGAAAAAGCGGAAGGGCCCCGCTGCGACCTCATCAAGTGCCTCCGTTGAAATGCGCCACCCCTACCTCCAATTCGTCGTGGACCTACCGGAGGACCTATTTCAGCTCCTTCGAGTACGACCCCTCGGTTTGGGCCGCTACATCGATTGGGCCGCGTTGGAGCAGGTCTACCTTACTGACGAGGTTTGTGCCCTCATTGACACAGCACTATGGGATCGCTTCTTCAGTATTGACGAGGCCACTTATATGGAGATCACTTTGGAGTATTGCTTGACGTTCCACCTATAGAGCGTCATGTCTGTCCATGACGAGCCTGACACCATCGTCTTTTGCCTCGGCAGTGTGGTGCACCACATGAGCGTCCCAGAATTTGGTGCTGCTTTGGGACTTTATACGGAGGAGTTCATGAGTGCCGAGGACTTTTTTCAGCTTCATCGCCACATTCATTACTGTTGGACCGATATTGGCGCTCTGACAACTTATGATCCTAGTCGCTCGAAGGCGACTTCCCTCTCTCCTGTCCTAAGGTATATTCACGCACTTCTAGCTCATACTTTGACAGGTCAGAGAGAGAGCACCAGCGTCGTGAGCACACACGATGCCTACTACTTATGGAGCATGGCTCACGGCCACGTCATCGACTTGGCATACTTCCTGGCTCTAGCCTTCTGCCGCCAGACTGACCGCCATAGGAAGGGCCCCATCTGTTTAGGGCCTTATGTGACTCGCCTCGCTCAACACTTCGGTCTCCTCACACCAGAGCAGTCCTCTTCGCTTATACTGGTTGGCCAAATGTCCCCTCAGGGCATCTCGAGCATGTTACATATGACGATGATCAAGCGACGTCGTGGTTTCGATCCCCCCAGTACCGACTATCTCGACCTGATGATCAGGATGATCCCGAGGACATTACTGAGGATGTTCCTCCCCTTCACGAGGATCCACCACACCCTCCACCACCGAGTCACCGACCTCTCTCTTCTACTGCTACTTTAACCGACATATTCGTGCGACTCACTCGCTTCAAACAGTAGTGTTATCAGTGCTTCGACAGTCTAGAGGCCACCTTATAGCAGATATGCCACCATATCCATATTTCACATTCGGCACCTCCACCTCGCGACGCATCTGACGATGTGGACCTTTGAGTCCATTTATTTTTGTTATTATTTTTCTTTTATTTTTAGTCTATTTTCCTTTATGTTTCGTATTATATTTTTAAAGACTTGTCTTTTATATTTTGAACTATATTTTAGTTGTTATAATTATTCCTCATCAAGTAATCCCTTAATCTTCTTCCACAGTTGTGTTTATTTTCTTAATAGTTGCTCAGAATCATACACTTCACTACAATTCTGCATTCATTCTTCCCCGAATTTCATCCAAAATTCAAGAAGTTTCACTCCTCGCCCTCTCTTATGATTTTCTTATTATATTGTCATTATCTATTTTGGTACATTTAGGACAATGTACATCTTAAGTGTGGGTAGGTTAATTATATCATTATTAGAAAATCCCTGAATTATGCCCTGTTCTTAAGTAACTTTCTCATATTACTATTAGAATAAAATTTTTATTGATTTATGATTTTTATTGATATGTTTTGGATTAAGTCATAGGTAGTGCATTGATGGTTTAAACTTTAAGATATTAGAGAATCAAACATGATAAGTCTGTTTTCAGAATTAAAATTTCTAGGATGTTTCCCTAAATTGAAATATAATCTTGAAGTTTGAAATTTGCAAGGTTGACATCAAAAACCATAAATTTTGTGAGACTTTGAGCCTTTTAGAGCATATACTTTTCTTGCTCACTTTATTGTTGGTTATGAGTGTGTCAATATTGATTTGTTATTCTAGAACTTGCTTCGATTATGCATATCGAGACCACACCCTTGATTTAATATACTGAGATGATAAAGGCACATAAGTTTTAATCCACTTACCCCAAAAAGCCTACCTTCATAATTAACCCCTAGTGAATCCCTTTGATCCTAATAAACCATTTCTTGAAATACCCTTAATATTAACCCAAGACCCATTCTTTTTAATTCATTGAGAATTTTTCTATTGTTTTAGCTCCTTTTTGTCGAGATTTAATTTGAGCAGTTGACTAATTATGTTCTTTATTTCAGTTGTTAAATTCTTTCTTATTATTATTGTACACGAAAAAAAAATGAAAAATATTTATTACTAGTTCTATGTTATTTGAGCTTAAGCAGTTAATTTAACATTTTAAGAAGAAGCTCATTTTTTTATTCAATTGTAATTATTCATTATTAGTTCATTTTTCTAGTTAGGTAAATTGTCAATTCAATCTCGATTCTAACCCTCTAATTTATCCTTTATCTACACCTTTAACCCAAGCCCCGTTACAACCCTTTTTAAGACCTTTTGATTTGTGTATCATCTTATTTTATAGTGGTGGAAAGTTGATTTTCATGTAAGCCTATGGTAATAACTTTTCATGTTTGACTTTTGAATGCTTAATTTGAACCTTAAACACTTTGAGTGATTTGAGTGAACCTTCAGTGAGGATGTCAATTCTTGTCAGTTTTAAATCAAAGGTAATTATTTAGATAAGGGGAAACACCTATGTTTTCATGCTATAAAATTTGTGACTTCAATTGTTTGAATCTTTAATATTCTTTTAGTTAAATTATCAATGTATGGATTACCTATGAATTATGACAAGACATTATTGATAAGAATTATGAATTGAGGAAGTTTAATTTTAACTATGAGTTGAGGATTTTGCTTGAGGACAAGCAAATGCTTAAGTGTGGGGATATTTGATAAACCATAAAAGTAACACATTTTAATCCCACGCTTAGCGTGTTTTTGGATGTTTATTTATAGAATTTGGTGAATTTGATGCTCCTAATCCTTTAAATTCATGTTTCTATACTAAGAAGAGCATAGGGGAGTGAAAGGAATGGAAAACATGCCAAAACCGGACAAAACGGGCCATCTTAAGGATCCACACGGCTAAAGCTCACACCACACGGGCTGGACACATGCCCGTGTGCCAGCCCGTGTCAATCGAGAGCCATGCACATTCCCACACGGCCTGAGCCTCCTCACACGGGTTGATCACACGCCCGTGTCCCCGTCGTATCCTACTTTGTTTTCACGCAGAAAAAGTCAATTTTTAGGGTTTCTGATCCTTCTAAAGTCTATAAATACACATCAAAGGAATACCTAAGGGAGCACTCAGAGTAGATCGAACGAATTACTTAAAGGAAGCCATCAGAATCATCTCAAAAGCGAATTCACTCCAAGATTGAAGATCTCCATCAAGTTCTTTAGAAGTTTTTGGGTTCTTTATGTCTTTTTGTTTTCTTAATTCGATGATGTTTTCCTTTTATGTTATGAACTAAACTCCCTAAATACCTAGGGAGGATGAAACCTAGATGAATCTTATTATTTAATAAATCTGAATTACGTGATAAATACTTGATCTTGTTCTTAATTATGTGTTTTTAATCCTTGTGTTGATGTTTTTAGGAATATTAATTCAAGTTTAATGTGCTTATTCAAGTTTAATGCAAAAGTTATAATTTGTTCATTAAGGCATGAAATAGTTGAAATTTTGGATAGTTATAAGAGGATTAAATGTTTATCTAGGCTTGTTTAACAAGAAAATGTGATAAAAATTTATTTACGAGCCTAGGGGAAAAATCATAATTTTGCCAAAGTGTAGGGGCAAAATAGTCATTTTTGCCTAAAGTGTAGATTATGGTATTATGATTTATAGGTGATTAAATCAGTAAATTCCATTGTTCTAGATCAAGAAAAACGAGTTTTGGACCTTTTGGACCTAGAACGAGTGAAAAGAGAAATGCGGGCAAAAAGGTCCTTTTCGGCCCTTTCGACATCGAGGTAAGTTCATGTGCAATTGTTGCAATTACGTACGAGCTAATTTAACATTCCAATATTGTATGGAATGTATATTTATTCAATGTATGTTTGAAATATCTTTTGATGAGATGCTAAGAGAATCTAAGAGTAATAAGAAATGTATATAGCATGGTATGATGATAATTAAGGTCTCGTGTAAGACCATGTTGGCATATGACCTCGGTGTGAGATATTGAATAAGACCATGCCAGGGACATGGAATTAATATGATATATCATGTAAGAACCTATTGGGGTATAATGTCAATATGACATTATGTGTATGAGACCCAAGAGTGTTATTTAACAATTTGAGTGATTCAACGGGTATGTTGAAAAAGAGAAAGTAGGTGGTTGTGCCATGAGAAGCTCAAGTAGGTGTTAGAACTGAATTGAGATGAATTCAGTATATGATGAAACCTAGTGGGTTATGTGTAATCAACACATCTAGTTGCATAAGATAGATTTATTAATGCAATGTGTGAATGTGAATGATTATTGTAGAATCTAAGTAAGAATGATAGTGAGTGAGGATGTTCACGGATGAACATTTGAATTAGAGAAATGTATGTGGATAAATATTTGTGAATGTATAATAACGGTGGGCTGTGTGCGTTACCACCTGATTAATTATTAATTGATGGGTTGTGTACGATACCCTCAACTATATTATTATCGGTGGGCTGTGTGCGTTACCACCTGATTAATTATTAATTGATGGGCTGTGTGCGATACCATCAACTATATTATTATCGGTGGGCTGTGTGCGTTACCACCGATTAATTATAAATCGATAGGCTGTGTGCGATACCATCGCTTATAAAATCATTTGGTGGGCTAAGTGTGAAACCACCATAAGTATAAATAAATGGTGGGCTATGTGCGATACCACCCTATTAGAGATCAATGGTGGGCTAAGTGCGTGACCACCAAGAGATTAATAGTATGAGTGGCTTATTGAAAATGCTTGATGTGTTGTTTTATATGATCTTGTGGTGATTAGTGCAGGAATGTGTACTAATTAAACGAGCAATTGGCTTGTGGCATGGTAAGAATGTGCTAAGAGATAGAATGAGTAAGCTTCAAGAGTGGCTGAGTAAGTAACCATGAGTTAAGGGGAAAAACTCAGTATAACACTTTGTGGTTATCTATATTCAATGAATATCAGTATTTGTCAGTTTATGCAGATGAACTTACTAAGCAATATTACTTACTCCTCTCCCTTTCTTATCTCTTATAGGTTAATTTAGCTAGCTCAAGTTGGAGATCGCCGGGGATATTTTCACACTATCGAGCAGACATCTGGTTTGAGGTATCAAGTCCATATGAGTTATGGCATGTATAGGGCTAATACTTAAGGTTGATTAAGTCATTGCTAATGTGCCAAATGTGTTGGCCTAATTAAGTTATGGGACGATTGTATATAGACATAGATGACGATAAAAGTCAATTTAAATTGAATTAAAGATAGTTCTACCCCATGTATGGGAGGGAAACTTCATTTTTATGAATCAAATGTGTTAATTCGTGTGTTTTAATTCATGATTTGAAAATGTTTTGAAATAGCATATGAATGTATGCAATGTAGGGTGAAAAAGGGCTTGGTAGATAGCCTGATAATTGTCCACATGGGTAGACACACAGGCGTGTGTCTAGACCATGTGGGAGGCACGGCTAGTACATGGGCGTGTTTCCAGGCCGTGTGAAGTCTGCACTTTGCACTTGGGATTTGAATCACAACACAGCTAAAGTATACAGGCGTGTGTATAGGCCGTATGGATAAGTCAGAATGCCAAAGGTTTGGCACACGGTTAGAAGGCACGGGCGTGTCAAGGCCATGTAAAAGTAGTCAGTGTTGACCACGGGTGAAAGACACGGGCATGTCTTAGGGGCACATGGGCGTGTCCCTAGGCCTACACGGGCGTGTGACCCCTGTTTTATTAAAAGGTTCTCGAACTCTTGAAAGTTCTCAGAAAGACTCTGACATTTCTCGGAAGTATGTTTAGGGTCTCATAGGTCGAGTATGTGCAAGCGATGGGCTTAAACGAAATTTTATAACCCCATTTGAGATGTTTAAGTAAGATTAGCTATGTAATGCCTCAAACCCTGTTCTGGCTCGAATACGGGCAAGGGGTGTTACAATAACACAACCCACAATACTTACCAAAAACGACAGCAACTCCTTGCTATGCTTGAATATTCGGTTTACTCCCTCTGGTTACGAAATTGCGTCCCTAAAAAAGAGCACGAGTTAGCGATGTTGTTTCAAAATAACAAAGAAATGGCCTTTCGACCTAAATGAACCTAAAATGGAGAACGACCATCCACTCCCTCTATTCGGCCATATATACTTACCAAAGTGCCACAGATTCGGCAATTACTCTGAGATTCGGCTTCCACACAAAAGAAAGAACAGATGATACTCAAGGTGGAGAAGAGTATTCAAGTTCGGCCTTAGACAAGAAGAAGTAGAGTGAGGGATTCGGCTTCACCAGAGAGAAAAAGAGAAGCAGGAAGGAAATAAAAGAAGTGAAAAGCACTACCTTGCAACCACCAAAAAACTCGAGTAGGCAAAGAAGCTTCGGCAACCACAAGAACCAAGATTCGACTATGAGACTAACTGAAATGAAGAACCCAAAATGAGAAGAAACAGAGTAAGCCAATTGAAACTAGAAGAAAAGGGAATATAGGTTTCGGCTAATGAGATTAACCAAAATGAAATACCCAAGATGAGAAGAAATGAAGTAAACCAATTGAGAACTAGGAGAAAGGGGGATTGAGGTTCGGCTATGGTATAAAAAAGAGAAAATGAGAGGAGATGGAACGTAAATTTCGGCCAAGAGTGATTTGGTAACTAGTAAAAGAGAGAAAGTATGGAAACTGAGCGAAAAAGAGAGGATAGGTGAAACTGACCAAATTCGGCAATAGCAAGAAGGAAAAAAGAAAAAAGAAGAGAACAGACCCGAAACCACTTGAGTAGAAAATGCCAAAGAAAGAAAAGAAAAATAATGCAAAGGTTGCTTTGAAAGCCTATTGTCTTAATCAATTGGTTTTTCCCACAAGTATTTTCCCCAATTCATTCTCTTTGTCTTTGCATCTTTAGCTTAGTTGTTAGTTAATTTTAGATTAAATAACAATTCCCTTAATTCTTAGGCTAATATAATAAAAAGAAAGTTAGTATTAGTACTTTTGGTTCCTTTGGGTTCGACATTCCGGTCTTGCCACTAAGCTATACAACTGTTTGATAGGTGCACTTGCCTCAAGTCGTTGTCACAGTTAGTTTCTAGGCTTGATCATTCTTTATATAAATTTTTAAGACTCTGACACACGATCAAGTTTTTGGGGCCGTTGCCGGGGAACTAAAATATTAAGAACGCTCAATTTTTATTACTTTAGCCATTTTTATTTTTGCAATTTATTTTTATTTTTATTTTGCTTTTAACTTTACTGATCTTCCTTCTTTTATTTGTTCTTGATAGGTACCTCTAGTTTATGACTGGGAGGAACTCGACGGGACCCCTGATTTACGACAGTGATATTGAAGGTACTGTTCGCAGAAACCGTAGAGAAATAAGGCGCAGCTTAAATTACATAGAAGAAGAGCAAGAAGTCGAAACTAATACCACTGAAGAGATGGCTGAGAATAATCCGCTACCTTCAGAGGCGGCCGAACATCATGCTCCTCGAACTATGTATGATTATGCTAAACCTAATTTAACAGGAACTGAGTCAAGTATTGTTAGACCTGCTATTGCTACAAATAATTTTGAACTGAAATCTAACACTATTCAGATGATACAATAGTTTGTTCAGTTTGATGGTTTGCAAGATGAAGATCCAAACAATCACTTGGCAAATTTCCTAGAATTTTGCGATACTTTCAAAATAAATGGCGTTTCTGATGATGCCATCCATCTTCGATTATTTCCCTTTTGTTTGAGGACTAAAGCTAAATAGTGGTTGAATTCTCTTCCACGAGGGTCGATCACTACATGGGAACAAATGACCGAAAAGTTTTTGTTAAAATATTTTTTGCCGGCTAAAACGGCTAAGTTAAGGAATGATATCTCTTCTTTTGTACAGATGGATTTAGAAACACTTTACGATGCATGGAAGAGATACAAAGATATATTGAGAAAGTGCCCACACCATGGATTACCCTTGTGGCTACAGGTCCAAACTTTTTACAACGGTGTGAACCCTTCAACTAGGCAATTGATCGATTCAGCCGTCGGCGGGACATTGAATAACAAAACACCTGAGGCTGCCTATGAATTCATTGAAGAGATGTCACTGAATAACTATCAGTGGCAAGTCACAAGGACAAAGCCAACAAAAGTAGCCAGTGTTTTCAACCTCGACGCAGTAACCATGCTGTAAAATCAGGTAGAGATGTTAAATAAAAATGTTGATGGTTTATGTGGTTCTTTGCAGGTACATCTAGTTATGCAGTGCGATACGAATGGATGAGGGATGAACAACACAGACTATCCACCTTACAACCCGAGCACTGAAAATGAGCAAGTTCACTATATGGGTAACAATTTCAAATCTCAAAATAACCCTTATAGTAATTCTTATAATCCAGGTTAGAGGAACCACCCCAATTTTTCATGGGGTGGTCAAGGAAATCAGAGACAACAACCCCCCTCTAAACTTCCAACAACAGCCCTACCCACAGGAAAAAAACCCGAACCTTGAGGAGATGCTGACAAAATTCATCACGGTGTCAAAAACTCGTTTCCAAAACACTGAGACAACACTTAAAAATCAACAAGCATCGATTCAAGGGATAGAGAACCAATTAGGGTAACTCGCTAAGCTGATCTCTGAACGACCACAAGGTAGTTTGCCAAACAACACTAAAACTAACCTAAGGAGCAACTTCAAGCCATAACCGCTCACGATAGTAAAGGGTTAGATGAGCCCAAGGTAAGCCACGAGAATGTGGTAGAGGAAGGTAAGAACGAGGTAAGTCATGATAAGCCAAAACCGGTAATTAAAGAGTACCAACCTCATATACCATACCCCGATGCGATAAAGAAGGACAACACAGACGAACAATTTGGTAAATTTCTTAAACTTTTAAAGAAATTACATATTAACTTACGGTTTCTTGAAGCTTTTTCGCATATGCCAAATTCAAGGAAATTCTTAAAAGAGCTGTTAACGAACAAGCGGAAGATAGACGAGGAATCGCATATGGAACTGAACACAATATGCTCAGCAATGTTGCGAAATAAACTACCACGAAAATTAAAAGATCCAGGGAGTTTTACAATTCCATGCTTAATTGGTAGTTTATCTGTTAATAATGCTTTAGCTCATTTAGGGGCAAGCATAAATGTTATGCCTTATAAAATATTTAAACAACTAAGTCTAGGGAAAAGCAAACAAACTAGGATGAGCATTCAATTAGCTGATAAAACCATTAGAATTCCTAGGGGTATAATTGAAGATGTTCTTGTGAAAATTGATAAATTTGAATTCCCAGTAGACTTTGTCGTTTTAGACATGGATGAGGACAATAGTATCCTCTTAATTTTAAGAAGGCCCTTTTTAGCTACTACCAGGACTAAAATTGATGTCAGCGCAGGTGAACTCATACTTTGTGTAGGTGACGAATCAATCAGTCTTCAAGCTCTCGACTCAGCTAGGACATCGAGTAGTCAAGGTGATATCATAAATTCTATTAATAACCATTCGATTAAACCTTCTTTTCAGGAAGAACCACGGAACTACACAACTGAGCCAGATCCTAGATCTCATGCCAACGAGCAACTAACTCATGAGGAACAAAGGCTTCAGATCGATGAGCTAGACAAGTGGAAGACACATTTTAAGGAGAAACTAGGAATACACAAAGTAGAACCAACGCCATTCCATGGGATAGACAAATTTAAGATCGGAGATCAGGTATTGTTAGATAAGGCAGACCTTGGAATATCTCCGCCGGACCCTAATACAAACAAAGAAATCCCTTTTAGGGTAATGATAAACCGTAAAAGTAACATATTTTAAGCCCAAATTTAGCATGCTTTTGGATGATTTAAGCCTCGATTTATGTAATTTGGTGCTCTTAATCCTTTTTTTTCATGTTTTATACTCAGGAAAGCACCCGAGGATGAAAAGAATGAGAAACAGGCTTAAAATAGACCAAATTGCGCCAAAATAAAAATCGACACGACCTGGGCCCAAGACCACACGGTCGTGCCTCATTAAAGCCTAAACACGGCCTAAAGACGACTCACAGGGGCATGTGTTATAGTCGTGTCCCTGTCGTGGAAAAGAGTAATTTCACTCGGAAAAGGATACTTAGGGGCAAAGAAACCTATCTTAAAAGCCTATATAAACACCCTAAGTATAACCTAGAAGGGGACAGTTAGCTAGGCCAAGGAGCCAAGCCAGAAAGGTCAGATTTGTGGAAATTATTAGAAGAAAGCCAGTTGATCCATCTCAAGAAACCGGAGTTATACTCAAGATGGAGGATCTCTCCTTCAATTCCTTCATGGAGTTTTAGGGATTTCTTATGTTTTTTTTTCTCTTTTCTTTTGAGATGTTTTCTTTTATCGTTATGAACTAAACCCTCAAATACCTAAGGGGGATGAAACCTAAGATGAATCTTGTTATCGTTTGCTGAACTATATGATAAATATTTGACTTGTTCTTAATTATGTGTTCTTAATTCTTGTGTTGATATTTCCGGGATATTAATCCAAGTATGATGTGCTTAGGTGGAGGAGCAAAAGTCCCTGCCTAAGAGTAGATCTAGGATAATTAAGCGGAGTTGATCGCGCGCCTAGAGATAGGGTGACGAGATTTTGCCGAATTAGGGTGAAACCTAATATGGGAGTCCATAGATCGAGTTAATGCGACTCTAGGGGTTTTAATTAGAGATTTCAATTAATCAACCTAGGGTTAGACGTTAGTCGTCTCGAGAGAGGGATTAATATAACTTAGGGAATCTTACGGATCAAGTCAAGTGAATAAATCGTCTGGTTCAGAGTTAGATAACAAGTGAAGTCTAGGTGGATTCTTCCTTGGGTGTCGTCTTAATAAATTGGTTTTCTCTCAAGTTATTTTTTCAATTCATCATCTTTGCCTTTGCATCTTTAGTTTAGTTGATAGTTAATTTTAGATTAGATAAACAATTCACTTAATTCTTAGGCTAGATAATAAAAAGAGAGTTAGTATTAGTACTTTTGGTTCCTTTGGGTTCGACATCCCGGTCTTGCCTGAACTATACTACTGTTCGATAGGTGCGCTTGCCTTAAATCATTGTCATAGTTAGTTTCTAGGTTCGATCATTCTTTTTTATAAATTTTAAAACTTTGACATCGCGAAAACAACGATCAAGTTTTTGGCGCCGTTGCCGGGGAACTGAAATATTAAGAACACTCAATTTTTATTACTTTAGCCATTTTTTTATTTTATTTTATTTCAATTTATTTTTATTTTTATTTTTATTTTTATTTTTTATTTCTTAGTTTATTTTTAACTTTTCTAAATCTTATTTCTTTCATTCCTTTCAGGTACCTCTAGTTTATGACTAGAAGGAACCCAACAGGACCCCTACTTTACGACAGTGATATTGAAGGTACCGTTCGCAGAAATCGCAGAGAAATAAGGCGAAGCTTTAACTACATTGAAGAAGAGCAAGAAGTCGAAATTAACACCACAGAAGAGATGGCTGAAAATAATCTGCCACCTCCAGAGATGGCAGAACATCATGCTCCACGTACTATGTATGATTATGCTAAACCTAGTTTAACAGGAAATAAGTCAAGTATTGTTAGGCCTATTATTGCTGGAAATAATTTTGAACTGAAACCTAACATTATACAGATGATACAACAGTTTGTTCAGTTTGATGGTTTGCAGGACGAAGATCCTAACACACACTTAGCAAATTTTCTAGAATTCTGTGATACCTTCAAGATAAATGGCGTTTCTGATATGCCATCTGTCTTCGGTTATTTCCCTTTTCTTTAAGTAATAAAGCCAAACAGTGGTTACATTCTCTTCCACGAGGATCAATCACTATATGGGACCAAATGACCGAGAAATTTTTATTGAAATATTTTCCACCGGCCAAAATGGCCAAATTAAGGAATGATATCTCTTCTTTTGTGCAGATGGATTTAGAGGCACTTTATGACGCATAGGAGAGACACAAAGATTTGTTGAGAAAGTGTCCACACCACGGATTACCCTTGTGGCTACAGGTGCAGATTTTCTACAAAGGTGTGAACCCCTCAACAAGACAGTTAATCGATTCAGCCGCTGGCAGAACCCTGAACAACAAAACTTCTGAAGCATCCTACGAGTTTATAGAAGAGATGTCACTGAACAACTATCAGTGGCAAGTTACAAGGATAAGGCCAGCCAAAGCAGCCGGAGTTTTCAACCTCGATGCAGTAGTCGCGCTATCAAACCAGGTAGCATTGGTACATAAAAAATTTGATAGTTTCTATGGTTTTTCGCAGGCACATCCAGTTATACAGTGAGATGCAAGTGAAGGAGTGGCAAATCCTGAGTACCCACCCTACGGACAGGGCATGGAAAGCGAGTAGATGAACTATATGGGTAACAATTTCCGTTCTAACAATAACCCTTATAGTAATACTTATAATCCAGGTTGGAAGAACCACCCCAATTTCTCATGGGGCGGTCAAAGAAATCAAAGGCAACAACCTTCACAAAACCTCCAACAACAACCCTACCCACAGGAAAAGAAGTCGAACCTTGAAGAGGTGCTGACAAACTTCATAGCAGCCTCAGAAACACGTTTCCAGAAGGTAGAAACAAAACTTGAGGCATTGTCACAAGAGTTCAAGGATCAATTCGGGCAACTTGCTAAGCAGATTTTAGAGAGACCACAAGGAAGACTACCGAGCAACACCGAGACTAACCCAATGGAGCAAGTTCAAGCCATAACAGCTCAAGATAGTGAAGGGTTAGACTCGCCTAATTCATAACAAAAGAATACGGTAGAAGAAGATACAGTTGAGATCAATAACAAGTCAAAATTGGTAATCAAAGAGTACAAACCTCGCATACCATATCCCCAAGCAATAACAAAAGACGATACAGAGGAACAATTCAGTAAGTTTCTTAAACTTTTAAAGAAATTACATATTAACTTACCGTTTCTTGAAGCTCTTTCGCAGATGCCAGATTGCAGGAAATTTTTAAAGAAACTGTTGACGAATAAACGAAAGATTGATGAGGAATCACATGTGAGCTAAACGTAGTATGCTCAGCAATGTTGCAAAATAAACTACCACAGAAATTAAAAGATCCAAGGAGTTTTACAATTCCATGCTTAATTGGTAGTTTAACTATTGATAATGCGTTAGCTGATTTAGGAGCAAGCATAAATGTCATGCCTTATAAATTGTTTAAATAACTAGGTCTAGGGAAACCCAAACAAACTAGGATGCGCATTCAATTAGCTGATAAAACTATTAGAGTTCCTAGGGGTATAATTGAAGATGTACTTGTAAAGATTGACAAATTCGTATTCCCAGTAGACTTTGTCGTTTTAGACATGGATGAGGACAACACGATCCCCCTAATTTTAGGAAGACCATTCTTAGCAACTGCCAGAACTAAAATCGATGTTGATGCAGGCGAACTTATACTTTGTGTAGGCGAGGAGACAGTCACTCTTCAAGCCCTCGACTCAGCCAGAACATCGAATAACCAAGGTGAGAAAGAAAATTCTATTGATAACCATTCGGTTAACCCTTCTTTTCAGGAAGCACCATAAAAGAACACAACTGAGTCCGATCCGAAACCCTGTATGAACAAGGAAATAACTCACAAGGAACAAGGGATTCAGATCGATGAACTAGAAGAAGTGAAGACGAATCCTAAAGAAAAACTAGGGATACACAAAGGAGAACCAAAGCCACTTCACGAGGCAGACAGGTTCAAAATCGAAGATCAGGTACTACTAAACAAAGCAGACCCACGAATATCTCCACCTGATCCTAACACAAGTAAGGAAATCCCTTTCAAGGTAATCGATGTTTTTCCATATGGAAAAGTCGAGGTAAGTAACCCTATTTTTGGCACTTTGAAAATAAATGCTTCTCGTCTTAAACCGTACCATGATTATGAAACTGCCAGCACGAGAAAGGACTTTCAACTCCTCAAACCACCATGAATACACAAATGAGAGGAGAGTCTAGCTTAAGACTATAAACGAGCGCTTCTCGGGAGGCAACCCGAGTACTAACCCCATTAACTTTTACATTTTTATTTTTATTTATTTTGTGTTATTCTTTCCTTTTTAGCACCTAACTATAAATTAACCAAGTGCAGAATTCCAGGCCACACGGCCTTGTACAAGGCCTTGGCTGTGGCCATGTGGACCTCAAGAATCTCCGTACTGACATAGCAGAAACGGTATGTGTCAGAGCAAATAAAATCTTCGAGTCACGGACTCCAACCACCACACCACGGGCACCGACAAAAACCCACAGCCGTGCGATGCGGCCGTGGCCGACACTGTTTCATCACACAAGGGCGTGGCAACCCGAGCATGGGTGTGGGAGAAACAAACGAAGCCCACCACGGCCGTGCGATATGGCCGTGTGAATCGCCACGCCTAGGGTACACGGGCGTATGAAGGTACCTGACTTGAGAATTCTAAACCACCCACCCCTCCCTCTTTTCACTTATTTCTCACCTTTGTTCCTCCCTTACACCCTTCTCCACCCTCCATCCTCAGCATTCTTTGTTTTCATAGCATCCTTCTCAAACTTTTGGCCATGTCGAAGAAACGGAAGGATTCAAGCACAGTCCTCCTTAGGGAGACCGACCTTCATAAGTTCATGCCGGCTGTTTCATTCACTCGACAAGCCAAGGGTTTTTGAGACCATTTATCTTTTGTTTTACTTTTATCTTCTCCTTTATTTTCCTTCTCTTTGACTATCTTATGCTTAATTTAGTTTATTTTAATTAAGTTCTTAGTGTCAGGTTCAAAAGGCTGCTAGGGAATCACGCCTTGGGGACCACGACCACCACCAATGCAGCCTTTGAAGTTCTAAAGGCTGCTAAGGAATCACGCCACTTTCGCCACCACCAGCACCTCTGCAGACCTAGAAGTCACACCCACCTCACGAACCATCCAACAATAAGGACTATTTAGTCCATCCATCTTTCATTTTAAGTTTA
The DNA here is from genome assembly GCA_005393395.2 of Gossypium australe. Taxonomy (NCBI): domain Eukaryota; kingdom Viridiplantae; phylum Streptophyta; class Magnoliopsida; order Malvales; family Malvaceae; genus Gossypium; species Gossypium australe. The sequence continues at coordinate 86,655,959 of CM016618.1, read as the reverse complement.
TTTAAATTTTTATTTCCCTTCTCTTTATCTTTCTTATCTTTAATTATATATTTAGTTTACTTTAAATGTGTCTTAATAATTCCTGACTAATTCTTCACGCATCAGTAACCACCACAACAAAAGAAGGCACCTCCAACGTATTTTTCACATCCTCCACGGATCTAATCCATAATTTAGGAAGTTTCACTTCTCTCCCTCTCTTTTTATTATTTACTAAATGATTTTATCCATCTTTGTACATTAAGGGCAATGTACAACTCAAGTGTGAGGGGGTTAATTATAGTATTATTTGAAAAAATCCCTGAATTATTCCTTTTTTGAAAAGTAAGTTTCTCATATTATGATTAGAATGAAATTTTCTTTGATTTATGATGCTTGTTAATGTGTTTTAGATTAAGCCATTGATAATTGTGCATTGATGATTAAATTTGAAGAATACTAGAGAATCAAGCATGATAAATCTATTTTTCAAAATTTTAATATTTTTTAGGTTGTCTACCTGAATCTGAATGATATCTTGAAATTTGAAATTTACGAGGTTGATATCAAAAACCCATAATTTTCTGTGAGCTTTTGAACCTTATAGAGCGTATATTCTTTTTCTTGCTCACTTTATTGATTCTGAGTGTGTCAATATTGATTTGTTATTCTAGAACTTGCATCAATTATACATGTCGAGACCACACCTTTGATTTGATATACCGAGATGATAAAGGCACCTAGGTTTTAACCCACACACTCCACTAAACAGCCTACCTTCATAGTTAACCCCTAGTGAACCCCGTTTAATCCTAACAACCCTTTTTACTGACTCACCTACTAATATTAACCCAAAACCGTTTGTATTTGTTATCACCATCCTTTTTTACTACCCTTATGTTGAGATTTGATTTGATCGGTTGCCTAATTATTTTATTTTAGTATTAAATTCATCATTTGAGTTGTTCTTAAAAAAAATCAAAAGTTTATTCATTATTAGTTCTATATTGAGCTTATACGTTAAAATTCCACATCTTGAAAAGGAAGCTCGTAATTAGGATTATCTCATTGTTCTAGTTAGGCAATTTGGCAGGTCAATCTCAATTCTAACCTTCTAATTCAGCCTTTATCCACACCTTAACCCTAGCTCCGTTACAACCCTGTTAAAGACCTTTTGATTTGTGTATCATCTCACTTTACAGTGGTGGAAATTTGATTTTCATGCAAGCCTATGGGATTAACTTTTCATGTTCGACTTTTGAGTGCTTAATTTTGAACCTTAAACACCTTGAGTGATTTGAGTGAATTTTTAGTGAGGATATCAGCCCTTGTCGAGTTTAAATCAGAGGTAATTATTTAGGTAAGGGGAAACACCTAACGTTTTCAGGCTATAAATGTATGACTTTGATTGTTTAAATCTTTAGGATTCTTTGAGTTGAATTATCCATGTGTGAATTATCTTTGAATTATGATGAAGCATGATTGATAAATATTATGAATCAAGGAAGTTCGTTTTAATTGTGACTTGAGAACTTTGCTTGAGGACAAGCAAAAGCTTAAGTGTGGGGGTATTTGATAAACCATAAAAGTAACATATTTTAAGCCCACATTTAGCATGCTTTTGGATGATTTAAGCCTCGATTTATGTAATTTGGTGCTCTTAATCCTTTGTTTTAATCTTTTATACTCAGGAAAGCACCCGAGGATGAAAAGAACGAGAAATGGGCTTAAAACAGACCAAATTGGGCCAAAATAGAACTTGACATGGACTGGGCCCAAGACCACACGGTCGTGCCTCATTAAAAGTCCGAACACGGCCTAAAGATGACTTACACGGGCGTGTGTCATGGCCGTGTCCCTGTCGTGGAAAAGAGTAATTTCACTCGGAAAAGGATACTTAGGGGCAAAGAAACCTATCTCAAAAGCCTATATAAATACCCTAAGTATAACCTAGAAGGGGAAGGTTAATTAGGCCAAAAAGCCAAGCCAGAAAAGTCAGATTTGTGAAGATTACTAGAAGAAAGCCAGTTGATCCATCTCAAGAAGCCAGAGTTATACTCAAGACAGAGGATCTCTTCTTCAATTCTTTCAGGGTGTTTTAGGGATTTTTTATGTTTTTTTTATCTTTTCTTTTAAGATGTTTTCTTTTATCGTTATGAACTAAACCCTCAGATACTTGAGGGGGATGAAACCTAAGATGAATCTTGTTATCGTTTGCTGAACTATATGATAAATATATGACTTGTTCTTAATTATGTGTTCTTAATTCTTGTGTTGATATTTCCGGGATATTAATCCAAGTATGATGTGCTTAGGTGGAGGAGCAAAAGTCCCTGCCTAAGAGTAGATCTAGCATAATTAAGCGGAGTTAATCGCGCGTCTAGAAATAGGGTGACGAGATTTTGCCGAATTAGAGTGAAACCTAATATGGGAGTCTATAAATCGAGTTAATGCGACTCTAGGGGTTTTAATTAGAAAGAGATTTCAATTAATCAACCTAGGGTTAGATGTTAGTCGCCTCGAGAGAGGGATTAATATAACTTAGGGAATCTTACGGATCAAGTCAAGTGAATAAATCGCCTGGTTCAGAGTTAGATAACAAGTGAAGTCTAGGTGGAATCTTCCTTGGGTGTCGTCTTAATCAATTGGTTTTCTCTCAAGTTATTTTCTCAATTTCATTCATCTTTGTGTTAGAGTCTTTAGTTTAGTAGTTAGTAAATTTTAGATTAGATAAACAAACCCATTTAATTCTTAGGCTAAATAATAAAAAGAGAGTTAGTATTAGTACTTTTGGTTCCTTTGGGTTCGACATTCCAGTCTTGCCTTAACTATACTACTGTTCGATAGGTGCGCTTGCCTCAAATCATTGTCATAGTCGGTTTCTAGGTTCGATCATTCTCATTTATAAATTTTAAGACTTTGACATCACATAAAAAATGATCACTTGTTTAATGAGAAAAATATGATGAAAAACGATTTACGAGCCTAGGGGAAAAATCGTAATTTTGCCTAAGTATAAGGGCAAAATGGTCATTTTTTCCTTAGTAGAAATTTTGATGTATCATGAGTTATAAAGTGATTGAAAGAATAAATTTTATTATTATAGATCAAGAAGAACGCGAAAACAACCTTGACCGAGGAAAAGGCAAGGTTACGGACTAAGTTGTCGATTAAGGTGATGTCACACATAGCTCACCGTTATTTTACATTCATGCATAATAATGCACGTGTATATCTCTATTTCATATGTTAATCCGAGAACATCCCCACACACTACTATTCTTATTTAACTTTATACGATAATCATTCGCATTCAGACAATGCATTAATAAATATATCTCATGCAACTAAGATGTATTGATTACACATAACCCACTAGAGGTTCATCATATACTGAATCCGTCTCAATTCAATTCTAACACACACTTGAGCTTTTCGTGGTACAACCACATACTTTCTTTCTTTCAACATATCCGTTGAATCACTCAAGTTGTGTAATAGCATTCTTGAGTCTCATACACATTGTGTCACATTGACAACATACCCCAATAGGGTTTTACTAGCATTAACATATCGATGCCATGTCCCTAACATGGTCTTATACGAATTCTCACACCGAGGCCATATTCCGGTATGGTCTTACTCAAGACCTTAACTATCATCGTATCATGCTATATACAATTCCCATTACTCTTAAATTCAATTCTTTTGACATCTCATCAAAAGATATTTCATGCATTCGTAGAGTAAATATACATTCCATACAACATGGGAATATTAAATTCATTCATACGTAATTGCAACATCTGGACATGAACTTTGATACACCGTAAAAGTAACATATTTTAATCCTACATTTAGCATACTTTTGGATGATTTATCCCTTGATTTATGTAAAAAGGTGCTCTTAATCCTTTCTTTTCATGTTTTATACTCAGGAAAGCACCGGAGGATGGAAAGAACGAGAAATGGGCTTAAAACGGGCCAAATTGGGCCAAAGTGGAAATCGACACGGCCTGGACTTAAGCCCACACGGTCGTGCCTCCTTGATAGACTAGAACACGGCCTGATCACGATTTACACGGGCGTGTCACCTCATTAAAAGTCTGAACACGGCCTAAAGACGATTTACACGGGCATGTGCCATGGCCGTGTCCCTATCGTGGCAAAGAGCAATTCTACTGGGAAAAGGATGCTTAGGGGAAAAGAAACCTATTTTAAAAGCCTATATAAACACCCTAAGTGTAACCTAAAAGGGGGCGGTTAACTAGGCCAAGGAGCCGAGCCGAAAAGGTTAGATTTGTGGGAAGCACTCGAATATAGCCAGTTAATCCATCTCAAGAAGCCAGAATTCTACTCAAGACGGCGGATCTCTCCTTCAATTCCTTCAAGGTGTTTTAGGGATTTCTTATGTTTTGTTTTATCTTTTCTTCTGAGATGTTTTCTTTTATTGTTATGAACTAAACCCTTAAGATACCTGAAGGGGATGAAACCTAAGGCGGATCTTGTTATTGTTTTCTGAACTATATGATAAATACTTGATTTGTTCTTAATTATGTGTGTTTAATTCTTGTGTTAATATTTCCGAGATATTGATTCAAGTTGAATGTGCTTAGGTGGCGGAGCAAAAGTCCCTGCCTAAGAGTAGATCTACCATAATTAAGCGGAGCTGATCGCGCGCCTAGAGATAGGGTGACGAGATTTTGCCGGATTAGGGTGAAACCTAATATGGGAGTCCATAGATCGAGTTAATATGATTCTATGGGTTTTAATTAGAAAGAGATTTCAGTTAATCAACCTAGGGTTAGACGTTATTCGCCTCGAGAGAGGGTTTAATATAAATTAGGGAATCCTACGGATCAAGTCAAGTGAATAAATCATCTGGTTCAGTGTTAGATAACAAGTGAAATCTAGGTGGATTCTTCCTAAGGGTATCGTCTTAATCAACTGAGTTTTTCCAACAGTATTTCCCCAATTCATTCATTTTTGTCTTTGCGTCTTTAGCTTAGTAGTTAGTTAAATTTAGATTAAACAACAACTTCACTTATTTTAGGCTAGATAATAAAAAGAAAGTTAGTATTAGTACTTTTAGTTCCTTTGGGTTCGACAATCCGATCTTGCCTAAGCTATACTACTGTTCGATAGGTGCACTTCCATCAATCGTTGTCATAGTTAGTTTCCAGGTTCAATCATTATAAATTTAAAACTCTGAAATCAACGATCAAGTTTTTGGCGCCGTTGCCAGGGAACTAAAATATTAAGAAAGCTCTATTTTTATTATTTTAGCCATTATTTTCCGCAATTTACTTTTATTTTTAGTTTGAATTTTGACTTTGCTAAACTTTCTTTCTTTCTTTTCTTAGCAGGTACCTCTAGTTTATGACTAGAAGAAACCCAAAAGGACCACTAGTATGCGACAGTGATATTGAAGCTACCGCTCGCAGGAATCGCAGAGAAATTAGGCGAACCTTAAATTACACAGAAGAAGAGCAAGAAGGCAGATCCAATCCTACTGAAGGGATGGACGAGAATAATCCACCACCACAAGATGTGGAAAAAAATAATGCTTCGCGTACTATGTATGATTATGCTAAACCTCATTTAACAAGAGCAGAATCGAGTATTGTTAGGCCTACTATAGCTGCTAATAATTTTGAATTAAAGCTTAACACTATACAAATGACTCAACAATTTGTTCAATTTGATGGTTTGCAGGACGAAGACCCAAATACTCATATAGCTAATTTTTTAGAGTTCTGTGATACCTTCAAAATAAATGGCGTTTCTGACGATGCCATACATCTTCAGTTATTTCCCTTTTCATTAAGGAATAAATCCAAACAGTGGTTAAACTCGTTACCATGAGGGTCAATCACTACATGGGATCAAATTATCGAAAAATTTTATTAAAATATTTCTCACCGACCAAAATGGCCAAATTACGGAATGATATCTCTTCTTTTGTGCAGATGGATTTAGAGACATTATACGACGCATGGGAGAGATACAAGGATCTCTTAAGAAGGTGTCCACACCATGGTTTACCTTTGTGGCTCCAAGTCCAAACTTTCTATAACGGTGTGAACCCCTCAACGAGGCAACTAATTGATTCAGCCGCTGGTGGAACCCTGAACAACAGAACTCCTGAAGCAGCCTACGAGTTTATTGAAGAAATGTCACTGAATAACTATCAGTGGCAGGTTACAAGGACCAAACCAACAAAATCAGCTGGAGTTTTCAACCTCGACGCAGTAACCATGCTATCAACACAGGTAGAGATGATGAATAAAAAGCTTGATAGTTTGTGTTCTTCGTAGGTACATCCAGTAATGCAGTACGACGCAAGTGGAACTGTGGCGAATCCTGAGTACCACCCTACCAACCGGGCACAGAAAGCGAACAGATTAACTATATAGGTAATAATTTCAGATCTAATAATAACCCTTATAGTAATACTTTTAATCTAGGTTGGAGGAACCACCCAAATTTTTCATGGGGAGGTCAAGGAAATCAAAGACAACAACCTCCTCAAAATTTCCAAAATCAGCCCTATCCACAGGAAAAGAGGCCGAACCTCGAAGAGATGCTGACAAAATTCATGGCAGCCACAAATAATTGTCTCCAAGACACTGAGACCACCCTTAAGAGTCAACCGGCATCAATCAAAAGGATCTAGAGCCAAGTTGGGGAACTTACTAAGACAGTTGGACAACTTGCAAAGATAATTTCCGAACGACCGTAAGGGCGTCTAACAAGCAACACTGAGATTAACCCAAAGGAGCAAACCCAAGCCATCACAGCTCATGATAGTATAGGGTTAGATGAACCCAATCCAATACAAGAAAACGAGGTAGAAGAAGGTAAGGTTGAGGTAACACAAGAAAAGCCAAAACCGGTAATCAAAAAGTACCAACCTCGCATTCCTTATCCCGAAGCGATGAAGAGAGACGATACAGAGGAACAGTTCGGTAAGTTTCTTAAACTTTTAAAGAAATTACATATCAACTTACCTCTTCTTGAAGCTCTTTCACAGATGCCAAACTCGAGGAAATTTTTAAAATAACTCTTGACGAACAAGCGTAAGTTAGACGATGAGCCACATGTAGAATTAAACGCAGTATGCTCAGCAATGTTACAGAATAGACTACCGCCAAAGCTAAAAGATCCAGGGAGTTTTACAATTCCATGTTTAATTGGTAGACTAACTGTTGATAATGCCTTAGCTGATTTAGGGGCAAGTATAAATGTCATGCCTTATAAAATGTTTAAACAACTAGGTCTAGGGAAACCCAAACAAACTAGGATGAGTATTCAATTAGCTGATAAAACTGTTAGAATTCCTAGGGGTATTATCGAAGATGTTCTTGTAAAAATTGATAAATTCGTTTTCCCAGTAGATTTTGTTGTGTTAGACATGGATGAGGAAAATTCGATTCCTTTAATCCTAGAAAGACCCTTTTTAGCAACTGCTAGGACTAAAATTGATGTTGGCACAGGAGAACTCATACTTCGTGTAGGTGACAAATCGATCAGTTTACAAGCTCTTGACTCGACCAGGACAATAATTGATGAAGGTGAGAAAGTAAATTCAGTTGATAACCAAGTTGTTCAACTTCCATCACAGGAAACACCACAAGGTTACAAACCTGAGCCGAATCATGGACCCCATGCCAACAAAGAAGAATTATATAAGGAACGAAGCCTTAAGATCGACAAATTAGAAGAGTGGACGATAAACTTTAAAGAAGAACCGGAACCACACGAAGTAAAACCGAAGGAGCCCCTAGAAGAGCTCATAGGAACATCACACCACTTCAAAATAGGAGACCAGGTACTGTTAGATAAAGCAGATCCACGCATCACCACACCAGACCTGAACACGAACAAAGAAATCCCTCTTGAGGTACACAATATTTTCCCATACGGAACAGTCGAGGTAAGCAATCCTATATTCGGCACTTTTAAGGTAAATGCTTCTCGACTTAAACTTTATCAAGAAAATAGAACTGATAGCATGAGGGAAGATATTCAAACTTTTAAACCACCCTGATTTTTACAAATACGAGGAAAGTCTAGTTTAAGACTATAAACGAGCGCTTCTCGGGAGGCAAACCGAGTACTAACCCCGTTAACTTTTACATTTTTATTTTTATTTATTCTTCTTTATTCTTTCCTTTTTAGCACCTAACTTTAAATTAAACAAGTGCAGAATTCCAGGCCACACGGCCTTGCACACGGCTATGGCCGTGGCCGTGTGGACCTCAAGAATCTCCGTACTGACAGGGCAGACACGGTACAAGTCAGAACAAATAAAATCTCCCAGTCACGGACTCCAACCACCCCACTACGGGCACCGACAAAATCCCATGGCTGTGCGATGCGGCCGTGGTCGACACTGTTGAATTACACACGGGCGTGGCAACTTGAGCATGGGCATGGGAGAAACGAACGAAGCCCACCACGGCCATGCGACATGGCCGTGTGAATCGACACGCCTAAGGTACACGGGCGTGTGAATGTACCTGACTTAAAAATTCTATTTAAACTACTCACCCCTCCCTCTTTTCACCTATTTCTCACCTTTGTTCCTCCCTTACACCCTTCTCCACCCTCCACCCTCAGCATTCTTTCTTTTCCTAACATCCTTCTCAAACTTTTGGGCCATGTCGAAGAAACGAAAGGATTCAAGCACAGCCCTCCTTAGGGAGACCGATCTTCATAAGTTCATGCCGGCCGCTTCATTCACTCGACAAGCCAAGGGTCTTTGAGACCATTTATCTTTTGTTTTACTTTTATCTTCTCTTTTATTTTCCTTCCCTTTGACTATCTTATTCTTAATTTAGTTTATTTTAATTTAGTTTCTTAGTGTCAGGTTCTTCAGACTGCTTGGGAATCACGCCACTTCTGCCACCGCCAGCACAACGGCAGCCTTAGAAATAACACCCACCTCGCGAACCATCCTACAATAAGGACCCATTAGTCCATTCATCTTTACTTTTAATTTTATTTTACTTTCTATTTTCTTTCTCTTTAGTTATCTTATCCTTAAATATATAATTAGTTTATTTTAAATGTGTCTTAATAATTCCTGGCTAATTCTTCACGAGCTCCCCAATTTTTTTCATCTAGCGCAGAACTCGTTAGTAACCGCCACAACAAAAGACGACACCTCCAACGTATTTTTCACATCCTCCAAGAAAATCATCCATAATTCAGGAAGTTTCACCCCTCTCCCTCTCTTTTGATTATCTCATAATTGCTATTATCTATCCTTGTACATTGAGGGCAATGTACATCTTAAGTGTGGGGGGTAAAAGTGCCTAACTTTTTGCATTATTCTCAAATCCCTGAATTATATCTTGTTCTTAAGTAATTTCCTCATATTACTAATTAGGATGAAATTTCTGATGATTTATGATTTTTATTGATATGTTTTTGAGTAAGCCATAGTTAATTGTGCATTGATGATTTAAATTTTAAGATACTAGAGAATCAAGCATGATAAGTCTATTTTTCAGAATTAAAATTTTTGCTAGGTTGTTAACCTAAATTTGAATATTACTTTGAAATTTGAAATTTATGAGGTTGATATCAAAATACCCATAATTTTTGTGAGATTTTGAGCCTTATAGAGCATATATCCTTTTTCATGCTCACTTTTTTATTATGAGTATGTCAACATTGGACTGTTATTCTAGAACTTGCCTCTATTATACATGTTGAGACCACACCTTTGATTTGATATATAGAGATGATAAAGGCACTTAGGATTTAACTCACTTACTCCACACAAAAAAAACCTACCTTCCTAATTAACCTCTAGTGAACCCCTTTGATCCCAGCAACCCTTTTTATTGACTCACCCACTAATATTACCCCAAAACCCTTTGTATTTGTTATCACCATTCCTTTTGACTACCCTTATATCGAGATTTGATTTGATTAGTTACCTAATTATATTATTTCAGTAGTTAAATTTATCCTTTATTATTTGATTTGTTCTTAAAAAAATCGAAGTATATTCAGTATTAGTATTATGAAAAGTGAGCTTATACAGTTAAAGTCTATTTATCAAAAGAAAAGCTCGTATTATTAGGGTTATTACTTTTCAATTGATGTAATTATTTATTATCATCTCAGTATTTCTGGATAGGTAACTTGTCAGTTCAATCTCGATTCTAACCTTCTATTTCAGCCTTTATCCACACCTTTAACCCTAGCCCTGTTACAACCCTGTTAAAGATCTTTTGATCTATTTATCATCTCACTTTACAGTGGTGGAGATTTGATTTTTCAGGCAAGCCTATGGGATTAACTTTTCAGGTTCGACTTATGAGTGTTCTTTTCCTGAACCTTAAACACTTCGAGTGATTTGAGGGAATCTTTTGTGAGGATGTCAATCCTTGTCAGTTTTGAATTAAAGGTAATTATTTAGATAAAGGGAGACACCTATGTTTTCGTGATACAAATGTATGACTTATATTGTTTGAATCTTTAGGACTCTTTGAGTTAAATTATCCATGTATAAATTATCTATGAATTATGATGAGACATTGTTGATAGGAATATTGAATTTATGGAAAGTTCGTTTTAATTGTAAGTTGAGAATTTTGCTTGAGGACAAGCAAAAGCTTAAGTGTGGGGGTGTGTGATAAACCGTAAAAGTAACATATTTTAATCCCACATTTAGCATACTTTTGGATGATTTATCCCTTGATTTATGTAAAAAGGTGATCTTAATCATTTCTTTTCATGTTTTATACTCAGGAAAGTACCGGAGGATGGAAAGAACGAGAAATGGGCTTAAAACGGACCAAATTAGGCCAAAATGGAAATTGACATGACCTGAACCTAAGCCCACACGGCTGTGCCTCCTTGATAGACTAGAACACGGCCTGATCACGATTTATACGGGCGTGTCACCTCATTAAAAGTCCGAACACGACCTAAAGACGATTCACACGGGCATGTGCCACAGCCGTGTCCCTGTCGTGGCAAAAAGCAATTCTACTTGGAAAAGGATGCTTAAGGGCAAAGAAACCTATTTCAAAAGCCTATATAAACACCCTAAGTGTAACCTAAAAGGGGGCGGTTAACTAGGCCAATGAGCCGAGCCGAAAAGGTCAGATTTGTAGGAAGCACTCGAAGATAGCCAGTTGATCCATCTCAAGAAGCCGGAATTCTACTCAAGACGGCGGATCTCTCCTTTAATTCCTTCAGGGGGTTTTAGGGATTTCTTATGTTTTGTTTTATCTTTTCTTCTGAGATGTTTTCTTTTATTGTTATGAACTAAACCCTTCAGATACCTGAAGGGGATGAAACCTAAGGCGGATCTTGTTATTGTTTTCTGAACTATATGATAAATACTTGATTTGTTCTTAATTATGTGTACTTAATTCTTGTGTTAATATTTCCGAGATATTGATTCAAGTTGAATGTGCTTAGGTGGCGGAGCAAGAGTCCCTACCTAAGAGTAGATCTAGCATAATTAAGCGGAGTTGATCACGCGCCTAGAGATAGGGTGACGAGATTTTGCCGAATTAGGGTGAAACCTAATATGGGAGTCCATAGATCGAGTTAATGTGATTCTAGGGGTTTTAATTAGAAAGAGATTTCAATTAATCAACCTAGGGTTAGACTTTCTTCGCCTCGAGAGAGGGTTTAATATAAATTAGGGAATCCTACGGATCAAGTCAAGTGAATAAATCGTCTGGTTCAGTGTTAGATAACAAGTGAAGTCTAGGTGGATTCTTCCTAAGGGTATCGTCTTAATCAACTGAGTTTTTCCAACAGTATTTCCCCAATTAATTCTTTTTTGTCTTTGCGTCTTTAGCTTAGTAGTTAGTTAAATTTAGATTAAACAACAACTTCACTTATTTTAGGCTAGATAATAAAAAGAAAGTTAGTATTAGTACTTTTAGTTCCTTTGGGTTCGACAATCCGGTCTTGCCTAAGCTATACTACTGTTCGATAGGTGCACTTGCCTCAATCGTTGTCATAGTTAGTTTCTAGGTTCGATCATTATAAATTTAAAACTACGAAATCAACGATCAAACTTACCTCGATGTCGAAAGGGCCGAAAGGAACTTTTTGCCCACATTTCTCTTTTCACCCGTTCTAGGTTCGAATCTCATTTTCTTTGATCTAGAACAATGGAATTCACTGATTTAATCACTTATAAATCATAATACACCATAATCTATACTTTAGGCAAAATGACTATTTTGCCTCTACATTTTGGCAAAATTACGATTTTGCCCCTAGGCTCGTAAATAAATTTTCATCACATTTTCTTATTAAACAAGCCTAGCTAAACATTTAATCCTCTTACAACTATCCATAATTCCAACTATTTCATGCCTTAATGAACAATTTACAACTTTTGCATTTTAACCCCAATTAGGTGTTTTCATAACAACACCTTTCACAAACTAGTCCTAGACTTTCTTCCATAAAAAATCATCAAACAACATAAACTCTATCATGGTAAGTCCCTAGACTTTCAACCATATTGCAAAATAGTCCTCTAGTTAGCTAGCTTAAGCTTGGAAGACTCCAAAAATACAAAAATCATCAAAAACAACCATCAAATTGACTTACTTGAAGAGAAAATGAAATGCTGAATTTTCAAGCTTCCAAAGCCCTCCCATGGCTGATATTTTCGGTTGGAGAAGAAGACCAAATAAAAAGATGATAACTTTTTCTTATATCATATTATTTTATTCATTTTCTCCAACTAATATCACCAACTTTTGACCACAATAAATGCACTTGTCCCCTATGCACCCTATGGCCGGCCAACTCAATTAATCAAGGCCAAATTGCACATTTAAGACCTCCAATTAATAATCCATAGCTATTTGGTACCTCTAGCAAATAAAATAGAACTTTCGCACTTAACGCGATTTAGTCCTTTTTCGCGATTAAGCAAGAAATCGCTAAAATTAAAGCACCAAAATTTTCATGCATCTTTATAAACATGTTATAACACATAAAATAACATGAAAATAATTTTCTCTAACCTCGAATTAGTGATTCTGAGATCACTGTTCTGACTAGCCCCTAAATCGAGCTGTTACAATTCAAGGCTGTTGAATGAGGCACGGCCGTGTGGTCTTGGGCCCAAGTCGTGTGGATTTCATGATATAGCCCATTTACTCCGTTTTGGGCCCGTTTTCTGTAACACCCCAAACCCAGCCCATACGTTTCGACCGGATCTGGTATGCTACGGGGTTGTACATTGAAAACTTTTGCTTTGTTGGGTTTGGAAATTGTGAGTTAATTAGACAATATTCAAATAAATAAGTGACATTTGAAAAAAAAACCTTGTATTATTATTATTTCATTTAATTAAACCTTTGACATAATTTCATAAGTTGCAAATATTAAAAACTACTTAGGTGAATATAAACTATGGAGCCTTATTACATAAATATTCCCAAAATAAAACTTAAAAGAAAAACCGAAAATAATCTATAGAAATAAAAACTTAATGGACCCTCGAATCCGTCTCGGCTCCCATGTCCACGATCTACTGCCCATCTGAAAGAGTAGGAAAAATAAAAGGGCGAGTCACCAAGACTCAGTGTATAAATCCCGAACACAACGACCTGAGGCTCACAAACACATTATGAGCCCTGGCCCATACATAAAGGCAACAATCATAATTACATGATAAATAATAAATGATGAATAGCCCAACCTATCCTAGAATTCCATCCTCTACACACCAACCTTACCAACCATCACACCTTAGGGATTTCTACAATCAACCCTCCATCCGCTACACACCATATCGACAGCCGTACTGCCTATTCCTGTTAATCAGGAATCATTAAGCGTGGCATAGCCACCGATCACAATATGACCTAACATTTGAGTTTGTGGTTTAACCACCGATCACCAAGTGACCTATCATGCACTTCCCCTTCATTATCATAATCCCACCCTATGCATACACACATAAAGAAAACATCATACAGGCTTTCATATATTTCGATACACATAGAGATTTCTATGATTACATACCTGGCATCCTTGCCTAACCCCTTTAGGGTTTTATTCGACTGCCTACACAGCCACTTTCCGGCTTTTTAGCCCATAACACATAAATTACAGTTAAAGAGTGTGTTAGAGATCTACATACCTGATTACCGTTAGAACGAGACTTTCTAAGTCGACGCTATCCGTAGCCAACACCACCACTATTTGCCAAAGGTGTTGTTCAGAAGCCAGTAACGAAACATTAGGTTAAGGCACAACTAACGAAAAGAAAACGGTTGATCATCTTAAGGAGAATTGAAATCCTTACCTTGAAATCCCGAAAAGTGATATGAGATTCAGGGACTAGCGTTTCCGGCTTTTAGATCTAAGAGATCTACTTCAATTCCCGAATGTCGCCCAACAAGAGAATACATAGAACCATTAAACCATTAGTTTTTCGGCTTTGTCTTACAAAACTCGAAAGAGATCTTAAGGGATAACAAGAGTCGACACTCACCTTGCCAGAGAAGATTCGGCTACTCCCAGAGGGTTTCGGCTTTTTACGAAAATCAGGAAGAGAAAATGATTCAAAGAAGTCTATAGTGATTCAGCTTTTAATGAAGAAATCGGCAGGAAGAAGAAAAGAGAATTTCGGCAGACCAGAGGTAGGTTCGGCTTTAGCAAAGATCAAAAGGAAATAATGTAGAAAAAGGGTTATGAGGTTTCGGCTTTTAAAAGAAAAAAAAGAAAAGAACAATAGAGTTTCGGCTTTTGAATCAAAGTGAAGATGAGGGAATAGGGTTAGGAATTTCGGCTTTTACTCAGAGAAGAAGAGAAAGAAAAGATGGAAACCCTAAATGCCGAAAAATAAAGAAGAGAACCCTCACCTGGCTATTTAAAGCACTCCTACTAACCAAAAGCTGGAATTGCCCTCTTTTGACAACTAAAACCAGTTAATTAGCAAGGGAAATTTCGGCACCCCTTAGCCATATCAGAAACCGATTTCTCCTCCCCCTCAGAGTTTGAAATTCAGCCACCACTTAGCCTTGCAGATAATTCCTATCTTTTCTCCTTTATCTTCCATATTATCAACTATAATATCTACATTATCCCATTCACATAAATCCTCCTATTTTTGAGCCTTGTTGCCGTCCACTCCACCTAACCCTAATGCTGAAAATTAGCTAACTTAATTTAAAAGAATTGGGCTCTATGAAACTTGAATTTGGGCCTCCTTAGTTGACGCCACCTCCTTGCTCTTCAAATGGCGCTACTGACCACTGGGCCACAAGCCCATCTGCGTCTTTATTTACAATTAATATCTTTTAAACCTCATTCTAACAGGCTCTCCACTAGAGTGCCCAAACAGAAAATTTAACTAAGGCTTCAGCCCAATCCTGAGCCCAATTTGGACCCCTAATACTCAAATTAACTCATTACACATATTCACCCATTAAACGCATAGGCCCAAAAATTCAGTATGTTACAATTCTACCCCCCTTAAAGAAATTTCGTCCTCGAAATTTCCAACTAACTATCGATCGTACCACCCAAGTCTCACCACTATGCTTTCGCTGCGCACTCTAATTCTAAAGCCAAAAGAAACACTTAGTATACTATGGTAGAGTACGCACCGGTATTCACATCTAAAGCATCCTCGTCCCTTTGGCGACGTGCTGCATAGACCAAGGCTGGCTGCCTTGCCTCAGCATAACCTACACCTCCACGACCATGTCCTGTGCCATTGCCACCATTGACTTGACCACGGCCCCTTGGTGGTTGTTGACCTCCTCTTTCCGGATGTGCATTCCATTGGCCCGTGGCCCCTTCACTGCCCCATTACTGCAGACAGTTTCTAACTTGGTGGTTCGTAGATCCACACTTAAAGCACTTCCCACTGCCCGCCCAACACTCACCTTCATGGAATTTACCACATCGAGCACACTTCTGTGTCTAACTAGCAGCAGCAGGTCTCTCATCTCGTTTCGGCCCGTCTGACCTAGGTCTTTTCTGAGTTTGCCCAGCTGCCCCTGACGATTCAAAATTCCTCTTACTTCCACCCCTATCTCTATTCCGATCCAGTTTCTTCGTCCGCTTTACCTCCTCAACTATCTTAGCTTTTTCCACAAGCACAGCAAATTCTCTTTCCCACTGTGGTGCTATCAATACACGTAGATCATCCCTCAGACCATCCTCAAATAAAACATAATGTTCATGGTCCGTGGCCACCATCCCTCGAGCATATCGGCTAAGGCGTAAGAATTCCGCTTCATACGCAGCCACCGACTTACTTCCCTGAACCAGGTTCAGAAACGCTCTACGTTGCGCATCCACATAACTTGTTCCAATGTATTTACTTTGGTACGTCGTTTTGAAGCGATCCCGGGTGATAGGGTCAGCCACTACACCATCCTTAACCGTAAGCCACCATTGATACGCTTCGTCCCGCAGGAGAGATACAACCCCTTTCAACTTCTCCTCCTCCACGAAATCCAAATCATCCATTATGTGTTCCACCTCCTCCAACCAATACTCAGCTGAACTCGGGGCTACACCAGAAATTCCCCTAAACACTTCTGCCCCATTGGCTCTAAGTCGCTCTGGCAAATATTACCGGGCTCTTGTGCCCATGCCTATCCCAGCAACCCTCTCTAGAACCCTTAACATTGCCTGAGACACCGCATCATCTCCGGCCGTCTGATCCTAAAATTCGGCCTCTGTACCTGGTGGAACTGGTATCTCATTTCCTGACCCATGGCCAAAACCCACCGGTTCCGACACAGCCATCCTACCCCTACCGCGGCCACGCGGCGGACGTCTACGACCCCTTGTACTCATTCTACCGATTCGCGTTTTATCAGATTAAAAATTTTATGAATTATTAATTTCTTCCACCAATTAACCACGAACAATCTTATGGAAAGTAGTTTTAAAAGTAGTTCTTTCGAATTCGAACCTATCTACAATTTCAGTCTCAAGTTTATCTCCTAATTCTAGAAACCATATACATTCAGCCATCACACATCAACATACATATAACATCCACGAACTCACATTCATCACATAAGGGTATTTTCGTCATTTCACTAGCCAGGGGTTTTTCCGTAGTTTTGCCCTACATGGTATTTTCCAAAATAAAGTATCTTGGTGATTTTTTTTGAATTAGAAGTACTTTGGTACATTTTTTTTCTCGTTTTTTTTATAAAGCAAGGGTATTTTGGAAAACAAGTTTTTTTTCTAAAGCGAGGGTATTTTGGTAATTTCCTCAAAATGGGGTATCTTGGTTTTGTTCCGAAATAGAGATATTTTGATGTTGTTGTTGTTGTTTTTTTTTCTATAAAGCAGGAGTACTTTGGAAAATTTAATTTCGCAAACCGGGTTACTCTTGTAAATATAGGGGTTTTTGGGTAAATTTGCAAAACATGGGTATTTCATAAAATCACGGTTGTTTTGAAAATTTTCACAAACCAAAGGTATTTTGGAAATTTTGCCAACCGGAGTGTTTCGGTAATTTCTCAAATTTTGGTAGTTTTACAATTCTGGGGTATTCTGGGAAATTTTCACAAATCAAGTGTATTTTGGAAATTTTACAAAACTTAGGGGTATTTTGATTGTGAAATAGGGTGGCTGGTCCCTTTCGGGTTTTAATTATAGATTTTGGCCCGTCAGCAAATCCTCGTGGCTAAGGTGAACAGTCACTACGCACCAGGTAGGACTCCAGCGAAGAGGAGGTGAGTCACTATGACTGCTTAAATACCAAGCTCTCCCAGAATCCAATTCTAGACATGCGCATGCCTGTTGCCACACCCTAACCCTGCGATTTGTTCACGGGTTTGTTTGGATAGATTAAGTCTTATGAATTTAAGGAGTTGTTTAAACTAAACCTAAAGTCCATCAATGCCTAACATACTAATCTACGTCCATCAAGCCCATCAACCCAACATGTATATCACATCAAAAGTTAGAATACTTACCTGCGCGGATCGGGTGCCGGTAGACTCGAAGGCCATATCTTCTTCCAGAAATTTTTTTTTCAAATTCACATCAACTTTACAAAACATTACTAGACCCATTTCACAGCCCGAGTTTTGAACCTGGCTCTGATACCAAAATGTAACACCCCAAACCCGGCCCATACGTTTCGACCGGATCTGGTATGCTACGGGTTGTACATTGAAAACTTTTGCTTTGTTGGGTTTAGAAATTGTGAGTTAATTAGACAATATTCAAATAAATAAGTGACATTCGAAAAAAAACCTTGTATTATTATTATTTCATTTAATTAAACCATTGACATAATTTCATAAGTTGCAAATATTAAAAACTACTTAGGTGAATATAAACTATGGGGCTTTATTACATAAATATTCCCAAAATAAAACTTAAAGGAAAAACCGAAAATAATCTATAGAAATAAAAACTTGACGGCCCCTCGAGTCCATCTCGGCTCCCATGTCCACGATCTACTACTCATCTGAAAGAGTAGGAAAAATAAAAGGGTGAGTCACCAAGACTCAGTGTATAAATCCCGAACACATCCTAGAATAGCCCAACCCATCCTAGAATTCCATCCTCTACACACCAACCCGTACCAACCATCACACCTTGGGGATTTCTACAATCAACCCTCCATCCGCTACACACCATATCGACAGCCGTACTGCCTATTCCTGTTAATCAGGAATCAGTAAGCGTGGCATAGCCACCGATCACAATGTGACCTAACATTTGAGTTTGTGGTTTAACCACCGATCACCAAATGACCTATCATGCACTTCCCATTCATTATCATAATCCCACCCCATGCATACACACATAAAGAAAACATCATACAGGCTTTCATATATTTCGATACACATAGAGATTTCTATGATTACGTACCTGGCATCCTTGCCTAACCCCTTTAGGGTTTTATTCGACTGTCTACACAGCCACTTTCCTGCTTTTTAGCCCATAACACATAAATTATAGTTAAAGAGTGTGTTAAAGATCTACACACCTGATTACTGTTAGAACGAGACTTTCTAAGTCGACGCTATCCGTAGCCAACACCACCGCTATTTGCCTAAGGTGTTGTTCAGAAGCCGGTAACGAAACATTAGGTTAAGGCACAACTAACGAAAAGAAAACGGTTGATCATCTTAAGGAGAATTGAAATCCTTACCTTGAAATCCCGAAAAGTGATATGAGATTCAGGGACTAGCGTTTCCGGCTTTTAGATCTAAGAGATCTACTTCAATTCCCGAATGTCGCCCAATAAGAGAATACATAGAACCATTAAACCATTAGCTTTTCGGCTTTGTCTTCCAAAACCTGAAAGAGATCTTAAGGGATAACAAGAGTCGACACTCACCTTGCTAAAGAAGATTCGGCTACTCCCAGAGGGTTCTGACTTTTTGCGAAAATCAGGAAGAGAAGATGATTCAAAGAAGAAAAGAGAATTTCGGCAGACCAGAGGTAGGTTCGACTTTAGCAAAGATCAAAAGGAAATAATGTAGAAAAAGAGTTATGAGGTTTCGGCTTTTAGAAGAAAGAAAAGAAAAGAACAATGGAGTTTCGGCTTTTGAATCAAAGTGAAGATGAGGGAATAGGGTTAGGAATTTCGGCTTTTACTCAGAGAAGAAGAGAAAGAAAAGATGGAAACCCTAAATGCCGAAAAATAAAAAAGAGAACCCTCACCTGGCTATTTAAAGTTTCGGCACTCCTACTAACCAAAAGCCAGAATTGCCCTCTTTTGACAACTAAAACCAGTTAATTAGCAAGGGAAATTTCGGCACCCCTTAGCCATATCAGAAACAGATTTCTCCTCCCCCTCAGAGTTCGAAATTCGGCCACCACTTAGCCTTGCAGATAATTCCTATATTTTCTCCTTTATCTTCCATATTATCAACTATAATATCTACATTATCCCATTCACATAAATCCTCCTATTTTTGAGCCTTGTTGTCGTCCACTCCACCTAACCCTAATACTGAAAATTAGCTAACTTAATTTAAAAGAATTGGGCTCTATGAAACTTGAATTTGGGCCTCCTTAGTTGACGCCACCTCCTTGCTCTTTAAGTCTACTGACCACTGGGCCACAAGCCCATCAGCGTCTTTATTTACAATTAATATCTTTTAAACCTCATTCTAACAGGCTCTCCACTAGAGTGCCCAAATAGAAAATTTAACTAAGGCTTCAGCCCAATCCTGAGCCCAATTTGGACCCCTAATACTCAAATTAACTCATTACATATATTCACCCATTAAACGCATAGGCCCAAAAATTCAGGATGTTACATTTTCCGTTCTTTTCATCATCTGCTGCTCTCCTGAGTATAAAACATGAAAACAAAGAATTAAGAGCACCAATTTACATAATTCAGGGCTTAAATCATCTAAAAGCATGCAAAATGTAGGCTTTAATTATAAAACCTAGTGTGGGGGCCTAGCTGAACATTTATTTCCCTTACAACAACTCACAAAACCAAGCATTCCATGCATGTATTACTCATTTGCAACTTTCACAAATAAGTCCCATTTAGGTGTTTTCATGTTAACATCTTTCACAAAAGTTATTCCTTAACTCACTAACATTTATTATCTTCCATAAAAACTCAGCAAACAACATAAACACTCTCATGGAAAGTCCCTAAACTTTCAACCATTTTGCAAAATAGTCCCCCCATTAGCTAGCTTAAGCTTTAGCGGTTCCAAAAGTACAAAAATTATCAAGAAAGATCTTTAAAATCACTTCCTTGCAAGAGATTTGCTTGGCTGAAAATTTGAACTCCAAAAATCCCTATTCTCTCTTCAATTTTCGGTGGAGGAGAAGTGTGAACTGTAAAAGATGATGATCATTGTTTTGTCGAGTTTTAAAATTTATAAAGAGAATGATCGAACCTAAAAACTAACTCTGACAACGATTTAAGGCAAGTGCACCTATCGAACAGTAATATAGCTTAGGCAAGAGCTGATTGTCGAACCCAAAGAACTAAAAGTACTAATACTAACTTTCTTTTTATTATCTAGCCTAAAATAAGTGAAGTTGTTGTTTAACCTAAATTTATCTAACTCCTAAGCTAAAGACGCAAAGACAAAAAGAATGAATTAGGGAAATACTGTTGGAAAAACTCAGTTGATTAAGACGATACCCTTAGGAAGAATCCACCTAGACTTCACTTGTTATCTAACACTGAACCAGACAAGTTATTCACTTGACTTGATCCGTAAGATTCCCTAAGTTATATTAAACCTTCTCTCGAGGCAAATAACGTCTAACCCTAAGTTGATTAATTGAAATCTCTTTCTAATTAAAACCCCTAGAATCGCATTAACTCGATCTATGGACTCCCATATTAGGTTTCACCCTAATCCGGAAAAATCTCGTCACCCTATCTTTAGGCGTGCGATCAACTCCGCTTAATTATGCTAGATCTACTCTTAAGCAGGGACTTTTGCTCCACCACCTAAGCACATCCAACTTAAATCAATATCCCGGAAATATCAACACAAGATTTAAGCACACATAATTAAGAACAAATTAAGTATTTGTCATATAGTTCAGAAAACAATAACAAGATCCGTCTTAGGTTTCATCCCCTTCAGGTATATGAAGGGTTTAGTTCATAATAAATAAGAAAACATCTCAGAAGAAAAGATAAAACAAAACATAAGAAATCCCTAAAACCCCCTGAAGGAATTGAAGGAGAGATCTACCGTCTTGAGTAGAATTCTGGCTTCTTGAGGTGGATCAACTGTCTATCTTCAAGTGATTCCCAAAAATCTGACCTTTTCGGCTTGGCTCCTTGGCCTAGCTAACCGCCCCCTTTCAAGGTTACACTTAGGGGGTATATATGGGCTTTCGAAATAGGTTTCTTTGCCCCTAAATATCCTTTTCCGAGTGAAATTGTTCTTTGCCACGACAGGGACACGACCATGGCACACGCCCGTGTGAATGGTCTTTAAGCCGTGTTCGAATTTCTTTAATGAGGCACGGCCGTGTGGGCTTAAGTCCAGGCCGTCTGGATTTCGTGATATGGCCCATTTACTCCGTTTTGGGCCCGTTTTACGTTCTTTTCATCCTCGGGTGCTTTCCTGAGTATAAAACATGAAAAGAAAGGATTAAGAGCTTTACATAAATCAAGGGATAAATCATCCAAAAATATGCTAAATGTGGGATTAAAATATGTTGTTTTACGGTTTATCAGATGACAACTCTTTTATTTATCTTATTTTATTCATTTTTAGTCACCTAATTTCACTAAATTTTTGACCAAAAGTAATGCTCTTGTCTCCCTTGTCCTTACGGCTGGCCAACACCCTAATATTGGCCTAATTGCACATTAAGGACCTCCAATTTAATATTCCATAGCTAATAGACACCTCTAGCTTGTAAAATGAAACTTTCGCACTTTATGCAATTTAGTCATTTTCTCAATTAAGCATACAATCACTAAAATTAAGGCACCAAAATTTTCATGCATCCTTATAATCTTGCTATAACACATAAAATAATATTAAAATAATTTTTCTCAACCTCAGATTTGTGGTCTCAAAATCATTATTCTGACTAGCCCCAATATCAGGCTATTACAGTGTGCTCAGCCCGTGTGGGAGTGCCCAGGTCGTGTGGATCCTGAAAGTAACTCGTTTTGTCTGATTTTAGCCCATTTTCTACTCCTTTTGCTCTCCTATGCTCACCTAAGTATAGAAACATGAAATTAAAAGTTTAGGAGCATCAAATTCACTAACTTATACAATAAATCATCCAAAAACATGCTAGGCATGGGATTAAAACATGTTACTTTTATGGTTTATTAGACAGAAATCGACAGTCAAACATTCAAATTTTTGGGACGTTACACCTTTACCCCTTATGCAAATATCTACTTTCAATTTAAAAAAAAAAACCTATAGCTCATACATCAATGAACTAGAGCTTAAACATGTGAAGCTAAAAGATAAAATTAGAATAACACAATATACAATTAGAACTAACCATTCATCAATTACACAGAAACAAATAGGAATTATATGTTCCATCCTATCTAAAATCATTTCAATCCTTTCTTGATACAAAAACACACGCTCACTCACCTCTTTCTAGTCGATTGACTCAACTAGAAGTTCAAATTATTTTATTTTGTAGTGATAACATAATTATCTAAATGAATGGTCACATTTATTAATAATAAATATAATTATTCAATATATATCTATTTGAATAATTATGACTCTTTATTAATAATCAACATAACTTTTAGTAACAAGAGACATAACTCATCTCTATAAATTGTGATAATTCTTGGTTGAGAACTCTTGGTTAATAAGCAAGTGGCATAATTTTCAAATCATTTGTAATTTTCCAATTATCACTATTAGAATATTAAACATTTTTTGAAATCAACAACTTATAATAGCTTTTCACTAAAATTAAATAGGTGGTACTTGCAATAAATCAATGCCAAAGTAAGTAATAACATGACCGCAGGCTGCAGCAACAATTGAGAGCCACCCTATTCTATCAAAATCTGAAGTTTGTGAAAGTACGATCAATAATTACCAACATAATCGTGTATGAATTATTGGACATGTGACATGGGTTTTTTATAAGGCAGATAGTATCATATTTATGGATATATCATTTTTATTAAAATTAATATGTATTAGTTTGTTTTGATGTATCATTATTTTTTACAAAAAGATATTTAATATATGTTATAAAAATATTTACAATATCAAATAAATAACACTTAATAAATTTTAAATATAAAATATTCATCAATTATATAAAATTTCCATCAATAAACTCCACAAATAAAATTCATTATTCAATGAATTAACAAGGAAAAGAATTTAAGGGCGAGTAGGGATTTTTTTGGTAATAATGTGAAAGTATGTCCAAAAAATAAAACCTTTAATGTTTAAAATGTTAAACATTACTTTTCAGTGTAATCATTTTTGATTCGTTAGTAAATTCCAATTAAGTATTTAGTATAATAGTAAATAGTTAAAAGTTTTATTTTTTTAATATTATTCATGCATCGGTCGGTGCACCATGTTCCAATCAGTGTGATTGAAATTGACCGAAATGAGCCAATGTAATCGATATGAATTGGAATTTTCACCAGTGCGAAAAGTGGTGTTGCTTGTTCCACTTTAAAATAGGATCAATGTACTTTAACTGTTATGACTAGAATTGATGCAAAACTGACCACCATGTTCTTTCTACCACTCTCATGGACTTTTTCATTGTCATTTCTAATTTAAAACAAGAAAAGCTCGTACTTAAACCACTATAATTTAGATTTTATATGGATATTTTGCACATTAAAATTGTTACTCGTATTATATTTATCGATGTTGCGATTGTATATTCAATAGAAGTGCCAAAGGTCTTGTCAACCAATACCGAATTTTTTTTCTCAATAATCTTGAGAGAAAGAAATATTAGGTTCAAAATTAGTATTATATAGTTAAATGATAATAATACATGAATTAATGTTTAATGATAAAAAGAGGAGCTAGTTTTATGTATTATAAAGTTATAAATTAATACATGATTATATTTAAACCGTAAAACAAATGAAGACATATGTGATTACAAAAAAAATTATAAATTAATAAAATCTTATTGAAATAGCCAAAAATAGACTTGTCCTTAGATAAGATAATTTGCCAAACACTTGTCAAATAGGATTTAATCTTCTTGTAGCTTTAGGATTTGGAAAGTTTGGTTGGTCAAATGCTAAAAGTTCATTAACATTATTACCTAACTTATTTTTGCAATTGAAGTTCTCAAAATAATTTCTATATAAACTCAATTTTGAAAGTTTTTGCTAAAAAGCAACAAACCATAAATATTTAGATATGGCAATAGAAAATAACTTGGAGGGTTGTGGAGTTGAGAAATTAGCTACTATTCTAGCTATTGGCACAACAAATCCACCCAACTGTTTTTACCAAGCTGATTATCCAGATTTCTACTTTCGAGTGACTAAAAGTGAACATATGACGCAATTGAAAAATAAACTTCGACGAATATGTAAGTATCATAGTTTTGTAAAAGCTAGGAATGGACTTTTTATTTTATATGTAATCTTCCATCAAATTATTTTTCCATTTCCTCACTAATATAGAAGTAATTTATGTATGTTACCAGGTGAGAAATCTGCAATAAAGAAACGTTACATGCACTTAAGTGAGGCCATGCTGAAAGAGAATCCCTGCTTAACTATCTACAAGGCTCCATCCTTTGACATTTGTCAAGATATTCTTGTAAACGAAGTACCAAAGCTTGGTATGGAAGCAGCATTGAAAGCCATCAAAGAATGGGGACAACCCATTTCAAAGATCACTCACCTTATATTTTGCACATCATCAGGGATAGACATGCCTAGTGCTGACCATAAGCTTGCTAAGCTTATTGGCCTCAAACCCTCTGTTTAGAGATTCATGATTTATAATCAAGGTTGCTTTGCCGGAGCCACTGCCCTGCACCTTGCCAAGGATTTGGCCGAGAACAATGCCGGTGCTCATGTACTTATTGTCTGCTTCGAGAACATGGTCATGAGTTTCCAACCACCTTCAAAGACCCATATAGACATACTCATTGGCTCCGCAATATTTTCCGATGGGGCAGCGGCTTTGATTGTTGGCGCTAATCCTATTGTCAGCATCAAGGAGTGCTCTTTATTTCAAATTGTATCAGTGATTCAGACCAGTATCCCTGAATCTGATGATTTACTGATAGGGAAAATACGTGAATTAGGGATGGAGTACTATCTATAGAGAAATTTGCCTAAGTACGTGTCTAACAACATCAATCAATGCATGGTTGAAGCGTTTACTCCATTTAGCATCAGCGAATGGGAAAATTTATTTTATGTAGTTCATCCTGGTGGAGTAGCTATTCTTAATGGAGTTGAAGAGAAACTTGGGTTGAATAAGAAGAGGCTTAGAGCAAGTAGGCATGTGCTAAGTGAATATGGAAACATGCGGGGTCCAAGCGTAATCTTTGTTCTTGACAAGATGAGGAAAATGTCGGTGTTGGAAGGCAAAGCCACCATGGGTGAAGGTTTTGAGTGGGGCGTGTTGTTCGGGTTTGGGCCAGGTCTCACTGTGGAAACATTAGTGCTTCGTAGCTTTGTTACAAATTCAACACCATAGTCCATATCTATTACTGGTGTGTGAAACAATATGCGAATATGAACGAGAAAATTGATACATGTTTCTTTAAAAAAAACAACTTAAAAATATAAGTCTACAATAATGAACCATGGAACCCTTAAAAGTTTCATGTATGAAATAATAGTCTTTATATATTATTGTTTTAGGTTTCAGTCTCGTTTGCTAGTGGATTCAAAATAAAATTCCTTTTGTAACACCTCATACCCGACCTAGATGTTAAGACTAAGTTTGAAGGCTACATCAAAATGTTTAAGGAAAACCAACCTCTAAGTATCTTAAAATTTGTCTTACAGAAAACACTTAACTACTTAAACCAACGTTTTAAGGAAAACATACGTTATTTAAAGTTTAAACAAACAATAAAATATCTAGTAAGAGATATAACCGAGCTCCTAGCACACCGAGCCTTCCTAAATAGGTGGTTCATCTGCAATTCAGTCACAAATAGAATGAGTTTATAACTCAATGTGTGTAACAATTATAAAGACAATACATAAATATAAATGTAACAATAATTTTCTCATGTTTAGATACAGAATCAGTAACAGATGATACTCAGTATTATCATAACAGTTCAAATAAAATGCAGAGTAGATTAGATACAGATACAAAACATATCAGGATCAGATGCAATTTCCTACCCCCATCCGCTATACACCATCTCTGACTATCCCAATACACCATATAGGGTATCTAGTACCCATCCAGCCCTACACACCAATTAGTGTCAGTATGACACATTTCAAAGTGAGTACAGACTAGCAGTCAGATCAGTATGCGATAAATCGCCAGAATCAATTACAGATTTGTGGCTTAGCCACTCAATTGGGTAGATCATTAAACCACCAGCACTTCCTTCGTTATATCATTCCCACACAATGCATATGCAAATTACAGATATTAGATATCAAGGATGTACATACAGTTATCCAAGTATAATTCATAATCAGATAAGACATATCATTGACATTTCAGTTTTTGCATCGATTATACTTACAGATAATCAATTATTCAACCTCAAATTATTGGACATCTAATTATACGGTCTAAATCAGATCATACGGACCCCACGGAAGGCCTACGTTTGATTCAAACGACGCTTAAGGCACTCGGGAAAAATTCAAAAATTTGCCCACACGCCCGTGTAGATTCACACGGCCTTAGTGCCTAACCCGTGCCATCTACACTACCTGGCACATGCCTGTGTGGTTCTATTAATATCTCGCACGGCCTAGCACACGGCCCAGTGGCTTAAAATAGTGAGTTACACGATCTGACACACAACCAAGTGCACGCCCGTTGGCTCCAATCTCTAAAATATTTCTTACACGGCCTAGATAGACGCCCGTGTCTTTAACTCGTGAGACACTAATTCACAAACAATGTGAGTTACACAGCCTAGACACACGCGTCGTGTCCCTGACCCGTGTGACCCTAATTCACAAACAGTGAGTTACACGACTTGGCAAATGGCCATGTGACACACACCGGCGTCAAAAATCATATTTTTTGGCTTTTGACACTCGCAGAAAATCGGGTTTTTGTTACACACTTGGAATAGTTTCGAAGTAGAAACAACACAAAAGACTCCCAATAACCAATTAAACAACTTAATCAACAAAAATCACACAATTCAGCACAAAACTAACTTTGTCAAAAGCTTCGAAGCAAAACCTTCAAACAAAATTAACGCTTACCGATGAATCAACTGTAATTACTCAAATTAGAGAATTGGGGATCGCTACCTTCGATATCTATGCCTAAAAAGGAAGCCAAAAGATTTTTTAAAAGAGAATTTAAACAAGCCAAGTCAAAAACCACTTCGACAGAAACGAACGAACAAAATTTTAACAGAAGTTCTGTAACATCCTAAATTTATGGGCCTATGCATTTAGTGTAGGGATAACTTTAATAGGTTAATTTAAGTGATAGGGGTCCAAATTGGGCTCAGGATTAGGCTAAGGCCTTGATTAAATTATTAGCTTGGGCATTAAGGAATTAAAAAGGTGGTAATTATGTTTAAAATGCCAAACATGGGCTTGTGGCCCAACAATAAGTGGCACTATAAGGGAATTAGAAGTGACGCCACACATAAGGGATTTAGGGGCCCAAAATTTAAGTTTAATGAGGCCCAGATGTTTTAATTTAAGTGAGTTAAATTTGGCATTAGGGTTAGTAAGAGGTGGACAGCTACAAGGCTATAAAATAGGAAAAATTATGTGGATTTTTTTAAGTGATAATATCATAGATAAAAAGGAGAAAAGTTAGGAGCTTATCTTCAAAGGAAGTGCTGGCCGAAAATCCACCACCTAGAGGAGTGTAAAATTCGGCTACTGCATGGCATAGGGGGTGCCGAAATTCTCCTCTCTTCTATCTTAAATTTTAATGGCGTTTTCGGTATTTAGCAGTAGGTGTCAAAAATCTATAAATAGGGGGGGCTAGCTCCTTGTTTCTGACATTGAAAACCCTAAAATCCTCTCCCTTAGTGCCTAAATTCCCTAGCCTCTCCCTCTCCAAATTTCTTTCTTCAATTACTTCAAAAGCCGAAACTTCTCCCCACTTTCTTTTCCCTTGTGCCGATTTCTCTAAAAAGCCGAAGCATCCATCGCTTTTTCTTTTATTCATCCTATTTGAGGAATTGTTCTATACTTCCGGCATTTAAATCTTCCATTGGCATTGCCGAATCCTCTCCCTAGTGCTAGCCGAATCTCCTAAGCTAAGGTAAGAGTCAATTTTTGATTAGTTCTCATAATCTATTTTAGAAAGGCAAAAGCTGAAAGCTAATAGTTAATGGTTTTATGATGGGTGGCAATTCGGGATTTGAAGGAAGCTTAGTCGACTAGATCTAAAAGCCGAAAATCATAAGTCTCCAATTTCGGGATTTTAAGGTAAGAAGATTATCCCTAGATTTTTATTAAATTCGTTCAATATATATATGATGTTAACTCTATAAGGAGGATTAACGATTAAATATTGTTATAGTAGCTCTGATAAGGATTTGATGGAATTAAATATGGATCAGGCAAAAGAAAGAATCCCTAAGTTTAAGAAACGAGCAGTATCTGCTGTTCGAGATTGGCCAATTGGTTGTGGACTGGCTTCTGAACAACACCTTAGGCAGATAGCAGTTGTGTCGACTAAGGATAGCATCGATATAGAAAGCCTCATTTTATCGGTAATCAGGTGTGTAGATCTCTAACACACTACTAATAAACCTGTATGTATTTCTATTTATGTATGTTATGGGCTAAAAGCCGGAATGAGGCCGCATAGATAGTTGAATGGAACCCTAAAAGGGTTAGGCAAGGATACCAGGTACGTAAACATAGAACTCCCTATGTGTATCAAAAAATATATAAGTCTGCATGATGTTTTCTTTATGTATGTATGCATGGGGTGGGAATGATGATATTGAAGGGGAAGTGTATGATAGGTCACTTGGTGATCGGTGGTAGAAATCCCACATAATTTAAATGTAAGGTCACATAGTGATCGGTGGCTATGCAACATTTAATGATTCCTACTTAATAGGAATAGGCAGTACGGCTGTCGTTTTGGTGTGTAGCGGATGGAGGGTTGATTGTAGAAATCCCCACGGTGTGATGGATGGTACGGGATAGTGTGTAGAGGATGGAAACCTAAGATGGGTTGGGTTATTCATTCTTTATTGTTATTATGTGATTATGATTGATGCCTTCCTGTATGGACCAGGGCCCATAATGTGTTTGTGGGCTCAGGTCGATGTGTGTTTTGAGATTTATACACTGAGTCTTTGTGACTCACGCTTTCCTTTTCTCTACTCTTCCAGATGAACAGTAGATCGTGGACATGGGAGTCGAGACAGACTCGAGGGGCCATCAAGTTTTTTTTGACCAGTTAATTTGGAGTTTCTTTAAGTTTATTTTTATATCATTATGGGAATATTTTTGTAATAAGGCCCCTAGTTTTTATTCAACTTAGGAGTTTACAATGTTAAGCAACTTATGAATTTTATGATAAGGTTTATTTATACTTAATAATACTTAATACAAGGTTTTATTTTTAAAATGCCGCTTATTTACTTAAATATTGTCTAATTAACTTACAATTTCAAAAACCAACAAAGCAAAGGTTTTCAAAGTACAAACCGTGACATGCCAGAACCGGTCGAAACGCATGGGCCGGGTTTGGGGTGTTACATTTTGGTATCAGATCCCAGTTCAAAACTCGGGCTGTGAATTGGGTCTAGAGGTGTTTTAAGAAAAAAAATGAAGTTAAGAAAAAGATTTTGGTTTGAAGACATGGCCTCCGAGTTTACCGGCACCCAATCCACCCAGGTAAGTATTCTGAACTCCTGATTGTGATATAAATGTGGGCTTAATGGGCTTTATGGGACGTAGACTATCTAGATTAGAACTTGATGGACTCTAGGCTTAAACAAACAACTCTTCAATTCCATAAGACTTAATTTTTACTAAACAAAACCTGTAA
The DNA here is from genome assembly GCA_005393395.2 of Gossypium australe. Lineage (NCBI taxonomy): Eukaryota > Viridiplantae > Streptophyta > Magnoliopsida > Malvales > Malvaceae > Gossypium > Gossypium australe. Next base: position 86,625,354 of record CM016618.1, on the reverse strand, counting down.
ACGAGTCGCAAGACTAAGGTGTGGTAACAGGCATATGCATGTCTAGGAGTAGATCCGGAGGAGCTTGGTATTTAAGCAGTCCAAGTGACTCACCTCCTCTTCGCTGGAATCTTACCTGGTGCATGTGACTGTTCACTTTAGCCATGACAGGGTGTGGTAATAGGCATACGCATGTCTAGGAGTGGATTCAGGGAGAGCTTGGTATTTAAGCAGTCCTAGTGACTAACCTCCTCTTCGTTGGAATCTTACCTGGTGCGTAGTGACTGTTTACTCTAGCTATAAGGACTTGTTCATGGGCTGAACCCATAATTAAAACCCGAAAGGGACCCAACCACCCTATTTTGCAAACAAAAACCCCTAAGTTTTGTATACTTCAAAAAAAAATACACTTGATTTAAAAATGTTCACGGCTATGAAGAAAATTACCAAATTATCCTTGTTTTGCAAAATGACCAAAATAACCCTGGTTTGTAGAGTTACCAAATTACCCTTGTTTGGTAAAATTACCGAAATGCCCCCGAATTCCAAAATTACCGAAATACCCCCGAATTTCAAAATTACCGAAATACCCCTGGATATTAAAATTACCGAAATGCCCCCGAATTTCAAAATTACCGAAATACCCCCAGATTTCAAAATTATCGAAATACCCCCGAATTTCAAAATTATCGAAATACCCCCAAATTTCAAAATTACCAAAATACCCCCAGATTTTAAAATTACCGAAATACCCCCAAATTTCAAAATTACCAAAATACCCTCGGTTTTCAAAATTACCAAAATACCCCCGAGAATGCAAAATTTCCAAAATACCCTTATTTGACAAAATCATCAAGGAACCTTATTTTGAAAAATTACGAAAATACCCTTATGGGATAAAATTACGAAAATACCCCTGGGTAGTGAAAACAACAACAACAACAACACTTTTCTGTAATTAACGTGAGTTCATGATTGGATGTATGTGTTTCTTAGAGGATATGAACTTGAGACTATGTGGTGAATGCGAATTCGAAAGAATTACTCTTAAAGCTATTATTCATAAGACTGTCCGTAGTTAAAACAGTGGAAGAAAACTAATAGTTCATAAAATTTCTAATCAGATAAACGCGAATCGGTAGAATGAGTACAAGGGGTCGAGGACGTCCGCCACGTGGTCGTGGTAGGGGTAGGATGACGGTGTGGGAACCAGTAGGATCTGGTCATGGTTTTGGAAATGAGATGCCAGCCGCGGAAGAGGAATTTTAGGATCAGACTGCCGGAGATGACGCGGTATCTCAAGCAATGCTAAGGGTTTTAGAGAGGGTTGCTGGGGCTGGTATGGGCACAGGAGCCCGAAAATCTGTGCCAGAACGGCTTAGAGCCAATGGGGCAGAAGTGTTTAGGGGAATTTCTAATGTAACCCCAAGTTCAGCTGAGTATTGGTTAGAGGTGATGGAACGCATAATAGATGATTTGGATTTCACGGAGGAGGAAAAGCTGAAGGGAGTTGTATCCCTCTTGAGGGATGAAGCCTATCAATGGTGGCTTACGGTAAAGGATGGTGCTGTGGCTAACCGTATCAACTAGGATTTCTTTAAAATAGCGTTTCAGAATAAGTACATTGGATCAAGTTATGTGGATGCGCAGCGTAGAGCATTTTTGAATCTGGTGCAAGAGAGTAGGTCAGTGGCTGCGTATGAAGCTGAGTTCTTACGTCTTAGCCAATATGCTCATGGGATGGTAGCCATGAAGCATGAACGTTGTGTTAGGTTTGAAGATGGCCTGAGGGATGACTTACGTGTTTTGATAGCCCTGCAGCGGGAGAGGGAATTTGTTGTCCTAGTGGAAAAGGCTAAGATAACCGAGGAGGTAAAGCGGATTAAGAAATTAAATCGAGATAGAGATAGAGGTGGAAATAAGAGGAATCTTGGATCGTCAACCGGGCGTACTCAAAAAAGGTCCAGGCCTGATGGACCAAAACGAGAAGAGAAACCTGCTGCTACCAACCAGACACCCAAGTGTGCTCGATGTGGCAAATTTCATGCCTGTGAGTGTTGGGAAGGCAATGGAAAGTGTTTTAGGTGTGGATCTACGGACCACAAGTTAGGAACTGTCCGCAGCAAAAAGACGGTGAAGGGACCATGGGTCGAGGGAATGCTCAGCCTGGCAGAGGAGGTCAGCAACCACAAAGAGGTCGTGGTGCAAGCCGAGGTGGTAATGGTGTTGGTCGGGGTCGTGGAGTACCAGGCCAAGGGGCAGGAAACACTAAGGTGAGACAGCCGGGGTTGGTCTATGCTGTTAGACGTCGAGAGGAGGCTGATGCATCGGATGTCATAACCGGTACGTTCTTAATTTTTGGTTTGCCTTACACTGCATTGATTGATATTGGGTTGACGCATTTGTACGTAGCTAGTAGCATATCGGGAACTTTAAGACTAGAATCTGAAATTACCCCTAGGGCAATGACTGTAGTTAGCCCGTTAGGACAATCTGTAGTAGTGAAAAAACTCTATCGGGAAGTACCTCTAGAAGTTCAGGGGATAGTCTTCCAAACGGATCTAATGGAATTACCGTTCAGGGAGTTCGATTTAATTTTAGGCATGGATTGGCTTGTAAAGTATCAATCTAATTTAGATTGTGCGGCCAAGCATATGGTGTTAAAAACCCCCGATGGTGAAGAAGTGTTGGTGATAGGAGAAAGGGGGAACTGCTTGTCAAATGTAGTGACTGCCCTAAGAGCGGAAAGGATGGTAAGGAAAGGATGTGAGGCAGTTCTGTTGCTCGTTCGGGCTCTAGAAGCCAAAGATCTGACTGTTGGGGACGTCAGGACAGTAAAGGAATTTCCTGATGTTTTCCCTGAACAGCTTCCGAGATTACCCCCAGATCGTGAAGTGGAGTTTGGAATCGATCTTCTTCCGGGAACAGCGCCGGTATCTATTGCTCCGTATAGGATGGTGCCGAAGAAGTTGGTGGAGTTGAAAGCACAGATTCAGGAGTTGCTGGATAAAGGGTTTATTTGACCGAGTGTGTCACCGTGGGGAGCGCCGGTGTTATTTGTTAAGAAGAAGGATGGATCAATGCGTATGTGCATTGATTATCGCCAGTTGAATAAGCTAACAATCAAGAACAAGTACCCGTTGCCAAGGATCGATGACTTGTTCGATCAGTTGAAGGGAGCCTCAATCTTTTCTAAGATAGATTTGAGGTCAGGGTACCATCAGCTCAGGGTCAAGGAGGCAGATATACATAAGACAGCTTTTAGGACTCGCTACGGTCACTATGAGTTTATGGTGATGCCGTTTGGATTGACCAACGCGCCAGCAGCGTTCATGGACATGATGAACCGAGTGTTCCAACCTTACTTAGACCGGTGTGTCGTGGTGTTTATCAATGATATCTTAGTTTATTCGAAGTCAGAAGAGAAGCATGATGCTCATCTGCGAATAGTCTTGCAGATTCTAAGGGAGAAGCAGTTGTATGCCAAATTCAGTAAGTGTGAATTTTGGCTAAGGGGAGTAATGTTTCTAGGGCACGTTGTGTCGGCAGAAGGGATTAGGGTTGACCCTCGAAAGATTGAAGCAGTGTTGGATTGGAAGCCACATAGGTCTGTGGTTGAGATTAGGAGTTTTCTTGGTTTAGCTGGATACTACCGAAGGGTTGTTGAAGGATTTTCTTCAGTAGCGGCACCGTTGACTAAGTTGTTACGGAAAGGAGTTCCATTTGTTTGGTCTGATAAGCAGCATGAGAGTTTTGAAAAGCTAAAGAGATTTTTGACAGAGGCTTCGGTGTTGATTTAGCCGGAGGCGGGGAAGGAGTTCGTAATTTACTGTGATGCGTCACACGCGGGATTAGGGTGTGTGTTGATGCAAGATGGAAAGGTGGTTGCATATGCATCTCGGCAGTTAAGACCGCATGAATTGAATTACCCCAGCCATGATTTGGAATTGGCGGCAGTGGTGTTTGCCTTAAAAATTTGGAGGCATTATCTGTACGGGGAGAAATCTGTCATCTACACAGATCATAAGAGCTTGAAATATCTTCTGACTCAGAAGGAGTTGAACCTAAGGCAGAGAAGGTGGATCGAGTTACTAAAGGATTACGATTGTTCGATCGAATATCACCCGGGTAAGGCTAATGTAGTAGCGGATGCTCTAAGTCGTAAAGTAGTCACTGACTTAAGGGCAATGTTTGCTCACCTCAGTTTGTATGAGGATGGAAGCTTATTAGCTGAACTTCAAGTGAAACCTACTTGGATTAGTCAAGTGAAGGAGAGGCAACAGACCGATGAGTTGCTAAAAGGGAAATTGCAGTTAATCTCAAAGGATGGGCCAGCAGAATTCAGTGTGAATGAGGAAGGATTGTTATGCTTTCGAGGGAAGGTCTACATGCCGAAAGATCCGAAGTTAAGGCAGAGAATTTTGAATGAGGCGCATGGTAGTGCATACGCTATACACCCTGGAAGAAGTAAGATGTTTCGGGATTTGAGAGATCAGTTTTGGTGGCCGGGTTTGAAGTAAGAGGTAACTGAATTGGTGGGTAAGTGTTTGACCTGTCAGCAGGTCAAGGCGGAACATCAGTTACCATCAGGATTATTACAGCCAGTGAAGATTCCACAATGGAAGTGGGAAAGAATCACCATGGATTTTGTTAGTGGGCTTCCCCTCACACCCACTAAGAAAGATGCGATTTGGGTAGTTGTTGATCGCTTGACGAAGTCTGCACACTTCATCCCAGTACGTGTTGACTACTTCTTGCAGAAGTTAGCTAAGTTATACATAGCAGAGGTGGTAAGGTTGCATGGAGTATCGGTCTCGATCATATCAGATAGGGACCCTAGGTTCACCTCACGATTTTGGAAGGTATTGCATCAAGCATTGGGTACGAAGTTGGACTTCAGTACAGCGTTTCATCCTCAGACCAATGGACAATCTGAGCGAGTGATCCAGATCCTAGAGGACATGTTGAGAGGATGTGTCATAGATTTCAAAGGTAGTTGGGAAGAGTTTTTACCGTTAGCAGAATTTGCTTACAACAACAGGTACCAGTCAAGTATTCAGATGGCGCCCTACGAAGCTTTGTACGGGCGGAAGTGTCATCCTCCTACATGCTGAACAGAACTAGGAGAACGCCGGATTTTGGGTCCAGAGTTGGTGACCGAGACCGAAGAGAAGGTTGAATTAATTCGGGTTCGACTGAAGGAGGCATCGGACAGACAGAAGTCTTATGCTGATTTAAAGTGTAAGGACATAGAGTTCGTAGTGGGTGATAAAGTCTTTTTAAAGGTCTCACCGTGGAAGAAGGTATTAAGGTTTGGTCGAAAGGGTAAATTAAGTCCTAGATTTATCGGACCATATCGGGTGTTGAAACGAGTAGGACCAGTAGCCTATCAACTAGAGTTACCTCCGGAACTAAGTCAAATTCACGATGTATTTCACGTCTCTATGTTAAGACGATACCGTTCGGATCCGTCCCATATTGTGCCTGTGGAGGAAATCGAGGTGAGACCTGATCTATCCTTCGAAGAGGAACCAGTAGAAATTTGGGATCGTGATGTCAAGGTGTTGAGAAGAAAAACGGTTCCATTGGTTAAAGTGTTGTGGCGGAATCATGGTTCTGAGGAGGCTACGTAGGAACCCGAGAAAGCAATAAGGCAGCAATACCCTCATCTTTTCTGATCAGGTAATTTCGAGGACGAAATTTCTTTAAGGGGATAGAACTGTAACATCCTAAATTTATGGGCCTATGCATTTAGTGTAGGGATAACTTTAATAGGTTAATTTAAGTGATAGGGGTCCAAATTGGGCTCAAGATTAGGCTAAGGCCTTGATTAAATTATTAGCTTGGGCATTAAGGAATTAAAAAGGTGGTAATTATGTTTAAAATGCCAAACATGGGCTTGTGGCCCAACAATAAGTGGCACTATAAGGGAATTAGAAGTGACGCCACACATAAGGGATTTAGGGGCCCAAAATTTAAGTTTAATGAGGCCCAGATCTTTTAATTTAAGTGAGTTAAATTTGGCATTAGGGTTAGTAAGAGGTGGACGGCTACAAGGCTATAAAATAGGAAAAATTATGTGGATTTTTTTTTAAGTGATAATATCATAGATAAAAAGGAGAAAAGTTAGGAGCTTGTCTTCAAAGGAAGTGTTGGCCGAAAATCCACCACCTAGAGGAGTGTAAAATTCGACTACTGCATGGCATAGGGGGTGCTGAAATTCTCCTCTCTTCTAGCTTAAATTTTAAGGGCGTTTTCGGTATTTAGCAGTAGGTGTCAAAAATCTATAAATAGGGGGGCTAGCTCCTTGTTTCTGACATTGAAAACCCTAAAATCCTCTCCCTTAGTGCCGAAATTCCCTAGCCTCTCCCTCTCCAAATTTCTTTCTTCAATTACTTCAAAAGCCGAAACTTCTCCCCACTTTCTTTTCCCTTGTGCGGATTTCTCTAAAAAGCCGAAGCATCCATCGCTTTTTCTTTTATTCATCCTATTTGAGGAATTGTTCTATACTTCCGGCATTTAAATCTTCCATTGGCATTGCCGAATCCTCTCCCTAGTGCTAGCCGAATCTCCTAAGCTAAGGTAAGAGTCGATTTTTGATTAGTTCTAATAATCTATTTTAGAAAGGCAAAAGCCGAAAGCTAATAGTTAATGGTTTTATGATGGGCGGCAATTCGGGATTTGAAGGAAGCTTAGTCGACTAGATCTAAAAGCCGAAAATCATAAGTCTCCAATTTCGGGATTTTAAGGTAAGAAGATTATCCCTAGATTTTTATTAAATTCGTTCAATATATATATGATGTTAACTCTATAAGGAGGATTAACGATTAAATATTGTTATAGTAGCTCTGATAAGGATTTGATGGAATTAAATATGGATCAAGCAAAAGAAAAAATCCCTAAGTTTAAGAAACAAGTAGTATCTGCTGTTCGAGATTGGCCAATTGGTTGTGGACCGGCTTCTGAACAACACCTTAGGCAGATAGCAGTTGTGTCGGCTAAGGATAGCGTCGATATAGAAAGCCTCGTTTTATCGGTAATTAAGTGTGTAGATCTCTAACACACTACTAATAAACCTGTATGTATTTCTATTTATGTATGTTATGGGCTAAAAGCCGGAATGAGGCTGTATAGACTGTCGAATGGAACCCTAAAAGGGTTAGGCAAGGATACCAGGTACGTAAACATAGAACTCCCTATGTGTATCGAAAAATATATAAGTCTGCATGATGTTTTCTTTATGTATGTATGCATGGGGTGGGAATGATGATATTGAAGGGGAAGTGTATGATAGGTCACTTGGTGATCGGTGGTAGAAATCCCACATAATTTAAATGTAAGGTCACATAGTGATCGGTGGCTATGCCACGTTTAATGATTCCTACTTAATAGGAATAGGCAGTACGGCTGTCGTTTTGGTGTGTAGCGGATGGAGGGTTGATTGTAGAAATCCCCACGGTGTGATGGATGGTACGGGATGGTGTGTAGAGGATGGAAACCTAGGATGGGTTGGGTTATTCATTCTTTATTGTTATTATGTGATTATGATTGATGCCTTCCTGTATGGGCCAGGGCCCATAATGTGTTTGTGGGCTCAGGTCGATGTGTGTTTTGAGATTTATACACTGAGTCTTTGTGACTCACGCTTTCCTTTTCTCTACTCTTGCAGATGAATAGTAGATCGTGGACATGGGAGCCGAGACAGACTCGAGGGGCCATCAAGTTTTTTTGACAAGTTAATTTGGAGTTTCTTTAAGTTTATTTTTATTTCATTATGGGAATATTTTTGTAATAATGCCCCTAGTTTTTATTCAACTTAGGAGTTTACAATGTTAAGCAATTTATGAATTTTATGATAAGGTTTATTTATACTTAATAATACTTAATACAAGGTTTTATTTTTAAAATGCCGCTTATTTACTTAAATATTGTCTAATTAACTCACAATTTCAAAAACCAACAAAGCAAAGGTTTTCAAAGTACAAGCCGTGACATGCCAGATCCGGTCGAAACGCATGGCTCGGGTTTGGGGTGTTACAAGTTCTACAATAAAATTCACGCAATTAACCTTTCAATCAACAACAATGAGATGTGTACTTACCCGATTACACCACAGCAAAACTTTAACGGTAAGCCAAAAGAAAAGGAAGGAAAAAAGAAAAAGAAAAGAAAAGGAAAAGAAGAACGAAGAAGAAGAAAAATAAGAAACGAACGATAAAAAAAAAGGAAAGAAAAATTAAATTCTAAAAGAGCAATTAAACTAATTTTGCAGAGCAACAAAAACATATCCATGCTTCACTAGCACAAAGACTTCAACCCCCTAACCTCGAACACATAAGCAAAGTACCGTCACAGAAACATAAGCTTAACTACGACAGAAATCGACAGTCAGACATTCAAATTTTTGGGACGTTACACCTTTACCCCTTATGTAAATATCTACTTTCAATTTACAAAAAAAAAAAAAGCCTATAGCTCATACATCAATGAACTAGAGCATAAACACGTGAAGCTAAAAGATAAAATTAGAATAACACAATATACAATCGGAACTAACCATTCATCAATTACACAGAAACAAATAAGAATTATATGTTCCATCCCATCTAAAATCATTTCAATCCTTTCTTGATACAAAAACATACGCTCACTCACCTCTTTCTAGTCGATTAACTCAACTAGAAGTTCGAATTATTATATTTTGTAGTGTAACATAATTATCCAAATTAATGGTCACATTTATTAATAATAAATATAATTATTCAATAGATATCTATTTGAATAATTATGACTCTTTATTAATAAACAACATAACTTTTAGTAACAAGAGACATAACTCATCTCTATAAATAGTGATAATTCTTGGTTGAGAACTCTTGGTTAATAAGCAAGTGGCATAATTTTTAAATCATTTGTAATTTTCCAATTATCACTATTAGAATATGATACATATTTTGAAAATGTTTCAACAACTTATAATAGCTTTTCACTAAAATTAAATAGGTGGTACTTGCAATAAACCAATGCCAAAGTAAGTAATAACATGACTGTAGGCTGCAGTAACAATCGAGAACCACCATATTCTATCAAAATCTGAAGTTTGTGAAAGTACGATCAATAATTACCAACATAATCGTGTATGAATTGTTGGACATGTGACATGGGTTTTTTGTAAGGCAGATAGTATCATATTTATAGATATATCATTTTTTATTAAAATTAATACGTATTAGTTTGTTTCGATATATCATTATTTTTTTAAAAAAAAAGATATTTAATAGATGTGTATAAAAATATTTACAATATTAAATAAATAAAACTTAGTAACTTTTAAATATAAAATTTTCATCAATTATATAAAATTTTCATCAATAAACTCCACAGATAAAATTCATTATTCATTGAATTAACAAGAAAAAGAACTTAAGGGTGAGTAGGGATTTTTTTTCGGTAATAATGTGAATAGGGACATCAAGCAATGCTTGGTTGAAGCGTTTACTCCGATTGGAATCAGCGAATGGGAAAATTTGTTTTACATAGTTCATTCTGGTGGAGTAGCTATTTTTAATGGAGTTGAAGAGAAACTTGGATTGAATAAGGAGAGGCTTAGAGTAAGTAGGCATGTGCTAAGTGAATATGGAAACATGCGGGGTCAAGCGTGATCTTTGTTCTTGACGAGATGAGGAAAATGTCGACGTTGGAAGGCAAAGCCACCACGGGTGAATGTCTTGAGTGGGGCGTGTTGTTGGGATTTGGGCCAGGTCTCACGGAGGAGACATTGGTCCTTCGTATAGTCCATAACTATTGCCGGTGTGTGAAACAATATGCGAATGTGAACGAGAAGATTAATACATGTTTCTTTAAAACACAACTTAAATAAACAAGTCTACAATAATGTACCGTGGAACCCTTAAAATTTTCATGTATGAAATAATAATCTTTATATATTATTGTTTTAGGTTTCAGTAGCTTTTGCTAGTGGATTCAGAACAAAATTCATGTACCCCTTATGTAAATGTCTACTTTAAATAAATAAAAAAAAAAAGCCTATAGCTCATACATCAATGAACTAGAGCTTAAACATTGTGAAGCTAAAAGATAAAATTAGAATAACACAATATATAATTAGAATTAACCATTCATCAATTAAACAGAAACAAATACGAATCATATGTTCCATCCCATCTAAAATCATTTCAACCGTTTCTTGATAAAAAAATGCACGCTCACTCACCTCTTTCTAGTCGATTGATTCAACTAGAAGTTTGGATTATTTTATTTTGTAGTGATAACATAATTATCCAAATGAATAGTCACATTTATTAATAATAAACATAATTAATCAATAGATATCTATTTGAATAATTATAACTCTTATTAATAATCAACATAACTTTTAGTAACAAGAGATATAACTCATTTCTATAAATAGTGACAACTTTTGGTTAATAAACAAATGGCATAACTTTTAAATCACTTGTAATTTTTCAATTATCACTATTAAAATATTATAAATATTTTGAAAATATTTCAACAACTTATAATGTATTTTCACTAAAATTAAATAGGTGGTGCTTGAGTTTAAAATAAAAAAATATAATTGTCGAAACCATTTTAAAATCGGTTTTAAATAAACAATGGGGATCGACTTTAAAAAACAGAAATGGGAGTCGCCACCAATCCCTTTTTATTTAGGTGTGATTGGATCACCTTGTAAAATATTTTATTTTAAAGCATTTGATTTTGGTCTACGAAAAACAAGAAAACGGGTGCGGGAGTCGGTTACGTACGAGGAAGGGGTAGCATCCCCGTAATGCCCAAAAATTGGTACCTAATTGATAGAATCATGTCCAAATGTTTGAAGTTTAAAAAGTTTTAAAATAAGATCCGTTTATTAGAAGAAAAACCAAGACTTACCTATCTCAAAGAAATAAAACACCATACCCAGTAAGTTAGGACATAGCATCTCATGACTTCAAAACTAAGCACGTCTTTATTTTAGAAAATCCCTATCTTGAAACACAAAACATCATATCCAGTAAGTTGGGACACCATGTTTTGAATTCCCAAGAATAGGTTTTTCGATTTAAAACTTGAGATTTTTTGTTCCGAAGGAATATAAACATCACATCCAGCACGATAGGACACAATATTTTAAAAAAAAACGTAAGTAATTGTATTCATTCATTATAAAAAAAATACCGAAAGTAATTATATTTCTTCATTATTAAATATTTCCAATTTAATTCTAAAAAAATGTACCAAATTTTATTTAAATTACTCATATCATATATATACTGAAGTATGGTTTAAACATAAAAATGGTATCTTACTTTTTCTAGTCTAACTCATACAAACCTGTTTCGATTGAGGTAATACAAAGAATAGGAAAGGCATATTTTTTTCCCTCGTTTGATTAGCTTTTTCAATTTTGGTAAGGGAAAGCTAAACGAGTTAAGTATCCTTTACTTTCATTCAAAATTTCAAATTTTAATTACCCCAAATCTGAAAAAAAAAGGCTAGGGGAAGGAAAATAAATAAAATTTTTAAGATATAAAATATCTTTTCTATCCTCTTTACTTTTTATATAATTATGTTATAAAAATATTCATAATTGATAAAAAATCACCATTTTTGATCATTTCTTTTCCTTTCCACCTTTTAACCAAACAAAAATGATCAAATCTACAATTATTAATCTAAACATAATGATTAAATTTTTTTTAAAAGAAAAAAATTATCATTTCCCTTTTTTTTTTCTCCTCCTAACCTTTTTTTTTTTTTTTGAGAAATTCTCCTCCCCAACGTTGAGTAGGTAAGGCATAAAAATTTTTTTTTTGGTGAAAATAAAATATGAATTACATCAACTGCATAAAACAACCATTATCTTTATCTTCTTGTAATAAGCCTATTATTTTCTTTGGAGCCTCGTTAAGGACTTGTAAGCTTAATTTCCAACTCAAGCTAAGTTTAGCTAGACGATTTGCTATCAAGTTCCAATTTATTGGACTATGCTTAATCTTCCACATCTCTTCCGACCTCATGATGCACTGAGCCCTTCTAAGCACAATAATCTTTGAATCTTCCAAATCCAAATCAGTCAAGTTTTGGGCGAATTTAAGTGAGTTTTAAGTGAGTTTCTACTGTTAGAATTAAGTGACCCAAATTCTTATTTAAATAAAATAAAAGAAGAATCCCTATAGAATTACACTTCTTTTATTTTATTTTAAATAAGGTTTTTTAAACCTTATTAAACTCTATCTATTTGATATTGATTAGAATAAGGAGTTTCAATCTTACTACACTCCTATTGAATATGGCTTTATAAGCCTATAAATAGATATGGTCTATTCCTCTTGTAATTGATTCGAATTAACATAGTGAATTTTTCTTCTCCTCTGCCCGTGGTTTTTCCCGAAAGGGTTTCCACGTAAAATTTGTGTGTTCTTTATTTTTATTTCTATTTATTTTTTTCTTTGCGATATATTGTCATTACCGACGTTATATTTTTCACAAAGTGGTATCAGAGCTTCCGGGTTTTTTTCATCTCGATCACGGTAATAGCGTCTTTAAAGTATGAAATTCCGCTGTTGGATCGCAACACCAGATTTGCGTTGTGGCAGATAAAGATGCAGGCAGTTCTTGCACAGATGGATTTAGAGGAAGCCCTGCTAGGGGTAGATAAGATGCCTTCGACATTGACGGAGGAAGATAAGAAGCGCAAGGATCGAAAGGCGTTAACACAGTTACATCTGCATTTATCTAACAAAATTTTGCAGGATGTGATGAAGGAGAAGACTGCCGCAGCATTATGGAAGAGGCTAGAACAAATATGTATGTCGAAAACTCTAACTAGCAAGTTGCATATGAAGCAACGTCTTTATGCTCATCGTTTGGAGGAAGGTGCGTCTGTGCACGAACACTTAACAGTGTTTAAAGAAATTCTCTCAAACTTGGAGACCATGGAGGTTCAGTATGATAAGGAAGATCTAGGGTTGATTCTACTTTCTTCGTTGCCCCCGTCTTATTCAACCTTTAGAGACACGATTTTATATAGCCGCGAGTCTATCACAGTTGATGAGGTTTATGATTCTTTGACCTCGTATGATAAGATGAAGCATCTTGTGGTTAAACCCGACTCCCAGGGAGAGGGTCTCATTGTTCGTGGGAGACAAGATCGAAATGCTGATGATGATCGTAGAAGGACACAGGATCGGAGTCCTCGCGGTAAATCTAAGAGTAGATCAAAGTCTTCAAACAGAGGTAAAACTTGTAACTTCTGCAAGAAGAAAGGGCACATTAAATCTGAGTGCTATAAGCTACAGAACAAGATTAAAAGGGAGGCTGCGAATCAAAAGGGAAAACAACCAGAAAATTCCAGTAAAGCTGATATTGTAGAAGACTACAGTGATGGTGAACTTCTAGTCGCTTCTGTCAACAATTCTAAAGAGAGCGAGGAGTGGATACTTGATTCAGGCTGCACCTTCCACATGAGTCCCAATCGGGATTGGTTTACAAATTACAAAACGGTGTCTGAAGGTATTATTTTGATGGGAAATAATGCTTCGTGTAAAATCGCAGGTGTTGGAACAATTAAAGTTAAGATGTTTGATGGAGTTGTCAGAACACTTAGTGACGTACGGCATGTTCCAGAATTGAAGAGAAATTTAATTTCGTTGAGTACTCTTGATTCAAAAGGGTACAAATACACAGCTGAAAGTGGGATTTTGAAGATTTCCAAAGGTTCCCTCATTGTGATGAAAGGGCAGAGAAAGACTGCCAAGTTATATGTTTTGCAAGGTTTTACTGTTATTGGTGATGCAGCTGTCACTTCCTCTTTTTTGTCAGATGATGATATTACTAAACTTTGGCATATGCCTAGGGCATATGAGTGAGAATGGCATGGCAGAATTGAGCAAAAGAGGACTTCTTGATTGGCAAGGAATTTGCAAACTGAAGTTCTGTAAGCACTGCGTTTTTGGGAAGCAAAAGAGAGTTCGATTCACCAGAGGAATCCATAACACGAAGGAAACATTGGAGTATATTCATTCTGATCTGTGGAGGCCATCAAGAGTGCCTTCGAGAGGTGGAGCTAATTATATGCTAACTTTTATTGATGATTTTTCTAAAAAAGTTTGGGCATTCTTCTTGAAGCAGAAAAGTGATGTGTTTTCCGCATTTAAGTCTTGGAAAGCTATGATTGAAATACAGACAGGAAAACAAATAAAATACCTCTGCACAGACAATGGCTTAGAGTTTTGTTCTGATGAGTTTAATAAACTGTGCAAGTCAGAAGGGATCGTGAGACACTTGACAATTCATCATACTCTACAACAAAACGGCGTTGCAAAACGAATGAACAGAACGATCATTGAGAAGGTTCAATTCATGTTGTCAAATGCCAACTTACCAAAGTCGTTTTGGGCCGAAGCAGCCTCTACTGCATGTTTTTTGATCAACCGATCTCCACCATTGCTATTGAGAAAAAGACTCCACAAGAGGTATGGTCTGGTAATCCTGCTAATTATTCTGATTTAAAGATCTTTGGGTGTCCTGCGTATGCTTATGTTGATAATGGAAAATTGAAACCGAGATCTATTAAATGTGTTTTTCTTGGTTATAAAGCTGGTGTAAAAGGGTATAAGTTATGGTGTCCTGAAAATAGAAAAGTTGTGATTAGCAGAGATGTTATTTTTGATGAAACTGCTATGCTACCTAACTTATCTCTTAAAGAGTCTTCCAATAAAGAAAATCAAAAGCAGGTGGAGTATCAGATTAATACAGAGACAACTCCTCAAGCCATTACAAAAATTGAGAATAGAGTTGCTTCTTCACCACAATACTCTATTGCCAAAAACAGAACTAGAAGAGAAATTAAACCTCCAAAGAAGTATGCCGAGGCTGATCTAGTTACTTATGCTTTAAATGTGGCTGAAGATATAGATGCAAACCAAGAGCCGTCTAATTATTCTGAGGCGGTTAGCTGTGAAGACTCAGAAAAGTGGTTGTGTGCTATGCAAGAGGAGATGGAATCACTCCACAAAAATAGAACATGGGATCTTGTGAAACTTCCTAAAGGTAAAAAGGTTGCTCGCTGTAAATGGGTGTTTAAAAAGAAAGAAGGGACTCCAGGAGTTGAAGAATCCAGATATAAAGCAAGGCTTGTTGCAAAGGGTTACAGTCAAATTCCAGGAGTGGACTTCACAAATGTGTTCTTCCCAGTTGTGAAGCATAGTTCGATTCGAGCTTTGCTTGGTATTGTGGCCATGCATGATTTGGAGCTTGAGCAGTTAGATGTAAAAACTGCATTTTTGCATGGAAAACTTGAGGAAGATATTTATATGCAACAACCAGAGGGTTTTACAGTCTCAGAAAAAGAGGACTATGTTTGCTTGTTGAAAAAGTCTCTTTACGGTTTGAAACAGTCACTAAGACAGTGGTACAAAAGGTTTGATTCCTTTATGACTTCTCATGATTTTAAAAGAAGTAGTTTTGACAGCTGTGTTTACTTTAAGAAAAACAGTGATGGTTCTTTTGTGTATCTACTTCTTTATGTTGATGACATGTTGATAGCAGCAAAAGATAAAGGAGAGATAAGAAAGGTCAAAGCCCAACTAAGTGAAGAATTTGAGATGAAAGATTTGGGACCAGCAAAGAAGATACTTGGTATGGAGATTCTCAGAGATAGAAAAGAAAGTAAATTGTACCTAAGTCAGAAGGGGTACATTGAGAAAGTTCTTTGCAGGTTCAATATGCAGAGTGCTAAGCCTGTTAGTATTCCTTTAGCAGCCCATTTCATACTTTCATCGGCTTTGTCTCCACAATCAGATGATGAGATTGAGTACATGTCACATATTCCATACTCTAGTGCAGTGGGATCTCTCATGTATGCTATGATTTGTTCACGTCCAGATTTATCATATGCAGTCAGTGCAGTTAGCAGATACATGGCGAATCCCGGTAAAGAACATTGGAAAGCAGTTCAGTGGATTTTAAGATACTTACGAGGTACTACAGATGTTTGCTTACAGTTTGGAAGAACTAGAGATGGAGTCATTGGGTATGTTGATGCTGATTTTGCTGGAGACCTTGATAAAAGAAGATCTCTTACTGGTTATGTCTTTACAATAGGAGGTTGTGCAATCAGTTGGAAAGCTACTTTGCAAACTACAGTCGCTTTGTCTACCACTGAAGCTGAGTACATGGCGATTACTGAGGCTTGTAAAGAAGCTATTTGGTTGAAGGGACTCTTTAGTTAGCTCAATGAAGACCTTCAAATCAGCACAGTATTTTGTGACAGCCAGAGTGCCATCTTCCTTACAAAAGATCAAATGTTTCATGAGAGAACAAAACACATTGATGTTCGGTATCATTTTGTTCGTGATATTATTGCTCGTGGTGATATTGTTGTGAGCAAAATTAGTACTCATGAAAATCCTGTAGATATGATGACTAAGTCACTTCCTATAACCAAGTTTGAGCATTGCTTAGACTTGGTTGGTGTTCATTGTTGAAGTTAAACCCTTAAGGGGTTTTATGGAAGAGGTGGAGAACTTGTTCGTTGAGAGTTCGCGATGAAGAACTTGTTCATTGAGAATTCGTGTCAAGGTGGAGATTGTTAGAATTAAGTGACCCAAATTCTTATTTAAATAAAATAAAAGAAGAATCCCTATAGAATTACACTTCTTTTATTTTATTTTAAATAAGGTTTTTTAAACCTTATTAAACTCTATCTATTTGATATTGATTAGAATAAGGAGTTTCAATCTTACTACACTCCTATTGAATATGGCTTTATAAGCCTATAAATAGACATGGCCTATTCCTCTTGTAATTGATTCGAATTCGACATAGTGAATTTTTCTTCTCCTCTGCCCGTGGTTTTTCCCGAAAGGGTTTCCACGTAAAATTTGTGTGTTCTTTATTTTTATTTCTATTTCTTTTTTTTTCTTTGCGATATATTGTCATTACCGACGTTATATTTTTCACGTCTACGTTTTAGAGTTAATGAGTTAGTGGTTTAGTAGTTAAGCATTTAGTTACTCCTTATTCTTGAGTTTGAATCCTTGTGTGCGCTAAATGGGATTTATTTTATTTTTTGTTGGTTTAAAAAATTTATGTTATTTTAATTTATTATGTTTTTAATTTATTTTTATGTAATTTATTTTTAATTTTTGAAAACCCTAAAATAACTCCGACGTTTCCATTTTTTTTCCTTCTCACGTCAATTTCTTTTCCAATTTCAGACCTTTGCCTTTTTGGCTATTGTGTTTCCTTTTTACATCGTTTTCTTTTTTTTTAATCATTCTTGAATTCTATTAGTTTTTCTTTTGTTCCGCTGTGGATTATTCGATTCTAGTAATCTTGTGTCGTTTCTCTAGTTTTAATCGTTCTTCAGAAACTTCGCTCAAGAACGTGTTGAATCAAGGGTGGTATCCGTTTGACTGAGGCGCGTCAGTTGATCGCAATCGTCTTTAAGGTGTGTTTATTGAACTCTTGAAAATGGGGCGATTTTTGGGTGTTAAGTTGGTATTCTGCGGTACATTTGGGTAAGATGAATCATTTTTGAGTCCTACATCTTTTACCTTAGAATATAGTTTTGTTTGGTTGCTGTTATAATTTCTTTTTCCTTCACTTGTGCGATATCTGCGCTTAGGCAAGCACGATGATGGGTTTTGACTGCTTCAATATGTTTGCTGAAATACCCAACAGATTCTTGTTTTGCTCATATTTTTATTCATCATCTAAAGCCAATAATGACCCTTCATTTTCATCCATGTTTTATTTATTATTAATTTATTTGTTCATTTAATCAGCAAAAAGTTATACATTACTTTCCATTGCTTACATCAAATTTTGTTGGGATTTTTATTTTTAAAAATTTATCTCACATCAACTCAACCTAATCTTGGCTTTGTAGCTATAGCCATTAGTCACCCATGAAGAACAGTGTCTAACATTTATTGGGCAACCATTTCAAGGACTCTTGGTAGTGCACGCCTCCCCCATCCCTTTGAAAATTAAATGAATTTGGAATGCATTTCTACCTTAAAGAACTATCGCATTAGCTAATTGTGTTGCCTTTGACTAAGAGCTGGATCGACGGATTGAGCATAAACCGACCTCATATCAGTTGACTAAAAATGTGCCCAGGTTACGGCACTGTACAAGATTTTTTGTAATATGCTGCTTACTGAACCCAACAAACACAGCTACCATGGACCACGGCTTGCGATTTAGTTAAAATGATATTTATTTCTTGCAGCTATTCTTCGATAGTAAATGGACTTGTTTTGATTTTCGAGTAACCCCACGCTCGTTTAAATCTCTGTAGATGTCTCAAGGATGTTACTACAAATCGAGGGAGGTTAAGAAAGGGATAATTACTGTTAAAATTTAGTTGTGAATATGAGCTCGTTTGACATAATTTTGTACTTTGCAATAGTGTTGGATGTTGTGAACATTAAAAATCTTTGTATAATGTTACTTTCGTTGTTGGTCTTAACTGTTCTAATATGTCTGAATTCGATTCTTCTAGACTGAACTGCTAGTAAGCATGATTATTGAGTAAGGAAGTTTGAAAATAAGTTTATCCGATTCTGTAAATTAGGCTCCGTTTGTTTTACGTAAAATGACTTTTGGAAAATGATTTACTTTTCTAGAAAAGCTAATATTTTCGTTGTTTGGATGAATCTGTGTAAAATATTTTCTGTTGTTTGGTAAATTTCTTAAAAATATTTTATAAAAGTTGTTTTCAATTAAACAAATATACATTTGAGATTTTCTTATTTTTTCATTGTTTAATTGAAATAATTTTTATCTATAATTTTATATTTTACATTGTTTTTGCATATATTAAAAATATTATGTTAAATTCAAATTCATTGCAACGTCATTTTTTAATTACATGACTACTAAGTGAGTATTTTTTATTTAAAAATATGACATCAACAAAATTGACAAAAAAAAATTAACGATATCAATAATTGGACTTGATTTTTAAATTTGAAAAGTAAAGGGACTAAATTCTTGAAAATAAAAGTATAAAGACTAAATTACAAATCTGTGAAGTGTACATAGACTTATGACATATTTTAACCTTTATACTACAAAACATTTATTATTAATATATTTATAATTGTAATAAATATTTATTATTTAAATATTAATATTTTCAATAATATGTGAATAATATTATTTAAAATTAATATTTTTAAAATTATTATTAAAATAAAATTGAAATATTAAATAATTTATTAAAATAAATTATATTTATATTAATAATTTACTATATGACTAAATATAAATAATTAAACATGTATGATATTATTGAAAATATAATATTTTTAAAAATAAAAATAAAATTTATTATCAATATAATAATATTAAGCTTGATTTAAGTTAATTTTTATATAAAAAATAAAATTATTTATAGATGCGCTCTTTTCCGGAAAATGACTTACGCTTTTCAAAAGGGTAAGTCATTTTACAGAAAACATGGTTTATTTTATCTTGACCTATAAGTCATTTTCCGTTGACCAAACTATTTTCTGTGAAACAAATACAGGAAAATGTAAAAAACATTTTCCGTTGACCAAACTATTTTCTGTGAAACAAATACAGGAAAATGTATAAAACATTTTCCGTAAAATATTTTACACGTAAACAAACAGACTCTT
This sequence comes from Gossypium australe, assembly GCA_005393395.2. Lineage (NCBI taxonomy): Eukaryota > Viridiplantae > Streptophyta > Magnoliopsida > Malvales > Malvaceae > Gossypium > Gossypium australe. The sequence goes on along the minus strand of CM016618.1, from coordinate 86,605,696 downwards.
AGTTGCATGGTCTGTCTGCATCTGCATTTTTTTGGGGGGGGTTTGGGATTTGTTTGAAGTGAAGGAAGATTGTGTGGAAGTTAAATTGCATATTATTTTAGTGGAATAACTGCAACATTAAAGTGGCATATTACCACATTGGGGTGTGTTCGGTTGGACGGGTCCACCATAACTCGATAGTGGTGCGTAGAGGATGGAAGGGTTTAGAAAAACCCTATTTTTGGTGTGTGTCGGTTAGTTGGGGATAGTGTGTAAAGGCTGGATAGGTTGATATTGGGACTTCTGCATTTGATTATGAGTTGCATTTGTTACGTTTTAGAGTAAATACTCCACATTTTACTGTTTGACTATGAATTGATTCAGTTTTTGTATGTTTGAGAAATTCTACGCATATTTGATCTGCTTAACTGCAAAGTGTTATAATAATATGATATGTCAGTTTGATGTGATTTATGTTTCTGAATTGATTTCTTTTCTTTTTTGTAATAGAAAATTTTAGCTAATTGTTCATCTCTGTTTAATTAAATTTGGTTTAGATTCACACTGAGCTTTCGAAGCTCACTCCCTTAGTTTCCTCTTTCCAGGTAAATCTCGAGACTAGGTGTTAGACTCGATAAATCGGAAATCTTGAAACGACACGTTTTGGTTTGATTTAATTAAGTTTTTATAAGTTATAATAATCTATTTAATTTGGACTATAAATAAGTTTTAGGAATTGTGGTATGGATTTTGATTTCGTTTGGACTCGTAAGATTGCAGAATTTTGGTTTTGAACGGAAGTTATGATTTATCATGCATGGATTATAGTTAATCAATTACTATTCTCTTTATAAATAACACAGTTTCAAAAAAAAAATTTATGGTTTCTATTTTAAAAATAAATGATATATTTTCTGATGTACCTGATTTTGAAATTTCAGCTGACGATTAGCAAAACTTGAATTATCTGCAAACTGAATATTTACAATTAATAAATTGGTTTTATTTTAATTCTAACAACTATTAAACCCCTAATTTGCAAAACATAAGTAAAGATTTTATTGGATTTTGTTAAGCATAAAAAGAAAAGGGTTTTCAAAAAGAGAGTTTTGAGATTTGATCAGTATTTTAATTTGGGACACTTTTGTGAGCAATGTGACCTTCGGAATCCGGTCAAAACTTCTGGGTCAGGTTTTAAGGTGTTACAATAAATTTTAAATATAAAATATTCATCAGTTATATAAAATACTCATCAATAAACTCCACAAATAAAATTCATTATTTAATGAATTAACAAGAAAAAGAACTAAGGGGTGAGTCGGTTTTTTTTTTTTTTTTTGATAATCATGTGAATAGTAGTTTTTATATTTTAAATGTGAAAGTATGCCCAAAAACTAAAACCTTTAATGTTTAAAATGTTAAACTTTACTGTTAAGTGTAATAATTTTTAATTCGTTAGTAAATTCCAATTAAATCTTTAGCATAATAGTAAATAGTTAAAAGTTTTGTTTTTTTAATATTATTCATGCACCTTTCAGTGCACTATGTTTCAATCGGTGTGATTCGATTTGATCAAAACAAGTCGATGAAATTGATATGAATTGGAATTTTCACCAGTGCGGAAAATGATGTTGCTTGTTCCGCTTTAAATTTAAAATTAGATCAATGTATTTTAACTTGTATGAGTGGAATTGATGCAGAACTAACCACCATGTTCTTTCTACCACTCTCATGGACTTTTTCATTGTCCTTTCTAATTCAAAACAAGAAAAGCTCAAACTTAAACCACAATAATTCAAATTTTATATAGATATTTTGTGCATGAAAATTGTTACTCGTATTATATTTATTGATGTTGCGATTGTACATTCAATAGATATGCCAAAGCTCTTGTCAACCAATACCGAATTTTTTTTCTCAATAATCTTGAGAGAAAGAAAAATTAGGTTCAAAATTAGTATTATAAAAGTTAAATGATAATAGTACACAAATTAATGTTTAATGATAAAAAGAGGAGTCGGTTTTATGTATTATAAAGTTATAAATTAATACATGATTATATTCAAACCGTAAAATAAATGAAGACACATGTGATTATAAAAAACTATATAAATTAATAAAATCATATTGAATAGTCAAAAATAAACTTATCCTTAGATAAGATAATTTGCCAAACATTTGTGAAATAGGATTTAATCTTCTTCGAGCTTAAGGATTTGGTAAGTTAGGTTGCCCACATGCTAAAACTTCATTAGCATTGTTGCCTAACTCATTTATTTTTGCAATTGAAGTTCTCAAAATAATTTCTATATAAACTCACTTTTGAAAGCTTTTGCTAAAAAGTAACAAATCAAAAATTTTTAAATATGGCAACAGAAAATAACTTGGAGGTTTGTGGAGTTGAGAAATTAGCTACTATTCTAGCTATTGGCACAACAAATCCACCCAACTGCTTTTACCAAGCTGATTATCTAGATTTCTACTTTCGAGTGACTAAAAGTGAACATATGGCGCAATTGAAAGACAAATTTCGACAAATATGTAAGTAAACAGTTATTAAGTCTTTATAATAATAGCAAATAGTTAAAAGTTTTATTTTTTTACTATTATTCATGCATTGGTCAGTGCACCATGTTCCAATCGGTGTGATTAGAATTGATCAAAACGAGTTGATGTAACTGATATGAATCTAAATTTTCACCAGTGCAGAAAATGGTGTTACTTGTTCTGCTTTATAACTAGATCAATGCGCATTGACTTGTATTACTGGAACTGGTGCAAAATTGATCACCATGTTCTTTCTACCACTCTCGTAGACCTTTTCACTAGCCTTTCTAATTCAAAACACATAAAGCTCATAGTTAAACCACAATAGTTCATATTTTATGTGGATTAGTAAGAAGGATAAAGGGTCAAATGATAATAGTACACGAATTAATTTTTAATAATTAAAAGTATAGTACAAAATTATAAATTAGTACAAGACTATATTCAAACCATAAAACAAATTAATATACCTATAATCATAAAAAAAATTATAAATTAGTAAAATCTTATTGAAATAGCCAAAAAAAAAATCCACCTATCTTTAGTAGACCTGCTCATGGGTCGGGTCACCCGGCCCGACCCGAAGGCCCGCTCGAAATGTGGGAGGGTTTGGACAAAAATATAGGCCCGAAAAATGGGCTTGGACAAAAAAATAAGGCCCGTTTAAAAAATGGGTCGGGCCTCGGGTAAGGCATTTTGGCCTGGGCTCGGCTCGACCCGGCCCGAATTCACTAAAAGACAAAAAAAATATGCATTTGTTTTGTTTTTGAATGTTATTTTCTTGTTGTTTTCTCCCTATTTTGCTACAATTTTACTATTATGTTGCTATTATTTTGTTGTTATTGTTTGGATATTGTATAAAACTTATTTTATTGTTAATTTTGTTATTATTTTAAAGTCATTTGTTAATTTTTTATTATTTTAGAGGCATTTGCTTGTTAAGTTGCTCTATCTTAGTGTTATTTAAGTCTACATATTTTTTAAATTTTATTTTCAATTTGTTGGGAAATATTTATTTTGATGTTTTTAGTATTTTTGATGTATTATATATATTTAAAATTTATATAAAATAATATAAAAAAATTTTGATGTTTTATCTAGGTCGGGCTTGGATAAAATTTTAGGCCCATTTTTTGAGCCCGGTCCGGCCCAACCCGAGTCCAATAAATAGGCCTAAATTTTTAATTCACTAATTTTTGTAATTGAAGTCCTCAAAATAATTTCCATATAAACTCAATTTTGAAAGCTTTTAGTAAAAAGCAAGAAATCAAAAATATTTAGATATGGCAATAAAAAAATAACTTGGAGGCTTCTCAAGTTGAGAAATTAGTCGTATTCTAGCTATTGGCACAACAAATTCACCTAACTATTTCTATCCAGTTGATTATCCAGATTTTACTTTCGAGTGACTACAAGTAAATACATGACACAATTAAAAGACAAATTTCGACGAATATTAGGTATCATAATTTCGTAAAAGCTAGGAATGGACTGTTATTTTATACCTACATATATATAATCTTTCGTCAAATGAATTTTCCATTTCTACACTAATATAAATGTTCTTTATATATGTTATCAGGTGAGAGATCTACAATAAAGAAACGTTACATGTACTTAACTGAGGCCATGCTAAAAGAAAATCCCAAATATCTACAAGGCTCCATCTTTTGATACTCGTCAAGAGATCCTTGTAACTGAAGTACCTAAGCTTGGTATGGAAGCGGCATTGAAAGCCATCAAAGAATGGGGACAACCCATTTCAAAGATCACTCACCTTATATTTTGCACATCTTCAGGGATAGACATGCCTAGTGCCGACCATAAGCTTGCTAAGCTCATTGGCCTCAAACCTTCAGTTCAGAGGTTCATGATTTATAATCAAGGTTGTTTTGGCGGTGCCTCTGCCCTACGTCTTGCCAAGGATTTAGCCGAGAACAATGCTAGTGCTCGAGTGCTTATCGTGTGCTCCGAGATTATTGTTGCGAGTTTTCAACCACCTTCGAACACCCATGTAGACATACTCATCGGCTCTGCAATTTTTGCCGATGGGGCAGCAGCTTTGGTTGTTGGTTCTAATCCTATTGCCAGCATCAACGAGCGTCCTTTGTTCCAAATTGTATCAGCGAGTCAGACCTTTATCCCTGAGTCTGATGATATGCTGATAGGGAAAGTACGTGAAATGGGAATAGAGTATTATATGTCAAGAGATTTGCCTAAGTACATTGCTAACAACATCGTGCAATGCATGGCTGAAGCGTTTACTCCATTCGGCATCACCGAATGGGAAAACTTGTTTTACGTATTCCATCCTGGTGGAGCTGCAATTCTCAAAGGAATTGAAGAAAAACTTGGGTTGAATAAGGAGAAGCTTAAAGCGAGTTGGCATGTACTAAGCGAATATGGAAACATGCGAAGTCCAACCGTGATATTTGTTCTTAACGAGATGAGGAAAATGTCAATGTTAGAAGGCAAAGCCACAACGGGTGCTGGTCTTGAATGGGGCGTGTTGTTTGGGTTTGGGCAAGGTCTCACGGTGGAGACCATAGTGCTTCGTAGCATTGCTACAAATACAGCACCATAGTCCATAGCTATAACTTTATTTCTGTTGAACAAATTTTCTAGTGTGTGAATCAATATGCCAATGTGACGCATACTCAATAAAATGAGAGGACTGATACATGTTTCTCTAAAAAACAACTTTAAAAAATATTTAATCTAGAAAAATGAACCGTCATGTATTACTGTTTCAAATTTCAGTATGCTCTGTTCCTCTTAGTGTTCCCCTGACACATGGATTGAGTTTTGTGGTCAATCTTTGTTTTCTCTTCTGGTCAAAAGAGGGAATTGTGTTCCCTTCTCCAAATCCAGAAGGTTGCTTTAGCAGATCTGAAATTTGAAGGTAATAATTGAGTTTTGCCATCAACATTAAACCCCGTTTGTTTTTCTTTCTTCAAACCGATTGAATGTTGCTTTAACAAATTTGAAATACCAGGAAAATGAATCAAATTGAAGTTGACCATTATGTGGCCATTTTTAAGGAATTCTACCCACCATATTTCTTTTCGATTAATCATCTCAAAATTTGACCCAAACTTTAGGAGTTTATAAGAATTGTGCCCATTAAACCTTAATAGTTTCTTCCTTTGTCCCTAGAAAAATAGTATTTTCTTTGTAGAAAAATGAAATTCTTTTTGTATAGAAGTATTTCTACTTTCTTTCATGCCTTCAAATTTTGTTTTTAATTTTAAAGAAACCCAGTTGGGGTTGAATTAAAAAACAAAGAGAAGAGTGATTTTTCTTCTAAAATCTCCAAAATTAGCTATAGTTGAAGTTATATACTTCAATCATTACCTTGAAATTTCATACCTGTTAAAGCAACATTCTACAGATCAGTGGATTTGGAGGAGGGAAGGTCTTTGACCCAAAGAGAAAACAAACGGAATATTATGTTGACGGCGAATTTCAGTTAATTAGTATATAATTATATTATTTACGTGTCAATAAAAAAGACAGATTTTTTTTATTATGAGAAATAAATGCAATGAGCGCTAGGGGAAGGCAGGCCTATGCCGAAATTATAATTTGGTTCTTACATAAATTATATAATTATAAGTCGACTCTTTTAAACATTTTCTTCTTACACATATTTTATCTTTATTTTTTTTAGCTATTGTTCATCTTATAGGTTTTGTTTGAGTTACATTCTTCAATTAGTTTTTGTCGGTTGGTATTAAAATTGATACTTGTCTTTAACACCATTAAAGGTTATTCAAGGCTGATTGTTTTGTTGTTTAATTTGATTCAATGTTATCGATTAATATTTGACCATAGAGTTATTGTTATGAGTTTAAGAGAAAAGACATTTGGCTTAAAGTTGGAGAAAGAGAGAGAGGGTGTTATAATTTTGCTTGAAAAACATTTAGTTTAAAGATAGAGAGAGAGGTGTTATGGGTTTAAAAAGAAACACATTTCATTTAAAGATGGAGAAAGAGGGGGACATGGGGAGGGATAATTATTTTTATGTTTAATATTAATATAAAATTATCTTTTAATGGGTGGTGACATGGTGCAATTCTATTGGTTAAAAAATAAATCAACTAAAAAATAGTTTAGATATCTAATTCAAATAAAATGAATAATTTAAGGGCTTCCTGTTAATTTAGCCTTTTTTTTTTAAAAGGTATTTGATAAAAGAAAAAATGAAGGGCTATGTGTTCAAAAACAAATGAAGGGCTCCTTATCCAAATTAGGAGGGCATCCGCTTAGCTCTAGGCTTAACTCGATCAAAATCAAAACAGCACCAGAAATAAGTCCCACAAGTACATGGCATACAGTTTTAATCAATGTTTTATTGTTTCACTGACATAATGAAAGAAAAAGTAAGGTGGTTACATGTCATTTATTATAAGGTAAATTATTTAGTTACTTTGTATTAATAATTGATTTTTTTATATCGAAAAATATAATAGACATTATGATTGAGAGAATAAATTTTATCCCAAAGAAATTAAGGATATTTTATTTAAGCAACAAACTTATGACAAGGTCATTGAATGAGTACTTAATTAGTAGCTTTCGTAATAGCATATAATAAGGTAGAGTTTAATCATTGTATTACAATGGAATGACTCAATCATTAAATAATATTGTAATTAAAAGTTGAAAAAGTTAAAATTTAATTATAAATTGTTTGAGTCTTAATTATATTTGTCTGGTCAGTTTTTCTGCTAACTTGATATAATTAGAAACGAAGTGCATTTTAGAATTGATATTTTGCAATGAATGAGAACTATAAGTAGGAAAAATAGATCGCATGTATCACTATTCATAGTAAATGCATTTTCTCACTAAGTACAAAAAAGATGGCCCAAAAATTAAATTAATTTATTCAAATTATTATTTATTTATTTATAATTAAATTAATTAAATAAGTGAAATTCGAAATGAGAATTCAATTAATTAATCATCATAATTTATTGAATGAGGCAATTAAATATATTTCCTCACAAATTTTAATAACGTAAAGTTGTTATAAATTTAACAAAATTAGAATTTGATTGAAAAATAATTTAATTGAGAAATTAATTGGCTTAAGGGTCAAAAAAGCCCTTAGTAAAAAATGAAAAAAAATCAATTGAGCCCTTAAGAAAGAAAATGCATCCTATTAAATCCTTAATGACCAAAAAAATAATCAACCAGGTCATTTTGTTAACAGAAACCATTAGTTGACCAGTTTTACCGTTAAAGGCACTGACATGACTGACGACAACCACCAAAAGATAACACATGGCATGGCATGTGGAAGATTGCTGATATGGCATGCCACATCAACAAAAAATTCATTTTTTAATAAATAATTTTAAAAAAAATTAAAAAAAATTACAAATCTGGACATAAAGCTATCTAGATCTATTTGAATCTAAACAATTACTTGTCCAAATTTATTTTAGATGAGTTGAAAATTAAAAAAATAGAAATTATAAAAAAAATATTAATAATTATTTAGAAATTCTAAAAATTCTAAATAAATAAATAAGAAAATAATATATGATTAAGGTCCTAACTTCAGCCCTATGATTAAGACCCGCTATGCTATTTTGCAACAGCATATCCCACTGTGCTGTCGGTTTCCACTTTCGGTCATTTGACTTCCCTTTTTGAACCAAGTGAGTGTACTAAATTTATAATAATAAAAAAATGGGAACCAGAAACTGAAAAAAAGGAGCAATATATTGCTTTGGACTTGGATGTGATTGCAACCTGTTGTCGTTGATGGTGGCTTTTGCTGAGTATGTGGTTAAAGTGGGTGTTCGGAAATGCATATTCCAGTTTTCAGACAATGACTGCAAATGGGGTTGTATTTCATGTTCAAGTTAAATAGAGCAGATCCTGTTTCAGGCAATCCACCTTCCAGTGGCTTGGTTATAAGGCCGTGACTGAGTTAATTCCACAAGAATCAAAGCATTCCTTCACCCTGAATTTATTGAATTTGAAAAAAGGGATTAATCAAGTAACAGATGATGTCTGGCTTCTACTTGAGGATCATGCATACGGATACAGTATATATATTTGCAAATAATAGCTTAATGGATCATCTGGTTGTCAGGCAGTGGAGGGGATAAAAATATATATAGAAAAGAGGGTTTCTTTGTTTATAGAGAAATTCCATGATATTCAGAATATAGAGAGTCAAAAGGCGGTTATTTTATGATACAAAATTAAATTTAAAAAATATTTTTTTTGGGTGCCATGTACTAGTGGCTGGCAGCCATTTTTTAATTTTTTAATACTTTTGGTGCCCGTATTGAGGTGGCCAACATCCAATTTCAGTAACCAATTTTTTTTTTTTTGATCTCATGAATGTATTAATTGGCATCAGTACATATGTATTCCATAATTAAAAAACAAGAAGCAAAAATATGCAAACTCATCTTTTACCAATGATTCTCTTAATTATTTCTTCTCAAATCTCTTCATTCCATTTCATCATCTCTTGTTTCAGAAAACTAAATAATAATAAAAAGACTTATGATAGCTTATCTGTTTTAGAAAATGAAAAGCCAAAAACATTTTAGAAAATGAAAAAAAATTGAAAAGAATGGAGGAAGAGAAAAGAAATAAATTGAGATAGGGAAAATGAAATGAATGGAATGGTTGGGTTTTCAATGAGGGATACAACTCATTTCTTTTTGTTTTAGTTTTATTTATTTATTTACTTGTTTGTTGGTTTTCAATGTTCTGTTGGCTTTTCATTTTTTGAAAGAGTTAAATTATCATAGGTTTTTTTTCTTTTTAGTTTTTTAAACGGGAGATGATGAAAAGGAATGAAAGAGATTGAGAAGAAGGAGAATCACTTGCAGAAGATGAGTTTGTATATATATATTTTTTTATCATGGAATATTTATATGTATTGTTGTTGGCCATCTGCTATACGGCACTAAATTTTTTTTTTTGAAATTAGGCACAAAATATATTATACAAAATACAGTAAAAAATACATATGGGTGCCGGCCTTTACATTGCCGACACCAAAAAGAAAAAATTTAATCCTTTTTGACATGGGTGTTGGTCATGGGATTATCGGCACCACCATGCACTATTCTTTCCAAATTATTTTTGTTAATGTTTTTGAATTTGGGTTATTCTTATAAATATTTAATTTGTTGGGTCATTTTAATAAAATAACCATCAAAGGTAAAACTTGGAGAAGAAAGCCTGTCAAAAGATTTAGAGGAAGGAAAATAGTAAGGTAAAAGGAAAAATGAAAACTAGAGATGCGAATCCAGCTTTGAACTTGTTTAAACAATAAGAATATGAAAATTATATATAATTTTTTTAAAATATATATTTATATAGAATCTTGATTTTTTTTCAGATTTTAAATTTTTTAATATTTTTTATATAATTTCTAACTTTTTAGTTTTCAACTCATCTAGAACAATTCTAATCAAATGGTTAACAAGATTCAAATGAACAGAAACAACTATATGTCTAAGTTCATTTCAGATATAATTTTATTAATCATTTCAGCATCATTCCATGTGGTCAACTTTTAGTGGTTGTCGTCTACCACATCAACACCTATAATAGTCAAACCAGTCAACTAATTGTTTTTGTTAATAGAAGGACCTAGTTGATTATGTTTTGGTCATTAAAGATTCAATAGCACACACTTTGTTTTAAAGATCTCAATTGATTTTTTTTTCATCTTTTACTAAGGGCTTCTTTGATCCTTAAGATAAATTAATTTAATTAATATTTTGAGAAAATAATAATAATTGGGTTAGATAAATTATAAGAGTTGAATAAAAATCCGGATAATATACATAATTGTACCCAATATACAAGAGGCCTAATAAACCTTGTTGTATGAAATGGGTGAAAAACCCTGGTATTTTCTAGAATGTGTCGCTGCCCCTTGTGTTCCACTTCTAGTAGAAGATTGTATTTTTTATTAAACTATTATTATTTAATTACATCTTATTTAAACAAAACTCTTGTATTGTTTCTCTATAAATAAATATAAGTTAACCTAATTAGTATTTTTTGAGAGCTCATAGTTTTCAGTTCTTATAAAGAGACTTAACAAACCTACTGAAAGTTAAGAAAAAAATTCACTATGTGCATTGGTTCGTGCAAATCTGGGTTTAAGGATAATAGAGAAGGTTGTCGGTAAAAAGTTGAGAAACAACTTTGATCTCCTTGCACAAAACACAAGTACTAATTCAATTAAGAATTTATTATTATAAATATTATAATGCTTGATTTTAAGAAAAAGAATTTAAACTCTCCTTATACCTAAAAATATTATTTTCTAAATTAATTTTTTCAAAAATCTTAACATTAACAAAGATATTGTGTGTACTTGCGGAGGACGCCTGGCTTAAGTAGATTGTTAGGCTCAATATTTATTGTTCTAGCAATGTGCTCTATCTCCCAACAACAAATAGATTTAAAAATATGATAATGTGGAGCATTATCAAGTGAATGATCTTAATGTGTGAAAATTGGCTTTAATGAGCCCATAACAATACCAAAAAAATGGAGATGGCGACTATTGATTATCGAGCTTACAAGAATCATTAGATCCCTATTGAATTGACGAGTTGTAATAAGTTATGCCTAATTTCCCTTTATTTCTCGAGGGACTATAAATTTCCTAACCAAACTTTGTCGGTTCCTAATAGCAAAAAGAGCTCACAGGAAAATGATAAAAAACTGAAGATCAAAATGTAAAAAGAGGGGGGGGAGAAAGGCAAAGTTAGAAGATACATTTTGCTTAGGATAAAGAGGATTTCAATGTTTCTAGATCAATTTATGTAAAGATAGATACATTGTGCTTCAAGAAAAATGGACACAAATGGATTTCACTTGTGCTATTGTTAACATCTATGCCTGCACAAGCCCAATTTGCCCGGGCCCAGTCAAAACCCAAACCAACAATAATAACCAAAATAAAAATAGCAGTCCATTACAGTCCAGTTTACAAACTAAACCTAGCCCAACTAAAACAAGCCCAAAACTGCCCAAAACCTAAACCAATTTTCAACAAGAAGAAGAAAAAAAACCTTAGCAGCCGCATGTCTTCTGACCTCCGTACGCTGCCCACGCCAGCCCTCTGCCACCGCCCATAGTCACCTGCAAACACGCAAAACAGACGACAGAGCAAGAAACAAGCAAAAGCAGTAGCAATACTAATATTTTGTAATATTTCATTGGCTATAAAGGCCATTCCAAAACCATTGTAAAAAGGGAGATTTTGAAATAAAAAAAAAAAAGAGAGATTTCGAATACAAAAGGATTCAAAAAATCAGATTCGTAAGATATTGATTCTTTTATTTTTATTTTTTTCATTTGTTTATTTTCTTTTTTTCATTTTCGCACTTCGAATATACATACATATTTACATTTTCTTTATTTTTCTTTTAAAAAACAATATACATATGTATAAATATAGCAAATAAAAATAATCTTACCTTTATGACTTTCCGGCCGCCGTATACGGCGGCGCACGGCGGTGGCCCATCGAAATCCCACAGGACCTAGAGGGCCTGCAGAGGAAATGAAAGGGAAAGAGGAATTTTTTTCTAAACAGACAAATGATTTTTTGGGGGGTTTATTTAATTTATATACATACACGAAACAGCGTCGTTTTAGGCCTTCATTTAGGCGCTGAAACGGCGTCGTTTCCCTAGGCCGACCAGCGCGACCTGACCCGCAGGCCTCAGAATCCGCGTGTTTTGGACTAAGGGCCTATTTGCGCCCTTAGTCCTTCCGCTTTTCCTAACTGCTTCAATTGGATCCTTTTGTTTACCTTCCTTTTTAATTTGGCCCGATAATTTGTCTTTCATTTCATTTTAGTCCTTATTAAAGTGGTGCGTTTTGAAAGACAGGGATAATTTTCCATGAAGTCCTCGTTTCTTCACGCGCCCTTTAATTAGGTCCAAACCCTTTTTAAATTTATCTATTCAATTTTATTTCGTTTTTAATTTAGTCCGTGACCTCATTAATTGAAATGCAACGCATATGGACTAGGGATATTTTCCCATATAGTCCTCGCTAGTTTCAGCGCATTACACTCTAGTCCTTGGCAGCTCATTTATTTGCAATTTATACCTTTTAATTTCCTTTTAATTTCAATTAAATCCTTTTTGTTTTAATTCTTTTATTCGTTCATTCATTTATTTAATTGTTTGATTATTTATTATTCTTTTACTTTATTCATTTTGTTTATTTACTTATTTTACTATTTATATTGTTCATTTTATTTATTTATTTATTTTATCCTCATATATTGTTGTTTTTTTATTTTCTTTATTTGTTTTAATTATGCTTCTATTATTTTTATTACTTTATTATTTATTATTCTTTTATTATCATATATCCGACTATTCGTTTATTATTCTTTTTATATTCTTAAGAAATTTAAATTGTATATATACATATATATTTTGTTTTTTTATATACCTATTGTTCTTGTTATTATTATTATTATTACCTAATATTTCTATTATTATTAGTAATTACTATTATTATTAGTACTTTATTTTTATTACTATTATCATTATTATTATTATTATTAAACGTTTATTTACTCATTTTTTTTAAAAATTAATTTGCTTCTTTTGTTTTATTATTTATCATATTTTTATTTTTACTCTTATTTTATTATTTATTTTTGATTTATTTTATTTTAAACTTTACACTTATTATTTCCATTTTATTATTTATTCATTTATGTACTTATATTCTGTTGTACATACTTTCAAATTTCTACTATTCATTATTATTAACTCATTCATTATTGATATGTATATTTATTATTGTCATCATCATTATTTAGTTACATATATTAGCACTGAAATTCATTTTATACTTTACTATAAAATCATATTACATTTTATCCGATCCATTAAAATTTTTGTTTTTGAAATAAGCAAGTACTTCGCATTCTAAGGTTCGAAATAAATCGTACCCTAACTTACTGGGTTTCGATTTTTCTCATCGAGTCTAAAGAACCTATTATTTTCTTTTTAAAGTCAAAGCATAAAAGTTAAATAAAAACTTATTCTCGGGAATTCGAAAACGTTGTGTCCTAACTCACTGGATGTGACATTTTGTTATCTCGGGATAAGGATTTCTAAAAACGAAGGCAATATTCTGTATTTGGAATTTTGAGAAATTGTGCCCTAACTTACTGGGTTTCGATTTCTCATTTGACCCAAATAACTGAATACCCTTCTTAATTTTAAATGCACGAGTTTTAAGGGTTAAAAGATAAGCTTAGTTCCGAGGATTTAAAACGTTGTATCCTAACTCACTGGACGTGACATTTTACTTCTTCGAAATAAACGGGTCTCAGCATCCAATTTATTTTATTCAAGTTTTTTAAATAAAGAGGGTCGTATTTTAAAATTCTTTTCGAGTTTTCAATTTTCGACATAAAGACATCAAATAATCAATTAGGTACCAATTTGGGCTTTACGAGGATGCTAGTCCTTCCTCGTGCGTAACTGACTCTCGAACCCATTTTTTCTGAATTTCGTAGACCAAAACCGTTATTTTAATAAACCAAATCTATTATTAAAATGACCCAATTACGAGGTGATCTAATTACACCTCATTAAAAAAGATCGGTGGCGACTCCCATTTTCGTTTTCATTTTCAAAATCAAAGTCGACCCCATTTTACAAAAGAATGGTTTCGACAGCTTAGCGACTCCACTGGGGAAAAAATAAGAGAGTCAAGCCACGAGTTGGTTATTTCTTGTCTTTTTGTCAAAAATTATAAACCGGTTTAAACTTACGATCCTTTCGTTGCATTTCATTTTCTACACCATTTTGATATGTTTGCTATCAGTTCAAGTCTCTTAGTATATTTTAGCACATTGCATCGCATGATCGGTCGATCTTATCCTTTTAAGTGGGAGTGAGAAACTATTCCTTCGTGAGGTCTTCACCTCCATGTATGATAGTTGATCAGTTTCGGGATATATCCGTACCTATGTCTTCGTGAGATTTTCATCTCCGTGTAGCCATAGGGAAATGTATTCCCCTGAACTGAACTCGGTCCATATGAGTCTATAATGGGTGAGGATCGAGGAATCTGCTGGTTCGGGTACCTTTGCTTTAGAACCAAACCTTATTTAGCGAACCTTAAGAGCCCACCCCAGGTAGAACCACTCCAAACCCCTAGTGGTCATCCAAATAGGTGCTTTATTTGTCATTTTTTTTGTACTAACGTATTTTCTTTGTTCTGGTTATGATTGTATTGCATTTTCATCATAGAAAAAAGGTGTTGATTCACGTTCAGTTGCTAAATAGAAAGCTTGTCATGGAAAATGAATTTCTTGATAAAGTAGATGACAATACGGTCGTCCGAATATGGTTCGAGAAAACACGAGAGAAGGATGATGGTCTGATAGAGGAGTACATGACTTTGCTTCTTTACCCGAGGATTCAAGCCAACAAAGATATCCGAGAGCCGGTAACGTCTTGATTTCCTTAAAGAAGCTAACAAGCATCACGGGGATGAGTGAGCAATGGGTCGCAGTCTAGATCAATCAAAAAGGAGTTAGTAAAGGCATCCATTAGAAAATTCGCAAGATTTGATCTTAGCACACCCAGATATGAAGAAAAGGGTCAATGTCTTCGCTTTGAGCATTTATAGGCTGGATGTTTTCCCTAAAGCATTGGGGCACGGGGACAAGGCAGTTTCAGACTTGTTCGATAGACTTGACAAGAGGGTCATGCTCGTCCATGTAATTTTGGCCGAAACATTTCGATCTTTGAGTGCATGCCGAAGAGCGGGTGAAGGAAGATTCATTAGATGTGTGCAGCTCTTGTTGGCTTGGTTTCATAGCCGCTTTTGGAGGATGAAAAGGGTTTCTTATCAAGTATTCTCTGAGAACTACACTCCATTGAAAGAATTAGTTGCTCAAATACAAGAGGTGGCCAATCATTGGCAAACCATAGCAGTTCAAGCTGACATGCCGAGTTTGAAGTGAATCAGAATCAGATTAGGGTTAGGAGTTAACCTGGCTTCTTAGGGATGTTAAGGCTTTGAATATTAGGGCAATGCCGTATATGTAATCTATTTTATGTAAAGAAATTTGTTTTCTAGTAAAGTTGTTCTAACAGAATTGAATCAGAGTCAGTGCCTCTTTTTGCATTCATCTCATGCATTTGCATCACATTGCATCACATGCAGTAAATTTCACGAAGAGACCCTAATTAAAACAAAATTATTTCAAAGTTAATCTGGAAACCGACAATAGCCAACCAGTCGAACATCGTTACAGTACAAACTGAAGCAACGGACCAAACGTTGAAGAGATTAGAGCAAATGCAAATACAGATGCAAGAGCAATTAGCAAAAATTCAACAAGATATGAAGAATCAAATGCTAGAATTTCAAAGAAACATGATGAGCCAATTAACCTAGATGCTAGCTGGAGGGTTAGAAAAAGGAAAAAGCCCTATGGTTAATTCCGAGTACGGTAACGAGGACTCCGCTTATCATTTAGGTTTTACCCCAACAAACACCCAAGCACAACCAGACACATATCCACAAAAGGTGTCCATTAACATTAGATCACAATACCAGACCGGTACCTCGACACCGGTGAACTTCCCAATAGGTTCAGGTTCTAGTCTAGGGGATAATCCAATCAATCATGTTGTCTTTGATCTGGATGATTTTGCGGAAACAAAAAAGTCAAGAGTGGAGCTCCCAAAACAATGTGAAGATCGTTACAAATGGAAAGGGCAAGAGTGGAACTCCCAAATCAATACTCCAAAGGCCTCGAAGAAGAGGGAAAATGTGGTGAATAATACGAGTATGTACAATAAGGGTTATTCAAGGCCAATTACCGTAAGCCAGCCAAGGACGTCAACTACTAGCAATCAGGTCCCCCAAGACAATATTCCAATCCAAAATCGAGCTCAAAAAAACCTTGGTTCACGCTCATCCCGATCACGTATGGGGAGTTGTACCAAAGTTTGTTTGATGCACATATAGTATCCCCTTTCTACCTAAAACCTATACAGCCTCTCTTTCCCAAATGGTACGATGCGAACGCCCAATGCAAGTACCACGTGGGAATCACAGGACACTCGATTGAGAACTGCACCGTTTTCAAAAAGATAATTGAAAGACTCATCAACATGGGTATTATGAAATTCGATGATCCATCTGATGCAGAAAATCAGTTACCCAACCATTCTAACAAATGGGTAAACGTGATAATCGAGAATATAGGGAAAAGAATCAAGGAGAATATTGCAGAAGCAAAAACCCCCATTGAAATGGGTTTTGAAACAAATGATAGGTATGGGATTAATCATTCAGATTTCGAAGGAGATACCCAAAGGGATGAGGAGCTATTGTGAGTTCCACACAGAAGAAGGCCATGAAGTCCAGGAGTGTACCGAATTTAAAACTTTGGTGCAGAGCCTAATGGATAATAAAGAGTTAGAATTCCTTCAAGAGGTCAAGAACCCGGAAGGAATATCGGGGAATCTAAACATTAAAGCCGTATCTGAAGAGGGAATCGAGGAATAAAATTTTCCAAGCGTTTACCCTTACATACTTAGGAGTGTTTTGAACAATGGGACTGTGGAAGAGATCCTTGTATTTTTTAGAGCCAAATTCGGAGTAATGTCCAAAACACACTTATTGCTCTAAGCCTAGGAGCAATAAGAATCTTTTTTATGAAATAGGCTTATGTTTAACATTTATATTTTCAACGAAAATGCATTTTGTCTCACTTTGAGCAAATATTCTTTTATTCCTTTATTTCATTCATGTGCATCCACATAAATAATTATTCTTAGATTCATTTGTTCTTTGAATATTCCTTCATACCTACAACATGTCTCTAGATATCAACGACATGAGCGACGCTGCTACTAACTCAAAATCTACTTTTGAGCAAGATATGTGTCTAGAGGGATCTCAGGACTTTGAGGACGACAGAGATTGTAACCTATCTCCTAGTTTGTTAAGGATGGTAAAACAAGATAAAAAACAGATCCTACTTTACAAAGAATCATTGTAAGCCTAGGAGAAGAGAAAGAGGTGAAGATCGGAGCCTGTATCACCACAGAGACAAAGTAAGACGTCATTGAGTTATTTCAAGAATTCAAAGATATTTTCGCCTGATCGTATCAAGATATGCCTGGGCTACTAAGACGTGTGGATGCTGTTAAGGCTAAGAAAATCTTAGAAGAGGAACACATGCTAATAGCTTTACAATGGCCAAGAAAATCATGAAGTTCAGGTACTACTGGTCCACCATGGGAGGGGATTGCATCAGTTATACCAAAAAATGACATAAGTGTCAAATTTATGGAGACAAGATTCCTCTGCCTCTTTCATCTCTTCATAGGACTGTAACACCCCTTACCCGAGACCGTTGCCGGATTCGAGCACGAGGTATTACTAGACTTAACTTACTAGTTCTGGGTATAAAAATTGAAACTGTCCGTCTGCATCATGTTCACTAAATTAATTATAACTTGAGCTATGAAACTCGAAATCTAGATCCGTAAATTTTCCTTGAAACTAGACTCATATACCTTCTTACTGTAATTTTTCCATAATTTTTGGTATGGCCAATCAATACCAGATTTTTCTTAAAGTTTCCCCTGTTTTACTATTTGACTATTCTGACCTCTCTTCACTACGAATCAAATTACTCTTAGTACAGAATTCATATGATCTTCTTATTTATTTCATTTGAAAATAGACTCATTAAGGATTCTAAACATATAAAGTTAAACCCCTAATTATTTTTCTCCATTTTTTTATGATTTTTCCAAGTCAGAACAGGGGAACCTGAATTTATTCTGAACCAGTCTTACAAAAATATAAATATCTCAAATTACATAATTCCTTTGCTTTCCTTGTTTCTTTCATATGAAAATAGACTCAATAAGCTTTAATTATATATCTCATGCACAACCTAATTCAATTTCTACTATTTTTGGTGATTTTTCAAAATCACGTCACTGCTGCTGTCCAACTATTTCCCTGCATATAATTACATAATTTCTTTAAAATAACTATCAACTAGGCATTTCATAACCTCCAAAGCATGTTCTTAATTAACCATTTTAATGGCTAATTATTACCAAACATTTACAAGTCCATAATAAACCATATCATAAGGTCACACACATAAAATGGCTAAGTCTCTATACATGCCATAACTTAAAACGTTAAAGTCACAAAATACCAATATAATCCTTTGATAGTGTGTAACGATCTCCGACGTCCTTTCGATCCCCGAGTTGGCTTGTAATACTATAAAAAAAATAAAGAATAGGTGTAAGCATAAAGCTTAGTAAGTTTACATGTAAATAGATAACAACATTCTTAGTGAATTATCTTATATTTTTCTTGTCAAGATCACTTAAGCTTTTAACTCAATATACTTAAAACTTGTATACTTGCCTTACCTTTTAACATGAATTTATCTTACCTTACCTTTTTAGCTTGAACTTGCCTTACCTTTACTTTAGAATACTCCTTGAATTTTCCCGTTGAACCACTTGGAATACTAAGGATACGCGGGTACCTTTCCTTATGAAACTTAACCATTGCCATGTCTTGACATGGTCTTACGTGGTATCCTTGCCTTATGAACTCACCAATGCCATGCCTTGGCATGGTCTTACATGGGACCTTTGCCTTATAGTAACATATCAATGCCATGTCTTGACATGGTCTTACATGATTTCCTTAAACCCTAATGTCATGACATTTGTATCCTACACATTCCTAAGGTTCAACCGGAACTTTCTGAGATAGTTTTTCCATCAATTCATACTTGAGTCTTTAAATAACAAATTTACAGAATAAATAAGTAAATGCTGGAATTTAACAATATTAAATGTAAAATAATAGAATATTGCATTTATTTACTGCAAACTTACCTCGAAACGAAATACGATCAACTATATTGATTTAATCCTCTATCTTTTTCTTTCCTCGATCTAACTCTGGATTTCGTTCTTCTTGATCTATAATAGAAAATTTAGCTTATTTAATACTCACATTCATCAAAACAGTCCTTAACTCTTAACTTTTGCAAAATTACAATTTTGCCCCTAAACTTTTACATATTTACACATTTGCCCCAAAGCTCGGAAATTAAACTTTATCCCTTATTCTTATGTTTTATGGCATGCTGATCATTTTTCCCTTCTATGGCAACATCAAATTCTCACTCTAACTTGTACTTATGAGCATTAGGTATTTTTACCGATTAAGCCGTTTTACTCGTTTTCACTTAAAATTACTAAGCAAAAGTTGTTTAACATAATTTTAGACTTCATATTCTATCATAAAACATCAAAATAAACACATTTCACCTATGGGTATTTTTCTAAATATGAACCCTAGAATAAATTATTAATAGAATAAGCTAAATCGAGCTACCGGGGCTTCAAAAATGTAAAGAACATTAAAAACGGGGCTTGGAATCACTTACTATGGAGCTTGGAAGCTTGAAACAAACCCTAGCTATGGTGAACACTTGAAAATTCGGCCTAATGAAGAAGATGAGCATATTTTGCCATCTTTTTCCCTTTTAATTCATTTTTATTACCAAATGACTAAATTACCCTTCATTAAAAACTTTGGTTCTTTCTTCCTATATATGTCCATTTTTGTCCATGAAAATATAATGGTCTAATTACCATTTAAGGACTCCTACTTCAAACCCCCATTTTAATCAAGTACTCTATAAATTAGAATCCCTATTTAGCAACTTTTGCAAACAAGTCCTAATAGGCAATTTAAGCATGAAATTAATAAAATTTCTTATCAATACTCTAACACATGTATTTAATCACTCAATAAATCATAATAATTAATCATAATAAACTTTTATAGCAATTAGATACCTCTAGCTTCTAGAACTCAAGTTTTGCACTTTTTATAATTTAGTCCTTTTGACTAAATTGAGTGCTCAAACACCAAAATTTTCGAACGAAATTTTTACGAAACCATTTCATAAAATTGTAGATCATAAAAATATAAAAATATTAATTTAATTTTTTTTATCGGATTTGTGGTCCCGAAACCACTATTCCGACTAGGCTCAAAATCGGGCTGTTACAACTCTCCCCCCCTTTAGGGATTTTCGTCCCCGAAAATCTTACCAGAAAAGAGGTTTGGGTACTGTTTTCTCATGGCTTCCTCTGGTTCCCACGTAGCCTCTTCTACTCCATGTCTTTGCCACAACACTTTCACTAAAGCTATACTTTTATTTCTTAACTGTTTAACCTCTCGAGCCAAAATCTTAATCGGTTCCTCATCATATGTCATATCCGGTTGAATCTCAATCTCTGTCGGAGAAATCACATGTGAAGGATCAGAACGATAGCGTCGCAACATTGACACATGAAACACATTATGAATTCTTTCTAACTCTGCTGGTAAAGCTAGCCGATATGCCACTGGTCCAATCCTTTCGATAACCTCATACGGCCCAATGAAACGAGGACCTAATTTGCCTTTCTTGCCAAATCTGAGAACTTTCTTCCAAGGGGATACTTTCAAGAATACCCTGTCACCAACTTGAAATTCAATTTCTTTTCTTTTCAAATCTGCATAGGATTTATGTCTATCTGAAGCTGCTTTCAAGCAATCTCTGATGACTTTTACTTTCTCTTCTGTTTCTCTGACTAGATCAACCCCGTAAATCTGATTTTCCTTAAGCTCTGTCCAATACAAAGGTGTGCGACATTTACGTCCATACAAAGCTTCATAAGGTGCCATCTTCAGACTCGATTGATAACTATTATTGTAGGCAAACTCTATTAACGGCAAATATTTCTCCCAACTACCTTGAAATTCCAATACGCAACATCTAAGCATATCTTCGAGTACCTGAATAACTCTTTCTGATTGACCATCGGTCTGAGGATGGAAAGCTGTACTAAAACTCAACTTTGTACCTAAAGCTTCCTGTAATTTCTTCCAAAACCGTGAAGTAAATCTCGAATCTCTATATGAGATAATCGATAATGGTACTCCATGTAGTCTAACTATCTCTGAAATATACAACTCAGCCAACTTGTCAAGTGAATAATCCATACGAACTGGAATAAAATGAGCTGACTTCGTTAGCTTATCAATCACAACCCATACTGCATCTTTCTTTCTCAGTGTCAAAGGCAATCCCGTCACAAAATCCATAGTAACTCGGTCCCATTTCCACTCGGGAACTAATATAGGCTGCAATAAACCTGAAGGTACCTGATGTTCAGCTTTTACCTGTTGACAGATCAAGCATCTAGAAACAAATTCTGAAATATCTCTTTTCATTCCTCTCCACCAATACATTTTCTTCAAATCATTATACATCTTTGTACTACCTGGGTGAATAGACAAGGAACTGCTATGTGCTTCCTGTAAGATATTCCGAATAAGCTCATCATCCTTTGGTACACATACTCTGTCTCTGAACATCAAACAACCGTCAGAACCGATCTGAAAATCGGACTCTACACCTGACTCGCACTGAACTCTTTTGGCTTGCAACTCACTGTCATCCTTCTGAGCTTCACAAATTTCTTTAAGAAACGTCGGTTTAGCTCTCAACTCAGCTAAAATAGAACCATCATCTGATAAGTCCAAACTAGTGTGCAAAGCTCTCAATGCAAATAACGATTTTCTGCTCAAAGCATCAGCAACAATGTTTGCCTTACCCGGGTGATAATCGATCACTAGCTCATAATCTTTAATCAACTCTAGCCATCGTCTTTACCTTAAGTTCAGATCTTTCTGAGTCATCAAGTATTTCAAACTTTTATGATCAGTGAATATTCGGCATTTCTCACCATACAAGTGATGTCTCCAAATTTTTAATGCAAATACAATAGCAGCTAACTCTAAATCATGTGTCGGATAATTTTTCTCATGTGGTTTTAACTGTCTAGAGGCATAAGCAATTACCCTTCCTTCTTGCATAAGTACACAGCCTAGTCCATTTAAGGATGCATCACTGTAAATCACAAACTCTTTACCTGGTTCTGGTTGTACTAAGACAGGAGCTTTAGTCAACAATACCTTTAACTTGTCGAAACTCTGCTGACACTTCTCAGTCCATTCAAACTTAACATCTTTCTGTAGCAATCTTGTCAACGGAGTAGCTATCATGGAAAATCCCTCTACAAATCGTCTATAATAACCGGCAAGACCAAGAAAACTTCTGACCTCTGATACATTCCTGGGAGGCTTCCAATCAACAATGGCTGAAATCTTATTCGGATCAACTTTAATACCTTCACCTGAGACAACATTTCCAAGAAAACAAACTTCCCGTAACCAGAACTCACTTTTGCTAAATTTGGCATAAAGCTGATTATCTCTCAAAATCTGTAAAACTGTTCTCAAATGCTCTGCATGCTCAGTCTCATCATGAGAATAAATCAAGATGTCATCGATGAACACAACTACAAACTTGTCCAAGTAAGGTCTGAAAATTCGGTTCATTAAATCCATGAAAATGGCAGGAGCATTAGTTAAGCCAAATGGCATCACAAGAAACTCATAGTGACCATATTTAGTTCGAAAAGCAGTTTTTGGAACATCTGACTCTTTAACTCGCAACTGATAGTATCCGGATCTCAAATCTATCTTAGAAAACACAGTGGCTCCTTTCAATTGATCAAACAAGTCATCTATTCTAGGCAATGGATATTTATTCTTTATGGTAACCTTGTTAAGCTGCCGATAGTCTATGCACAATCTCATTGAACCGTCCTTCTTTTTTACAAATAATACTGGTGCACCCCATGGTGAATAACTAGGTCTTACAAAGCCTTTATCAGTTAATTCCTGTAGCTGAGCTTTCAATTCTTTTAATTCTATTGAAGCCATTCTATAAGGAGCAATAGAAATAGGTGTGGTACTTGGAATCAATTCAATACCAAACTCAACTTCTCTGATAGGAGGCAAACCTGGTAGTTCTTCCGGGAACACATCAGAAAACTCATTTACCACAGGCACTGATTCAATTTTCAACTCTGGATCTTTAGTATTCAACACAAAAGCAAGATAAGCTTCACATCCTTTCCTCAAACATTTCTGAGCAGACATAACTGAAATCATGGTAATTGCACTATCTGACTCATTTGAATTAACTCGAAGGATTTCACCATTTTCACATTTCAACTCAATGAATTTCTTTCCACAATTCACTATCGCATCATGTGCAGTTAACCAATCCATACCAAGAATCACATCAAACTCATCAAATGGCAATAGCATGAGATCAGCCGGAAAACAGTAACCTCTAATCATCAAAGGGCATTTTTTACATACTTTGTTTACTAACACATGCTGACCAAATGGATTTGATACTTTAATCACAAATTTCGTAAGCTCTATGGACATGTTCATACTAGGCATTAATTTCATGCAAACATAGGAATGGGTTGAACCCGGATCAATCAAAGCAATAACATTAACATCATGAAGAGAAAATGTACCCGTAATTACATCGGGGGAGGATGCCTCTTCACGATTACGGAGAGCATAAGTCCTTGCAGGTGCTTTAACATCTGATCTCGTTGCTGTATCTCTAAATGCAGCTCTACCTGCCCCTACTCCAGGGTTTCTCTGATATCTGCCTCTAACGGGGGCATTACCTGATCTTGCACTCGGTATTACTTCCCTTTTAACCATTTCGGGACACTCCCGAATGAAATGATTCGGTGCACCACATCGGAAACAACCAATCTCAGTTGCTCGACATTGACCTAGATGACGTCGACCACATCGAGGACACTCGGGTCTATCAGGTTGAATACTGCCAACACTCGCAATCGAAGTGGTTTGAGCTTTTGAATCCATAAATCTTCCACCTCTGTTCCGGCTAGAATACCCAGCTGAAAAATTAGATCTCGTAGAAAACTCTCTAGGCCTCTTGGATGTAGACTGAAATGACTTGCTCATCTGTCTTTTCTTCGAGTCTTGCATCTCAATTTCAGATTTACCCTTTCTTTTTAATAACTCTTCTGCCTCACAGGCTCGTTCAACTAAAGCAACAAACTCTTTTATCTCTAGAACACCAACTGACAGTCGGATATCATCATTGAGCCCATCTTCAAATCTTTTGCACATGATAGCCTCTGTAGACACACACTCTCGAACATAATTGTTGAGTCGAACAAATTCACGTTCATAGTCGGTTACAGTCATCTTACCTTGTTTTAACTCAAGAAACTCTTTTCTTTTCTGGTCAATAAACCTCTGACTGATATACTTTTTACGGAACTCCTCCTGAAAGAAATCCCAAGTAACTCTTTCTTTCGGTACTACTGATACAAGTGTCTTCCACCACTGGTAGGCTGAATCTCTAAGAAGTGACACTACACATTTAATACACTCTTCCGGTGTGCAGGATAACTCGTCAAAAACTCTAATAGTATTTTCGAGCCAAAATTTAGCTTTTTCTGCATCGTCATCTTTGGTAGCCCGAAACTCTTCAGCCCCTTGTTTTCTGATCTTGTCAACGGGTGGCTTCTCTCTTCTGACTGTATCTGTGACTGGGGAATCTACATGGTTGGTCTGTGGATCATGAGGGGGTGGAGGTCTAACGGCCGGGTTCGTACGAACGAACTCAGCAAACCATTCATTCAAAGCTTGGAAGAAGGCTTCTCGAGCCCCTCCTCCCTGACTAACTGTAACGGGCCTTTCACGACTATCTTGTGGCACCGTCCCTTCAGCGGGAGTGGGTGCACTACTCTCTACATCATCTGCACCAGCTCGTTCAGGATCCATAACTATAAAAAAAATTTAAATCGTCAAGAGTCGTCACACTATCAAAATATAAGTATGGCATGTATAGATAGACTCTTACTCATACTAAATATTCCGAAAACCGACTAAGCCTTGCTCTGATACCAATAAATGTAACACCCCTTACCCGAGACCGTTGCCGGATTCGAGCACGAGGTATTACTAGACTTAACTTACTAGTTCTGGGTATAAAAATTGAAACTGTCCGTCTGCATCATGTTCACTAAATTAATTATAACTTGAGCTATGAAACTCGAAATCTAGATCCGTAAATTTTCCTTGAAACTAGACTCATATACCTTCTTACTGTAATTTTTCCATAATTTTTGGTATGGCCAATCAATACCAGATTTTTCTTAAAGTTTCCCCTGTTTTACTATTTGACTATTCTGACCTCTCTTCACTACGAATCAAATTACTCTTAGTACAGAATTCATATGATCTTCTTATTTATTTCATTTGAAAATAGACTCATTAAGGATTCTAAACATATAAAGTTAAACCCCTAATTATTTTTCTCCATTTTTTTATGATTTTTCCAAGTCAGAACAGGGGAACCTGAATTTATTCTGAACCAGTCTTACAAAAATATAAATATCTCAAATTACAGAATTCCTTTGCTTTCCTTGTTTCTTTCATATGAAAATAGACTCAATAAGCTTTAATTATATATCTCATGCACAACCTAATTCAATTTCTACTATTTTTGGTGATTTTTCAAAATCACGTCACTGCTGCTGTCCAACTATTTCCCTGCATATAATTACATAATTTCTTTAAAATAACTATCAACTAGGCATTTCATAACCTCCAAAGCATGTTCTTAATTAACCATTTTAATGGCTAATTATTACCAAACATTTACAAGTCCATAATAAACCATATCATAAGGTCACACACATAAAATGGCTAAGTCTCTATACATGCCATAACTTAAAACGTTAAAGTCACAAAATACCAATATAATCCTTTGATAGTGTGTAACGATCTCCGACGTCCTTTCGATCCCCGAGTTGGCTTGTAATACTATAAAAAAAAATAAAGAATAGGTGTAAGCATAAAGCTTAGTAAGTTTACATGTAAATAGATAACAACATTCTTAGTGAATTATCTTATATTTTTCTTGTCAAGATCACTTAAGCTTTTAACTCAATATACTTAAAACTTGTATACTTGCCTTACCTTTTAACATGAATTTATCTTACCTTACCTTTTTAGCTTGAACTTGCCTTACCTTTACTTTAGAATACTCCTTGAATTTTCCCGTTGAACCACTTGGAATACTAAGGATACGCGGGTACCTTTCCTTATGAAACTTAACCATTGCCATGTCTTGACATGGTCTTACGTGGTATCCTTGCCTTATGAACTCACCAATGCCATGCCTTGGCATGGTCTTACATGGGACCTTTGCCTTATAGTAACATATCAATGCCATGTCTTGACATGGTCTTACATGATTTCCTTAAACCCTAATGTCATGACATTTGTATCCTACACATTCCTAAGGTTCAACCGGAACTTTCTGAGATAGTTTTTCCATCAACTCATACTTGAGTCTTTAAATAATAAATTTACAGAATAAATAAGTAAATGCTGGAATTTAACAATATTAAATGTAAAATAATAGAATATTGCATTTATTTACTGCAAACTTACCTCGAAACGAAATACGATCAACTATATTGATTTAATCCTCTATCTTTTTCTTTCCTCGATCTAACTCTGGATTTCGTTCTTCTTGATCTATAATAGAAAATTTAGCTTATTTAATACTCACATTCATCAAAACAGTCCTTAACTCTTAACTTTTGCAAAATTACAATTTTGCCCCTAAACTTTTACATATTTACACATTTGCCCCAAAGCTCGGAAATTAAACTTTATCCCTTATTCTTATGTTTTATGGCATGCTGATCATTTTTCCCTTCTATGGCAACATCAAATTCTCACTCTAACTTGTACTTATGAGCATTAGGTATTTTTACCGATTAAGCCGTTTTACTCGTTTTCACTTAAAATTACTAAGCAAAAGTTGTTTAACATAATTTTAGACTTCATATTCTATCATAAAACATCAAAATAAACACATTTCACCTATGGGTATTTTTCTAAATATGAACCCTAGAATAAATTATTAATAGAATAAGCTAAATCGAGCTACCGGGGCTTCAAAAATGTAAAGAACATTAAAAACGGGGCTTGGAATCACTTACTATGGAGCTTGGAAGCTTGAAACAAACCCTAGCTATGGTGAACACTTGAAAATTCGGCCTAATGAAGAAGATGAGCATATTTTGCCATCTTTTTCCCTTTTAATTCATTTTTATTACCAAATGACTAAATTACCCTTCATTAAAAACTTTGGTTCTTTCTTCCTATATATGTCCATTTTTGTCCATGAAAATATAATGGTATAATTACCATTTAAGGACTCCTACTTCAAACCCCCATTTTAATCAAGTACTCTATAAATTAGAATCCCTATTTAGCAACTTTTGCAAACAAGTCCTAATAGGCAATTTAAGCATGAAATTAATAAAATTTCTTATCAATACTCTAACACATGTATTTAATCACTCAATAAATCATAATAATTAATCATAATAAACTTTTATAGCAATTAGATACCTCTAGCTTCTAGAACTCAAGTTTTGCACTTTTTATAATTTAGTCCTTTTGACTAAATTGAGTGCTCAAACACCAAAATTTTCGAACGAAATTTTTACGAAACCATTTCATAAAATTGTAGATCATAAAAATATAAAAATATTAATTTAATTTTTTTTATCGGATTTGTGGTCCCGAAACCACTATTCCGACTAGGCTCAAAATCGGGCTGTTACAAGGACATCTCTATGGCCTTTCTATATGTGGGGCATAGATGTCAGTGGGCCAATCATGCCGAAGTTTCTAACGAGTATCAATTCATCTTTGTGGTCGTCGATTACTTCACCAAGTTGGCAGAAGTTGCTTCATATGCCAGTGCCACAGAGTCAATGGTTAGCAAATTCTATGTCGGTATGGAATCCCAAAAGGGATCATATCCGACGATGCATTAAATTTGAACAACATCGCGACATCATAAGTTTGCAGTCTGTTCAAGATTAAAGCACCATATCGCCCCAAAATGAACGGTGCAATGGAGGCAAAAAAAAAGATCATGGAGAAAATGATTGAGACTCATAAAGATTGGTATGAAAAGTTACCATTCGCCCTCTATGCCTATCAGACGTCTGTCAGGATCTTTACCGAGACAACACATTTCTCATCAGTTTATGGATGGAGGCGGTTTGGCCATTGAAGTCAAGATTCCTTCTCTCTAAGTTTTATCAAAGTTGAATTCAGATGAAGCAGAATGGACCCAATCTCAATATGATTAGTTGAACCTGATTGAAGAAAAGAGGTTGAAAGCTATCCGAGATTATGACAAAAATGTTCGCCATAGAGAATTCCATGAAGGATACCTAGTTTTAAAAAAGATCCTTCCCATACAGAAAGACTTTTGAGGAAAGTGGATGTCAAACTGGTAAGGACCTTACGCAGTAAAAAAAGCCTTCTTTGGAAAAGCGTTGATTTTGACCGAGAGGGATAATAAGGACTTGCCTAATCTTATGAGTTCAAATTAAGAAATATTTCATTAAAAAAAGGGAAAAAAAGAAGTAAAAAAGAAAGAGAAAATGAAATTAAAAAAGAAAATGAAAAGAAGAATGAGAGGCCAATGCGAAAACCCGCAAAGGGCGCATTGAGACTAAAGGGGTTTTGAATTGAAATCCCATAAAGGGCAATTCAAATTTTAATAAAAAATGGGGCATGCGGTAGCCTCGCTTTCTCCAATTTAACAAGAAGGAGAGACATTACGCCTTGAGACAAAAGGGGTTTTGAATTGAAAACCCGTAAAGGGCAATTCAATTTTTAATAAAAAATGGGGCATGTAGTAGTCTCGCTTTCTCTGGATTAATAAGAAAGAGAGATGTTACGTCTTGGGGCATCAACAGAGTACTCTAGATCCCCTAAACACATATTGAGCTAAAAAAGAGCCCTCAAGAAGTTCGTACAGAGAAGATCATGCTGCGATATCTGGGGCACCTACTTTCTTCTCACTTATTTTGTATTTCAACAATATTTGCTCTTTTGAATTAATTTATTCTTTTCAGATTTTGTTCTTGATAAAATCCAATTTTGACCATCATTATAATCTTTTTCAAGCATTTTGCATTGAAATAATGATTAATGGACTAAAATACTTTCATAAAAGGAGTTTTGCATATTACTCTGGAAGTTTCTAAATAATACAAGGACCTGAAACAGGACTATTATTTAGAATTCACCAAACCTAAGGGTTAGAAACATTTGAGAAAGAATAGTCTAAATTACGACTATTTCTTTGGGTTTTCTGTCAGAGATACCAGCTGAGCAAGAAGGCAAGGTACTGCGTCAGTGATAGAACCTTAA
The DNA here is from genome assembly GCA_005393395.2 of Gossypium australe. Taxonomy (NCBI): domain Eukaryota; kingdom Viridiplantae; phylum Streptophyta; class Magnoliopsida; order Malvales; family Malvaceae; genus Gossypium; species Gossypium australe. Next base: position 86,575,897 of record CM016618.1, on the reverse strand, counting down.
TGAACAACGAACGTTGACAACCCAAACATTAAAAAGGGACCATTCTCATGCATTCATACGAATATCATTCATACACATCCAATTAGGAGCATTTGATTCATTCTGATCATGACATCCTAATCATTTGGCATAAGCATAAGCATATGAAATCGATTCTACACGTTATGTCCCCGAGAAGATAGTGTAGCAAGATCGAAATCCAAAAATCTTATCTCCCTGAAGTAGCAGCGGAGTAGATTGAAGTTGTAGATCTTATCTCCTTGAAGTTGCAGTGGAATAGATAAAAAATGGCGAATCTTATCTTCCTGAAGTTGCAGTGGAGTAGATTGAAGCCACCAGCCTTATCTTCCTGAAGTTGCAGCGGAGCAGACTGAAGACAGCGGATCTTATTTCCCTGAAGATGCAGTGGAACATATTGAAGCTACAAATTGGCGGATCTTATCTTCCTGAAGTTGCAGTGGAGCAGATTGAAGCCACCAACCTTATCTCCCTGAAGTTGCAGCGGAGCAAACTGAAGATAGTAGATTTTATTTCCCTGAAGATGCAATGGAACAGATTGAAGCTACAAATTGGTGGATCTTATCTTCCTGAAGTTGCAATGGAGCAGATTGAAGCCACCAGCCTTATCTCCCTGAAGTTGCAGCGGAGCAGACTGAAGACAGCGGATCTAATTTTCCTGAAGATGTAGTGGAACAGATTGAAGCTACAAATTGGTGGATCTTATCTTCCTGAAGTTGTAGTGGAGCAGATTGAAACCACCAGCCTTATCTCCTTGAAGTTGCAGCAGAGCAGACTGAAGACAGCGAATCTTATTTCCTTGAAGATGCAGTGGAACAGATTAAAGTTACAAATTACGGTGGATCTTATCTTCATGAAGTTGCAGTGAAGCAGATTGAAGCCACCAGCCTTATCTTCATGAAGTTGTAGAGAAACGGGTTGAAATTACCAATTCTTATCTCTTTGAAGTTCCAGTGGAGTAGATCAAAGTTACAAATCTCTTCTCCCTGAAATTACATTTGAGCAGATTGAAGCCAGCAAACCTTATTTCCCTGAAGTTGCAGTGGAGCAGGTTGAAACTACCAATTCTTATCTCGTTAAAGTTCCAACGGAGTAGATCGAAGCTACAAATCTTTTCTCCCTGAAATTACATTCGAGCGGATCGAAGCACCAATTCTTACACCCCTGAAGATGAGGAGGAATGGAAAGAGGCTACTTGAAGAAAAGAAGCATCAAGAAGTCAAGATTCGGAAAGGTCGGGAAAAATTGGTCTTTCTTAAAAGTCTTTGCTTTGCTTTCGTTACACGACAACGAGCAAAAATGGGCAGCTGTACAAGCCTAATTTTCCCGGGCCCAGTCAAAACCCAAACCAACAATAATAACCAAAATAAAAATAACAGTCCATTATAGTCCAATTTACAAACTAAACCTAGCCCAACTAAAACAAGCCCAAAACCTAAACCAATTTTCAGCAAAAAAGAAGAAAAAAAAAACCTAGCAGCCGCATGTCTTTTGATCTCCGTACGCTGCCCACGCCAGCCCTCTGCCACCGCCCATAGTCACCTACAAACACGCAAAACAGACGACAGAGCAAGAAACAAGCAAAAGCAATAGCAATACTAATATTTTGTAATATTTCATTGGCTATAAAGGCCATTCCAAAACCATTGTAAAAAGGGAGATTTTGAAATAAAAAAAGAGAGATTTCGAATACAAAGGGATTCAAAAAATCAGATTCGTAAGATATTGATTCTTTTATTTTTATTTTTTTCATTTGTTTTACTTTATTTTTTTCATTTTCGCACTTTGAATATACATACATATTTACATTTTCTTTATTTTTCTTTTAAAAAACAATATACATATGTATAAATATAGCAAAAATAAAAATAAAAAAAAACTTACCTTTATGACTTTCCGGCCGCCGTATACTGCGGCGTACGGCGGTGGCCCATCGGAATCCCACAGGACCTAGAGGGCCTGCAGAGGAAATGAAAAGGGAAAAAGGAAATTTTTCTTTAAACAGACTCAAATGATTTTTTTGGGGGTTTATTTAATTTATATACATACACGAAAAGCCGTCGTTTTAGGCCGTTCATTTAGACGCTGAAACGGCGTCGTTTCCCCAGGCCGACCCGCGCGACCCGACCCGCAGGCCTCAGAATCCGCGTGTTTTGGACTAAGGGCCTATTTGCGCCCTTAGTCCTTCCGCTTTTCCTAACTGCTTCAATTGGATCCTTTTGTTTTCCTTCCTTTTTAATTTGGCCCGATAATTTGTCTTTCATTTCATTTTAGTCCTTATTAAAGTGGTGCGTTTTGAAAGACATGGATAATTTCCCATTAAGTCCTCGTTTCTTCACGCGCCCTTTAATTAGGTCCAAACCCTTTTTAAATTTATCTATTCAATTTCATTTTGTTTTTAATTTAGTCCGTGACCTCATTAATTGAAATACAACGCATATGGACTAAGGATATTTTCCCATATAGTCCTCGCTAGTTTCAGCGCATTACACTCTAGTCCTTGGCAGCTCTTTTATTTGCAATTTATACCTTTTAATTTCCTTTTAATTTCAATTAAATCCTTTTTGTTTTAATTCTTTTATTCGTTCATTGATTTATTTAATTGTTTGATTATTTATTATTCTTTTACTTTATTCATTTTGTTTATTTACTTATTTTACTATTCATATTGTTCATTTTATTATTTATTTATTTATTTTATCCTCATATATTGTTGTTTTTTTTTATTTTCTTTATTTGTTTTAATTATGCTTCTATTATTTTTATTACTTTATTATTCATTATTCTTTTATTATCATATATCCGGTTATTCATTTATTATCCTTTTTATATTCTTAAGAAATTTAAATGGTATATATGCATATATATTTTGTTTTTTTATATACCTATTGTTCTTGTTATTATTATTATTATTGCCTAATATTTCTATTATTATTAGTAATTACTATTATTATTAGTACTTTATTTTTATTGCTATTATCATTATTATTATTATTTTTAAACGTTTATTTACTCATTTTTTAAAAAATTAATTTGCTTCTTTTGTTTTATTATTTATCATATTTTATTTTTACTCTTATTTTATTATTTATTATTGATTTATTTTATTTTAAACTTTACACTTATTATTTCCATTTTATTATTTATTCATTTATGTACTTATATTTTGTTGTACATACTTTCAAATTTCTACTATTCATTATTATTATCTCATTCATTATTGATATATATATTTATTATTGCCATCATCATTATTTAGTTACATATATTAGCACTGAAATTCATTCTATACTTTACTATAAAATCATATTACATTTTATTCAATCCATTAAAATTTTTGTTTTTGAAATAAGCAAGTACTTCGCGTTCTAAGGTTCGAAATAAATCGTACCCTAACTTACTGGGTTTCGATTTTTCTTATCGAGTCTAAAGAACCTATTATTTTCTTTTTAAAGTCAAAGCATAAAAGTTAAATAAAAACTTATTCTCGGGAATTCGAAAACGTTGTGTCCTAACTCACTGAATGTGACATTTTGTTATCTCGGGATAAGGATTTCTAAAAACAAAGGCAATATTCTGTATTTGGAATTCTGAGAAATTGTGCCCTAACTTACTGGGTTTCGATTTCTCATTTGACCCAAATAACTGAACCTTCTTAATTTTAAATGCACGAGTTTTAAGGGTTAAAAGACAAGCTTAGTTCTGAGGATTTGAAACGTCGTATCCTAACTCACTGGACGTGACATTTTACTTCTTCGAAATAAGCGGGTCTCAGCATCCAATTTATTTTATTCAAGTTTTTTAAATAAAGAGGGTCGTATTTTAAAATTCTTTTCGAGTTTTCAACTTTCGACATAAAGACATCAAATAATCAATTAGGTACCAATTTTGGGCTTTACGAGGGTGCTAGTCCTTCCTCGTGCGTAACTGACTCTCAAACCCATTTTTTCTGAATTTCGTAGACCAAAACCGTTGTTTTAATAAACCAAATCTATTATTAAAATGACCCAATTACGAGGTGATCTGATTACACCTCATTAAAAAAGATCGGTGGCGACTCCCATTTTCGTTTTCATTTTCAAAATCAAAGTCGACCCCGTTTTACAAAAAAATGGTTTCGACAATGCCCAGTATGTTTATTATGAGCAAGTGTTGTTGTGGGAAGATATTCTGGATATTAGATATAACATCTCTTGACCTTGATGGATATTAGAAATGTACCTATATTGTATTAAATATATAATTGTTTTTTTATGTATTTGAATGATGAATAAATAGATAAAATTAATTTTACATTTCACTATTATATATTTTGTGTTTGTCTTTCTTTTTTTTATACATAGCGAAGTTGTGACAAGCACATATTAGCCCATTGATTGTCTAAATTCAAATTGATGATAAGTGGCACTGTAAGAATGTTTACATTACGAAAAAGGCAATTTACTTCAGTAGATAATTTAAACAAGTCCATAATCCCGTAAAAGAATCAAAGTGAGCATTTGATTCAAATACTTAGAAGGATTATTATGTCGTCTCTAATTCCAATTAGGGAGATGATTAGTCTTGGCTATCGGAACAGTTGACTCTACGAGTAGAGAAATATATGTACTTATTGGAAGAATGATACATTGGACTGGACCCAAGTTGAATTAATTTTGAATCCATTTGTGAATTGATTCACTTGTGACGTTCATGGTGTGACTTATCTAAATCCTGAATTAGTAATTGACCATGCGTATGTAACTTATGTGCTTTGATATAAGTGGAGGTTTATACTCTAAAGATAATTGAGCTGATAGCTGGTATGTTGGTTACATGACTTTACTAGTAACAATAAAATTCATAACTCGATTAAAGAGTTAACGATATCTTCTCATTTGCATTGTGTGGATTAATAAATATGAAACGTGACCACGAGTTGCTTATTCCCAAATAAGCAATTTATCATAGTCATTAGTTGACAGTGATCGTATTAATAATTAAAAAGACACAATGATAATAATGAGATAAAATAGGATTATATTCAGTGAACGAATTTAACTCAAATGAATCAATAATATCATATGAAAATAACACACACATGACGAGGTCATTGGATAAAATAATTGGATGAATTACTTTCGTAAAGTGTATACAATAAAAAGTTTTCAATTATTGTACTTTTCGTGGATTGACTCCATAATTAAGTAAATTATAAATTACCAGAACGATTCTTCTAGATATAATTGCAATTACTCGAGTCTAATTGTATATGCCCGTTTGGAATTTCCACTAGCTCAATAAAAACTCGATCGGATTGCATTTGAATTAGAAAAAAATTCTACAACTTTGGAAATAATTTAATTGAGTCGATTTATTCGATGAGGAATTAAATTAGGCAGTCGTGAGAATTTGTTCAACTAAAGAATTCAATAAATGATTTTTTTTTCAAAAATTAATTTAGAAAATATTAGTGCTTTTTGAGAAAATTAATTTTTTTATCAAGTAAGATTAGATTAATTAAAATAAATATGATATTTTTGAAAATTAATTTTTAAGTCTGACAATTGGCTCAATGGGTAATTAAACTTGAAAACTAGACCTGAGAACCAAAATTGAACCCAAGATCGAAACCAAAAAATTGGATGAACCGAGCTTTGTATATGAAATTGGGCTGACAATCTAATCGGTGGCTGGACTGGATCGGTCGGGTCGTCATTGGCCTGGACCGAATTGATTGTTGCACCAACCAGGCATGTGAATGTCTAACCCATGGTGCCCCAACCATGGCAACAAGCTATTCGAACAACTTGCTAGGGATCTCGGCCAACCCTATCGGTAGCATCGGGCCAGGTGTGCGAACGCCTAACCGAGGGATGTTGCACCCTGTGCGACTGGTCGTGCGAACGATCGACCTGGGTAGACACTTATCAATTGGGAAAAAGGGGAGGTTGGGCGTAGGGCTAGCCGTTCAAAGGGCTAGCTCGGCCCCAGTCACAACACTAACGGCCTCGTGAGGAGGTACCGAGCCGACCAAGCCCATTCGGGAAAAACAACAATGGTTCAGGGTGCTAGGGGGAAGTTGCATCGGCAATGACACCATCGGGCACGACGGTTGCAATGGTGATGATCCGGCGACCGACAGATGGTTGACGATAATGGTTTTTCAACCGACAGATGGTCGACGACAATGATTCTTTAACGACATATAGTATTTTATTAATTTAATATTGATGTGAGATATTAAATTTGATTTAATATTTATGATAATATTTCTTAATTTAATATTAATATAACTAATTCCAATCCTAATTGATCTGTATTAAACTCAGTATAAGAAGAGCTAACAATTGCTTTGATTAAGAGCGAGCCACAAAATACAAATTTTGATTAATTATTTATTAGCAAAAAGGAATTGCTGCAGGTAACCTATAAACTATTAATTAATGATAATGTTGTATCATGTAAAATAATAAATAAAGAATTATACGAAGTCTCGTAAGCTTCCTCTTCCTTATCTAGGGTTTCATTCTACATCCCCAAAAATTCAGAAGTATGAAATCGTAAATATTTTTTTTTAGACTTTAGATCCTCGATCGAGTTGCTGCAATGGCCAGAGGAAGAGGTGAGGAAGATGATGACATTGAAGACGAAGAGGACGAAGATGACGACCAATTGTTGGACGATGAGGATTACGACGAGGACGAAGACGTAGGGAGAGGCCGTGGCAGTTCAAGTAAGAAGCGGCGGAGATCTGATTTCATCGATGACGTGGCAGAGGAGGACGATGAGGAAGACGAAGATGATGACGATGACGATGAGCTTTATGGCGGTGGTGGGAAAAAGCATAGCAAGGCTCCTCGTGTTGGCGCTCAGTTTTTTGATCTTGAAGCTCAAGTCGATAGCGACGAGGAAGAGGAAGAGGATGAGGGAGAGGACGGTAATTTCACGTGCTTAATTTTGTTCTTGAAATTGGTAATGAAGTGGGAAAATTGATGATTAATGTGCTCTAATTGATCATATATTGAGATAAATTAAATATAGTTATTTTTTAGAAATTAGTTTCAAATTCAAAACTTAAATTTAGTTCAACTTCAATATAGTTCAACTTAAATTCAAAACTCTTTAGGTGGTTGTATATCATTCTGATATCTAAGCAATTATCAGAATGTTGTTTTGAACATTGTTACTTATGGTAGTGTAATTTAACATCAGGAATGACTTTGGTAGTTTTCCAACCTTTTCCTTCTGAACGTGTCTGTCGAAAAGTCTCATTCTTTACAATGAACTCTTAATGTGACTATTATTGGCTAGGCTAGGCCGAAATAATGCTACATTGCATACTTGGCATTTGATGCTTGCAGATTCAAGGAATTCCTCCTTTTGGAACAGAATCACTCAATTTGAAAATTTGCTACTTGGATAATTGTTAAAATCTCAGTGAGCTCATTGTTTTCTAATTGTTTTTTTATTCTAAACTTTTATGTGATGAATCCCTCTTTCATTACATTGAATCACAATCATTTGTGGGCACTGAAGAAGAGTTGATTTCTGCATAGTTCTTGATTCACTTTTTACTGTTCTGTTGCATTTGGACCTGTGTTGGGATGGTTTGTATTCGATGCTTTGCAAATTCTAAGAATACTTCTTTGTTTTGAAATTTAAATTATTCAATTGCAGTTTCAAGGTTTTGTTTTTTTCTTTTACTCCTTCCCTGGTTATTGAGTTCTAATTTAGTCATTTTTTATGCTTTTTAGTTTTTAGCATATTATTCTTGAGAATCTTTTGGTTACCATAATTCTCTATTCCACCTATAATCAATTGGTTATAGCTCCTGCAGTAGCAGTAACTCGGATAGAAATGATGTGTAGAAGCATTCATGTGAATAGCATGGCTGTATCATTTGTTCACATTTTCAATGTTTTGCCCCAAACAATATTGCTTTCAATTATCGTACATGTTGCTCTGATTGAAGAAGACAAATGCAGTTCAGATTGACTGATGAGGCATGCATAATCAGCACAATGATTTGATTTGGTAAACCCTTATGGAATTGTCATAGAAATCTATTTCACTCATAACAAGTGTAATGAATAAGTGGCATATTTTAGTATGGTGATTTCTGTTGAACCTTCTATTTGTGCCTGGTTTTCATCCTTGATTTTCTTAATGTTGCTGATATATTAATGTCTGGAAATGCAGATTTCATAGTTGAGACTGGAGCTGATACACCTGATGAAGACGTTGGTAGAAGGATGCACCGTCGCCCATTACCACTCCGGGAGGATGAACAAGAAGATGTTGAAGCTCTTGAGAGAAGCATTCAGGCTAGGTATGCAAGATCAAGTCACACAGAATATGATGAGGAGACAACTGATGTGGAGCAGCAAGCACTTTTGCCTTCAGTAAGAGATCCAAAGCTGTGGATGGTGAAATGTGCGGTATGATGATGATTTCCTCTGCAGTTTAAGTTTTGAAAACTTGTTATTAGTTGTGGAGTTCAACTAAGATCATGTTCATGCATGCTAGATTGGTCGTGAACGAGAAACTGCAGTTTGCCTCATGCAGAAATGCATTGATAAAGGATCTGAACTACAAATCAGGTCTGTTATTGCCCTTGATCACCTTAAAAATTATATTTATATTGAAGCAGACAAGGAAGCCCATGTGAGAGAGGTGTGCGATCTTTTATTCTTTTACTTTAGTTTTGGATGGGTATTGTAGCTTTAGATGTCTACATATATTTCTGTTGACCAATTTTGATCTGCTTCAGGCTGTGAAAGGTCTGCGTACCATATTTGCAGCAAAGATTATGCTTGTTCCAATAAGAGAAATGACTGATGTTTTATCAGTGGAAAGCAAAGCGGTTGATCTTTCTAGAGATACCTGGGTCAGAATGAAGATTGGGACATACAAGGGTGATCTTGCTCAAGTATGCCTTTTGTCCTTTTCTATTTTCATGAATATCCCCTTTTGAAAAATCTTAGTCTGACTGTAATTTCTATTTCATAGGTGGTTGATGTGGATAATGTGCGGCAGAGAGTCACTGTGAAGTTGATTCCTAGGATTGACTTACAGGCTCTTGCTAATAAATTGGTATGGAATTGATTGCATTTGTTTTAGGTGTTTATGTCATGGATTGTTGCATGTTGAAAGCCTTACAATAAAATAGTGTTTTAATTTTCCAATGCAGTTATAGCTTGTTAGTTGTCTATATATGATTGTATTTTAACAGATTTACATGAACTATTTGGCTTTCTTTCCTGGTTCCATCATCTTTGATCTGGTCTTATACTGTTTCATACAGGAAGGAAGAGAAGTTGCAAAGAAGAAAGCTTTCGTCCCTCCTCCTCGTTTTATGAATGTTGATGAAGCTAGGTAGGTCAAATGGTTCCAATCTCTAGTGAAAAATCTACCACATTTATTTGTTTCAGAAAACTTAAGCTCACATGTCTCGATATTTGTGCTTTTTTAGGGAACTTCATATTCGTGTAGAGCGCAGACGAAATTCGATCACTGGTGATTACTTTGAGAATATTGGGGGCATGTTGTTTAAAGATGGGTTCTTGTACAAAACGGTGTCGATGAAGTCAATTAGTGCTCAGAACATAAAACCAACCTTTGATGAACTCGAAAAGTTTCGGACACCTAGCAATAATGGAGAAGGTGAAATGGTTGGTTTATCAACTTTGTTTGCAAACAGAAAGAAAAACCATTTCATGAAGGGTGATGCAGTTATTGTTGTCAAGGGAGATCTGAAAAATTTAAAGGGATGGGTTGAAAAGGTTGAGGAAGAGAATGTCCATATTAGACCGGAAATGAAAGGCCTTCCTGTAAGAATTCAGTCAATATTGGTATTCTTTGAGTTAAGTCTTTGATCACTAGTGTGCATGTAAGATATCTTATTGCTAGGTCATACTTGGCCTTCAATGATGTTTTGCAGAAAACTCTTGCTGTTAACGAAAAAGAGTTGTGTAAGTACTTTGAGCCTGGGAATCACGTGAAGGTTGTTTCTGGGACGAAGGAAGGTGCAACCGGTATGGTTGTCAAGGTTGAGCAACATGTTCTCATCATTTTATCTGATACAACCAAAGAACATGTAAGTAATACATCTTTTGAAGTCTGGTCCAGACCTAAAGAATATCTTTGTGAAAAAATAATTGGCATTTCTTATATTAGATCCGTGTTTTTGCTGATGATGTTGTTGAGAGCTCTGAAGTAACTACTGGTGTTACAAAAATTGGAGACCATGAGCTTCATGACCTTGTGCTACTAGAGTAAGTAGTTTTTTGCTGAAGGATTTGGACTTGTCTTTAGTTAATTTGGGGTCTTAACGTATTAATTATGTTTCAGTAACAATAGCTTTGGGGTAATTATACGTGTAGAAAGTGAAGCATTTCAGGTGAGTGACCTCTCTTAAGTGACCGGATTTTCACTGCTACTCTTTTGACTGTTCTCATGGTCGTTTACTTTCTTTTAGGTTCTTAAGGGTGTTCCAGAGCGGCCAGAGGTTTCTCTTGTCAAATTGAGGGAAATCAAATGCAAGCTTGACAAAAAATTTAATGTGCAAGACAGATATAGGAATCCTGTTTCTGTGAAAGATGTGGTTAGGATACTTGAGGGTCATTGTAAAGTAAGATTCTCGTTTTTCATTTTGGTTTGTCCTAGTATTTACTTTATGAATTTTTAGTTTACTAACCATCCACTTCTATAAATTTAGGGGAAACAAGGTCCTGTAGAGCACATATACAAAGGAGTTCTGTTTGTGTATGATCGACATCACCTTGAGCATGCTGGGTTTATATGTGTTAAAGCTGATTCTTGTTGTATAGTGGGAGGATCACGTTCCAATGGGATCAGAAATGTTAGTCTTTTCTTTTCATTTTTTTGCTGGTTAATTCATGTGTAATTAACACCATTTAATTGAGGTAGTGAACTTGATTCTATCTTTTAGGGTGATTCTTTCTCAAGATTTGGTAGCTTCAAGACTCCACCACGTGTACCACCATCACCAAGGAGATTTGCTAGGGGAGGTCCTCCATTTGATTGTATGTTGGTTTTGTTATCCTTGTTTGTACAAACATGATTTTTGGATTTGTCTGAATTTTCATTTTCTCTAGTTAAGTGATTAAGTTTCATTATAAGCTTGATGCTATTAGTTTCTGCCTATTCAAAACAGCCGGCGGGAGCCATAGAGGTGGAAGAGGAGGGCATGATGCTTTGATCGGTACTACTGTGAAAATTCGACAGGGTCCTTTTAAGGGTTACCGTGGACGTGTTGTAGATATTAAAGGTCAATCAGTTCGAGTTGAGTTGGAGTCTCAAATGAAGGTTGTTACAGGCAAGTTCAGGTTAATGTTCGAAATGGTTTCTCCTTTTCTCTAGCATCTTTATGACTTATAGAACTTGTTCATGACTGCAGTCGATCGCAATTTTATATCTGATAATGTGGTTATTTCAACACCCACTCGGTAAATATGATTTCCTTGGCATTCCTTTTGTTGTTTTTTGACTATGAAAGCTCTCTTCTTACGTGTTCTGATGTTGTATGTATATTTTTTCACCAGTGATACATCTCGATATGGTATGGGAAGTGAAACACCTATACACCCTTCACGAACTCCTTTACATCCATATATGACTCCTATGAGAGATCCTGGAGGTACCTTTTTTTTCATGTATTTAGTGTTTTCTTGTGCTTTTCAAGTGTAGATACTTCCATTAATAACTGATATTGTTATATACTAGGACCATAGTAATTGGTTACTTTTATGTTCTCTGTAGCAACACCAATCCATGATGGCATGAGAACACCTATGCGTGACAGGGCATGGAATCCTTATGCACCGATGAGTCCACCCAGGTTTATTTGTAGATTCCATTCATTGAGTGCATCCTGCTTCGGTGGTTTAATCATGCCTGGTTAACGATTTTTTTTTTTAATTATGACTGCAAATTAGGGATAATTGGGAGGAAGGAAATCCTGCCTCTTGGGGAACTAGTCCGCAGTATCAGGTTAGGTTTCTTCCACTGTTTGGTGCTATTAGTGATATAGCTATTTTTCCTAACTGAAAATATATGAATTTGATTCGTTCTTTGTAAAATAACTGTAAGGCTGTTCCTTTCAGCCTGGAAGTCCTCCTTCAAGGGCATATGAAGCACCTACTCCTGGTTCAGGTTGGGCTAGTACTCCTGGTGGTAATTACAGTGAGGCTGGAACACCAAGGGATAGCGATTCAGCTTATGGTAATTATATTTTGGCTTACTTTTGCTATTTGAATGTGTTGATGTTCTTTAGTGTTGCACTGTTGCTCATATTGTATGTTTGTTTCAGCCAATGCTCCTAGCCCTTATATGCCATCAACTCCCAGTGGGCAGCCTATGACGCCAAGCTCGGGATCCTATATTCCAGGTACACCTGGAGGGCAGCCAATGACACCTGGAACTGGTGGTCTTGATATTATGTCTCCTGTAATAGGTACTTTTTCTGTCTCCCCCACCTGTTTTTTTAGAATACTGAACATTTTTTATTTGGGTCATTGCCTGGTGGTTCTGGATGTTTCTATGGGATTTAAATTTTATTTCGCATATAATTCATTAATTCTTTTTATACCTGACCTGTTTTGGTGACAAATGCTGAATAACTTATCTTTTTGATCAGTTCTTAAAATTTCTTTTATTAGTTCTCTGTTGTTAACCCTGGAATCCATTTTGAGTTTGTTTTTCATTATGACTGAAGAAATGAAAGCTTCGGTACTTCTGTAGTTTTTCTAGAATGCTTTAAGTTTATGTAAATTTATTTCCTGTATTGCAGTTCAAAACTTTTAAGAAAATGAAAGAAAAAAGTAAACTGTAAATATCCCTCCAATTTAACATACAATGCTTGCAGGTGCTGACAATGAAGGACCATGGTTTATGCCTGATATTTTGGTCAATGTGCACAAATCTGGAGATGAGACTCTTGGAATTATCCAAGAGGTGCTTCAGGTATGTCTTCCATCAATGTTCTAAAAATATTTGCCTTTTGTTTCTGTATAAATATACATTTACAAATTATTTTCTTCAGTGCTATGAAAATTGAAATGGTCTTGGTTTAATTTTTATTACAATTGCTTAATTGGTTATTATCTTTAATGATTATATATTTCAAATATATCTATGTTCTAAAGGTGCATGTACCATCCACGAATGTCCTTTGTTTGAAATACTTGCATTTCGGTTCAGTTTTTCATGTGTAATCCTCTTAAAAGTTGTCCCCAAAACCAATACTAGGCTAAGGAAATTGAATCCATGTTTAATTAAGAGCTGAGCATTGGTATTAATCAACTTTAGGCTATAGCTTATAGCATGAATTGTTTGGGTTCATAATTATAGATTATATGTTTGGTTATGGGAATAATCTTTTATTGTTAGATACAATATTGATACCTCTATGTATGTTATGACACGTTCATGTGTTCTTGTCTTTTTCATGTTATTTCTCATATTACGATTTAATTTTTTTTTCTTGTTATACTTGTGTAATGTCTCAATTCATTTTATATCTTGCATGGTTTTTGGTATTGCTTCAATTTAGAGGGCAAATAAGTGTTCGTAATTTGTCATAATGGTTCAATTTAGAGAAATTTGTGTTTGTAACGTGTATTTCCAAAGTATGACAATTTATGTGAAGTTCAACTTTTGTATTCATTTTATATAGATTTTAAAATTTTCATGTGTCGGGTGTTTATGATATTTTAACACTTAATTTTCTGAAACATAGGGCATTTACTCTAGTATTGTAATAGATATTACCACAAAAAATGGTCAGTTTTTAGACCTCATGGGACCAAGCTGTTGTTGAAACCTCATCTGTAGTGAGGCATGTTACAAGGCACTGTTATTGACTGTAATGGGAGTGTTTGAAAAATAATTGATGGTCCATAAATACAGGATGGATCGTGTAAGGTGGGGCTGGGATCAAATGGCAGTGGCGATACCATAATTGTGATGCCGAGTGAGATGGAGATAGTACCCCCAAGGAAATCAGATAAGATCAAAATCATGGGTGGCTCACTTCGTGGGGTTACTGGCAAGTTAATTGGTGTGGATGGCACGGATGGCATTGTAAGGATAGATGACAGTCTTGATGTCAAGATTTTGGACTTGGTTATGCTAGCAAAATTACCCTCATCAACATACAAAAAATAAACGTCAAAATTAGCAGTATATTATTACTATTATTTATTCAGCAAAATTTTTTGTGAGGAATTGTTAATAATATGAAAGCTTTACCCCTTTCTCTCTCTGCGTTGGCTCATAGTCAAACTTATTTATTAGTATGAATGATTTGATTCTCAATTCTCAAATTTCAATGCAAGGCTGATGTTATTTTTCATGTATGGGGCTGCTGTGTTATGTATAAAAAATGTGGGTGCAAGTAGCGGCAAAAGGTCGATCATGACTCTTTATTAGTATATCTATGCTTTTCCCTATTCAATGGAGATGGAGGGGCTATGCATGCATGTATTTGGACTTTTAATTAAATGTCACGGGATCAAGTAATGTGTTAAGCAAGACTCTGCATGTTTTCCAGCTGTTGTTTCTTTAGCTTTAAGAAAGCCTGAATTTATTTTATGGAATATCTTTCAGGATCTATTAAGGATTCTGAGGTCAACCTAGACCTAGCATTTCATTATATCAATAATGGATGAAATAGGATTGGATTAGAGGAGTCCAGTGCTTGTTATCGGGCTGAGTTGGCCTACCCCCATTTCGTTTTTCAAAAAATAATAAAATTATAATCTTTCAAAAAATAATAAAATTATAATTTTTTAATTATCATTGATATTTTATATATTTTTACAATTAGATTTATAAAATATTTTTATTATTTAAACTAAAATCAGGTCAGGCTGATGTGTGAAAATTCTTGTCCAGACTTGATCTAACTCAGATCGGGTTTACTGGCCCGGGTAGGCTATCCAACCCTTGGATAGTACTAGATAGGATATATAAAATAATTGTGATTAAAATAATATGGGAAAATGGTTGAAAATCCCATACCATGAATATAAAAATTATTAGAAAGGCTTTTATCATTCGAGGCTTCGGTATTTAGTGGCTTCATAACAATAATTAAGTAAAAAAGCAGTGTGGGAGAATGGATGAGTTAATGTTGCTTGGCATGTAAGCTTTGTTGGCTTTCTCACATATTTTTTATTTAAGGTGGGTAACAACTATATGGAGACTGCTAACGCTTGAACACCATCTCACTACTGCTGCAACTCTTCAATCTTTAAGAGAGAAAATAATTTGTTGGCTTTGGACTGAGAAAAAAACACTTTCTTTTAATCAAGGAAGGACAGATTTTGTAACAATGACAGGACGGCCTTGGAACTGGATATGGAAGAAGGTTCAATTAACCACATCATGCATTAGAGATGTATATATTTTCCAGGGAATTGGTTCATTGAGATGTCAGATGCAGACACTTCAATTATAAACCTTAAACCAATGAATCAAATTACATTTTCCCATCATCAAAACCATATTCTCTCGTACCAAATTAATCGGAGCCTGATCATCCATTTCAATCACATAAAGAATTTAGTCCTACAATCAAACTCTCTCTCTCTATCTCTGCCACTACAAATCAAGGTTTGCCCCCATTTTCTTCTGGAGACACCCCCTTATTCCTTTATTACCCTATTGGACAAGCATATTCTGAAACTCGGAACAACTTGAAACTGTATCACACTTTGCTGTATGGTTTACAGTGTTCTCATTCATGAACGGGAGGATGTGTATTGTTCGGCAGTCTCCGGCCATGGACGAATGAACTGAACAAATGCAAGGCTCTTGATGGTTGTGAATATGGTACCATATGTGCAGCCCCCCTCACAGTGGCAAAGGTCAACAAATTTCCGTATTCAGTCACCCATCCTCCAACCTAACCAAAAAACATAGACCCAAGAAAATGAAGAAAGTTGCAAACCTTAAAAGCATAACTCTTTAGATTTGTTGGCAATCACTAAAAACCTGCTGTTTGTGAAACCAAGCTCCATATGGGACTGTAATCTTGAACTTCAAGTCATGAGCTAGTTCACGAACCAGTGTCCTCGAGCCAAGCAATGGCACTACCGAGTCTTGATCCCCACTGCAATCATTAGTTTTGACTAATTATATTCACACACATATAATTATAGCATCCATGCTCTATGTGTGAAATAAGGTAAAGAGATTCTGTATTTTACCTGAATATCCAGACAGGAATGCCATTCAGGATAATTTTTTTGAGAATAGGAAGGATGTTTATGTTACCATCACTGTCACTGTAGCTTAAACGACTGTTCAGTGCACACACAAAAAACCACCATCATGGCGTAAAGGATCATTAGAAATTTTAAACAATACTTTTATAAAAAGCAAAACATAAAGCATGTCACTGATTTAAGATACCATAAGATCCATTACATACTATCCTTAGGATAAATGTTGGTACAACTCCCAAGCCCAGTATCATATTTGAACTTACCCACTGCACATACTCCAATCATAAGGTAATTTGGTGCGATTAGCATGAAGTGCCATCTGAACCTCAGGTAGGTTTAAGTAGAAACGCCTTTCAAAGCTCATACACACATCAATACCAATACTTATCTTCGTTGCCTGTGTATATCAGGAAAAGTTAATCATTGCAGAGGTGAAAAAAAAGAAATGACGGATACGGGGTTTAATTCAGTTAGTTCATGCAACTACTTGTAAGAAGGAAAAAAGGAAAAGAGAAGTATACCATTTTCCGCAATCTCAATTCTTGTTCGACGAGAGATGGATAACAAATATCTAGGAGAACATCATAATTGTTTACATATTGACCAACGATTCTATTTGCTTCAACTATGGCCTGGTAGCAGGGGTGGGATACATTATGAGGACTCTCAAAGACATAGTCATCGAAATCACATTCATTCATGATGGTAAGGCCAACTTCATCAGAAATCATCCCATGTGACCAGAAGAATTCATATGTTGCTGGAACATCCCGATCAAGTCGTAGAAGAGGATTCCCAATCTAAAATCAGAAAAGAAAATTAATAAAATGAAACAAGCCAAGTAAAAATGTTAAACAAATCAAAGGAAGAACCACAAGATCCCAATATCATCTTCTCTTTTATTTCTTATCAAAGAACATAGGGTAGTGCAAGTTTTCTTACAGCAACTCCTTTGATGTTAAACTTAAAACCCTTTGATCGTGCATTATGATCCAGTAGAACTTCAGCCAATTGTGGTATGTAATGTCCTGTATGACAACGGGTCATGCAACTGTAAAACTGAATCAAGGTAAAAGGTGGATTGAAAATTTTCTGATTACTGCCTTAAATAACAACAATACTAAGACTTGGTACCAAATCTAAAATATATCATATTCTATTTTGATACTGTAACAGAGTAGGAAATGACATAGAATTTTGCTATTGCATCTGATTTTCCATGTAGAAACATGTAGTTGTAGACAGGCATTTTCGAAAGTGTTTCTGTAAACTAAACTTACCTGCATAGCTTTCTCCAGTAAGAAACAGGTCTCTGGACTTCAATTCTGGGAACTTCTCATACCATTTTATCATGAAAATATACATATCCTTGGCTGACAGGAAAAAGAGATCAAGTTGTTAACAATTTTTTTTCTCCAAAACTATAAATTCCAATATCTATCAATGAAGCTTGTTGCAGGAATTGTCCTAAGATCAGTTGATGAAATCACATTACCGGTGGAAGCATCCCCACGGATATAATCTGAAGATGTATTTGAGTAAGACCAGCCTACACCAACAGGGGACTCAACAAACAGGAGATTTGATGCTATTGAGAACAAAAAGAAAAAAAGAAGAAAGTGAGAACATTATTTGTATTCATTAACAATCAAATACTGAAATCTCATTGCATTTTAATGCAATAAACATATTTTGTACCTTTGTTCCATGACATTGAATTTATTCGAAGGCTTCGGCCATCACCTCTAGGATAAAATGGACCCAATTCTGTAAAAGCACCCCCTCCCACGGAGGAACACCCTGGCCCTGAAATGGAATTTGAGGATAACAATCAATATAAACAGAGAATCATCTCTATTCCCATGGCTACAACATATCATCGCTCTCTCTCTCTCTCTCAATACATTTGAACTAGTTTTGAAGCTAAAACCAGGATCTCCACTTTTAAACATGAGCAAGTTCATAAGCCCAAACATGAATGAGAGAGAAATATAGCAGGAGCAAGGTCTATTACCCCCGAATTTAGGGCGTTTTGAATACAAATATACTCAATGTTCTAGAGTTTTTGTTTTTTATTTTTTTTTATATTTAGAATCTCAAAAGATACACTTTCAGAAATAAGTTAATAATACCAAGCATTGGTAAAAGGAACCAAAGTACAACATGTGGGAGAAAACGGTGCTTTCACACAACGAAAATGAATCTTCACCCCGGAAAGACAGAAAACAAAACCCAAAAAAAATTTTAAGTACTAAATTGAAAACAATGTGAAAGAAGAAAGAATGAAAGTACAACTACACAACAACCACACAGACGACAGTGGGAACATATTTCATATCAAAACTCAATAATTCAGTCCACAAAGCAGCAACAACAACAACAACAAAAAGATATGAAAATAATGGACTTAAGATTCAAGTTTTATAGAGAAGAGCAAAAAAGCACAGAACCTCCATTGAGCCAGAGAGTGAGGGGCTGCTTCTTAGGGTTCTTATCAGCTTCAACGAAGTAATAAAACAAGCTCCTCCCAGCCTTTACATCTACATCAACATATCCAGCATACTGTTTAAACCCAACTGGCGGCTGACCAGGTAATTTCACTACCAGATCCTCCGCTGGATACCCTTTCACCCCCACTCCCACCGCCACCGCCGCCAATGCAACGCTAAAAAAAACCCCACCAAACCTGTTCCACCTACCCATCTCAAAATACCCTTTATCTTCACACATATGAATTATACCTCAGAACCCTATATAATGTCAGGAAAAACACCAAAAAAGAAGTACATAAATGAATAAAGTAAGGGAAAAAAAAAGAAAGAAACAGAAACAGAAAATATAATTACGATGATGATAATGATAAGCAATATCTTTAACCAATATATATATATATACAAATTTACATCTAATTTCTGTTACAGATACTTACAAGTAGCACGTGAATTCTGGGTTTGCTTGTAACAAAAAAGAAAAAGTGGAGTATAAAACGATTATTATATATAAATTTTTAGAAATGAGAAGAGATCTGAGTTGTGCTCAATATAGGAACACTTGCTATAAACAGATTTATAGGGGTTTGAATTGAGGAAGGAAAGAAGCTTCATCCTTACAGTTGCTGCCAAGCTGTGTTACCGTTTACTACCTACCTATTACTACCCCCCCTTTTTTTTTTTTACTGTAGGCCAAACAAAAGCATGCAAAACCTATTCTGATTTTTTATTTAATATCCGTAATTAAAAAAATATGTACGTATAATTGTATATGAAAAAAACTGTGAAAATAAAGTATCCTTAATTTAATTTATTAATTTATTTATTTTGATTTTTGAATAATTTCTTATTAATTTAGATGATAGTTCCGCAAATGAGATAGAAATTTAAAAGTGGATAAGTTGGTAGATAGAGATGCATTAAGAATAAAAAAAAGGGATACCCCCTTGGCATCTTCTAAACTGAACAGATTCTGATTAAGAAAAAGAGATAGACAAAAAGTCTGGTCACTTTTGCAGTCAAATAAGTCAAAGGAAGGAAAAGTGGCTATTTCGGCTTAACTTTTGGCTGCTCCATGCAAAGTGGGTTTTAACATGATTTGGGGAGATTGAAAGGCACGGACCAATGGTTGAATAGGGTTTGAAAGGAGCTTTCTATTTTTGTTTACAAAATCAAGGCTAATCCTTTTACGCCACCATAACTTATCCCATCGAATCTTTACTTTCAAACCACAAAGTCTCCAATCCTTTGTTTTGTTTTCAAATCATTTAGATGGCACGCGCCAATGACTTCAATTTCCATTTCTCATCAGTCCATTCTCACTTTCAATTCTTCATAACTAATTTAATCATTCAATTATTTATATTTTTAATATTTTAGAGGTTATATTTCAACAAAATTAATATTTATTTTTTAAATAGCAAATGTTATCTTTATTCCCATTTAATACTAGAGGGTCTAATTTACTCTAATCCTTTTTGTAGTTATTACTTAATTTCATCTTTCAACTATAACTAAAATATTAATTTAAAACGTTTAGATTTTTCAACAAAAAAATCCATAATTATTAGAAAATTCAAAAAAAATTATGAAATTCATAATTTTTTTTTAGAATTATAAAAAAAATTAAGATTAAAATTGTGGGAAAAAATTAAAAATTCATAAGAGATCTTATTTTTATAAATAAAAAAAAACATGAAATCCTATTGTCTAGCTGCGGGTTTTTTACTAAAATAATACCAAAAAAAATTAAAATATCCAAAATGGCATGCCATTTGGATTATGTACCAAAATGGTACATCCAAGGTGGTCACGCCTATGCCAGAGGCGGCACCACCCTGGCTGCTGACACCAAACAGTTCCAAACAGTAAAACACTGAAATTAAAAAAAAATATTGAAACTGAAATTTAAAAAAAACACTAAAAGGCAAAAAAAAAAGCTGACGGACGGGACCCTAGTGGAGGGTCTGCCACAGGCGGCACCGGTCTGAAATGACCAATCATGCATGCCATTTCGGCATCTTGTGGCCTTTGGGGACCTTATAATGGTCCCCAAAATTTCAGTTTCAGTAGCTGAGAAAGGGGAAGAAGAAGAAGAAGAAGAAGAAGACGAAGAATAAGAAGTAGGAGGAGACAGCGGCGCCGGAAAAAGAAAAGAAAAAGAGAGAAAGGAGGAAGAAGAAAGAAAGAGAAGAGAAAAAAAATAAGGGTAGGTATAATTTTTTTTTAAACAATAGAGGGGATGATTTGTTGTTATTGTTATTGATTTTTATTTTATTATTTGTTGTTGTTAGTTTAGTTTTGTTATTTTTAGATTAAGATTAGTAAAAAGTTTAAATAATATTTTAGTTAGTAGTATTATATTGTTAGTTATTATTATAATTAGTTAAAAAACCCTAAAATAATAATTTAGTTAGTTAGTATACGTTAGTTAGTTATTATTAGGATTAGTAAAAAGTTTAAATATTATTTTAGTTAGTATTATATTGTTTTTTTTTTAGAATAAACAGATTGGGCTTCATTAAAATTGAAATTAAGTCTAAGTAAACTAGAAAAATAAAATAAAACGGCCCAATTAAAGAGACCCGTGAAGAAGAAGAAACCGAAAATAAAAAAGGAAACCTAAAAGTAGGAGCATCGCTCTATCGCCCAATCAATGTCTTTGCCAGTCTGTACCGTCAAATCCATCATTTCGTCTTTAATGGCTGAAAATGTGAACTGAGGGAGATTTAATGCGCAACATCTCTTTTGTTTGAAAACGAATGAAAAAATCGTCCCTCTTCCCTACCCTTTCTGTTCTCCTTCAATCTGGCTCCCTTGCATAATCGATCTTCGACTGAAACTCCGCATAACTCGGAACGCCATTCACCAGGTAAACTCTTTCCTTCCTTTTCAATGTCTCAGATGCTAGAATATGGGCTAGGTTATTAGCAGATCTAGGAACAAATTCGAAACTGACTGTTTCAAATCTGTTTTTCATCGTCTGTATATCATGGATGTATGAACCCACCTGAGATTTATCGTAGTCTCTCTGTCTGCATTTCTTTATTCTGGTCAAAGAATCCCTTCAATGATAACACTCTCTCTGTTTATGTTGAGGGCGATTTGGGATGCTCGACGGCAGACGATGGCTTCGGCGACAAAAACTGAATCGACGGCTTTGTGAAGATCTGTGCTTGCGAGAAGAACAGATCCACTACTATCTCGAACCACTATCCCCGAAGCTGAAAGTTTAGATTTCTCGTCAAAAGCACCATCAAAGTTAACCTTGATTGTCTGACCAAGTGGGCTTTTCCATTTGACAATTTCTGTAAAAATACTTTGTTTAACATTTTTGGCTGTGTTGTAAAAATACTTTGTTTAACATTTTTGGCTGTGTCAAACTCCCTAATGTATCCGTGTATGAAACTGACTATCTCTTTGCTCGTTTTGTTTTTTCTCTCATGAACACGAGAATTCCTATCCCCCCAAATAGCCCAGAGTGTGACACAGAAGAGTCTGCAAACACTGAGAGGAAGAAGAATCATAACTCTGGTAAGCCACTCAACAAACTCTGTAAATGGGAATGTTACTAAAATAGCATTTGAAAGTTCTTTCCAAATTGTGACTGAGGCAGGGCATTCTCGGAACAGATGGTTCATCGACTCCTCTCCTAATCCATAGCGAGGACACAAACAATCTGTTGAAAGTTTCCTCAGAGACATATTCACCCGGGTGGCTAGATAGTTCCAGGAAATTTTCCAGATAAACATTTTAATTTTCAAGGGAATATCTATTTTCCAAAGTTTGTTGTAAAAATCTCTGTAGGTGTGTTGTAAAGCATAAGCTGTACGATCAGAATCTTGTAATAGTTTGTAGGAGCTACGCATAAGAACTCACCCGATAGTTCACCCTTCCATACCAAGAGATCATCATGAGGTACCGTCGCCAAAGGGATACGGAAGATCATTTCTGCCTCAGCTTCTAAGAAGGTATTGCTTATCAGCTCTTTGTTCCATTCACGCATATCACTTTTGATTAATTCTGCCACTTTAACAAATTGCAAATTGCCAAAATCAGACGTTAATCTAACATTGGTAAAATTTGGAATCCATGCGTCTTCAAAAACGAAAATGTTTTCACCCGTACCCACTCTCCATATCAGTCCCATCTCAAGAGACGCTTTAGCTGCCCAAATGCTCCGCCAGACATAAGAACTAGAACTTCCCAAATTCGAATCATGAAAAGAATAATCTGGAAAATATTTTGCTTTGAAAACACGTGCTACCAAAGAATCAGGTTTAATTAGCATTCTCCATCCCTGTTTTGCTAGTAGGGCAACATTAAATTGGGCCATATTGCGAAACCCCAAGCCTCCCTCCTCTTTAGCTCTGCACAAATAATCCCATTTACACTAATGAATACCTCTCCTACCAACTCCTTTCTGCCACCAGAATCTAGCCAACTTATTCTCAACCGACTCGCACAATGTTTTAGGAAGAAGAAAACAGGACATAGCATAAGTAGGAATGGCTTGTAAAACTGATTTTATAAAAATTTCTTTCCCCCTTGCGACAGTAATCTAGTACTCCAGCTATCAATCCACAAAGAAATCTTATCAAGTATAGACTTAAATGCCTCCTTTTTCCGTCTGCCCACCACATTAGGAAGACCTAAATATTTCTCTGGATTTGAAGAACTCCTGACTCCTAGCAATGATACTGTCTCCTTTGCATCTGCTGAAGTGTTTGAGCTGTAAAAAATAGTCGATTTGTTAAAATTGACACACTGCCCAGAACAATTTTCATATTCTTCCAAAATGTCTTTCAGATTTCTTGCTCCTTGTTCGGTTGCTTCTCCAAACATCATGCAATCATCAGCGAACAATAAATGGGATACCTCTGGCCCTCTTCTGCTAACCCTTGCCCCCTTGACCAAACCTGCCTGATTTGCTACCCTCATTAAAGAAGAAAGACCTTTGTTACAGATAAGAAAAAGAAAAGGGCTTAATGGATCACCCTGCCTGAGCCCTCTTGTTGGTTGGAAAACTCTGCCCCTATAGCCATTAATGTTAACAGCATAAGAGACTGAAGTAATGCATTTCATGATTAAACCCATCCATTCATGTGCAAACCCCATCTTGGGCATCATTTCCTTCACAAAATTCCATTCTACCCTGTCGTATGCTTTACTCATGTCTAACTTTACTGTCATATAACCTTTCTTCCCTGTTCTCTTCTGTCTAAATGTATGGAGAATATCATAAGCAAGAAGAACATTGTCAATTATCAAATGACCTGGGACAAATGCACTTTGTACTTCATCAATGCACAAACCAATAACATTCTGCATTTTGTTAGCGATTGTCTTTGCCACAATTTTATATAACACAGAACATAAACTTATTGGCCTAAAATTAACAAGGGATGAAGGATTAAGAGTTTTTGGAATAAGCATTATCTCCGTGACATTAGCAAGATCAACCACTTTATTGCCATTTAAGATACCTAAACAGAAATCCAAAACCTCCTTACCCATAATATGCCAGTATTGTTGAAAGAATAGAGCTGGGAGACCATCCAATCCTGGAGCCTTTGTCGGACCCATATCTTTTAATGCTGTTCGAACTTCATCTTCCCTGAAAGGGGACAATAAGCTCTCATTGACTTCATGCGAGATAATACTCTCTATGCCCTCCAACACCTTTCGAGGATCTCCATTACCCTTAGAAGCAAAAAGATCTTCGAAATATCCGGTAGCAGCTTCAAGTATTTCTGAGTCATCCGTTATCTCTCTTCCATCTTCTGACACTAACTTTGTGATTGAGTTGATCCGCCTTCGGGTTGATGCACACTTGTGGAAAAAGGCAGTATTTTTATCTCTCAGCTTAAGCCAATTTGTTCTAGCTCTCTGCTCCCAATACACCTCATCTTTGTCAATCTCCAGATTCAAGTGAATTTTTGTGTCTATAATCTTAGCCATAGTGTCATCGTCTCTGTCTTTCATCAATAAAGACTCAAGCTCTCTTGTAAGACTCCTCTTGAGGCCATCCTTTCTACTTTTGATTGAACCTGCCCACTTTTTCAAATGATTCTGCAAAAGCTTTAATTTCTCCATCAACGGAACAGAAGAAGAATCCCAGAACTCTCTAATCAAACCTTCAAAATTTTTTTCCATAGTCCATCATGCTTCAAATCGGAAACTCCTTTGCCTTGTCAAAATGGTTGGAATATTTGTATTTAAGAGAATGGGACAATGATCCGATGAAGAAAATGTAAGATGCTGAATATTCCCCATGGGGAATAAAAGTAACCATTCTTCGTTAGCAACTCCTCTATCAAGCCGTTCTTTTATGTTTGTCTCTGGAAGATTACCCCTTTCCCAAGTATACCACACTCCCAAGTACCCAATATCCGAAAGTTTACATTCTTCCAAAATGTCCCTAAAGGCTTCCATTCTCTTCTGTTCTCGAGGGACTCCACCACTTTTCTCAAAAGAGTATAGTATCTCATTAAAGTCACCTGCTACAAGCCATGGATAACTGTTACCTTGACTAAGACGTTTGAGCAAACTCCAAACAGAATCTCTCTCTTTAGAATATGGCGATCCATAGAAACCCGTAAATCTCTACTCATTTTGAATACTCCCCTCCCATAGTAAAACATCAATATGCCATTTAGAGTAACTCCTCAACGTAACCACAATGTCATCCTTCCATGCAAGACACAACCCTCCTCGAGACCCTTCTGCTTCAATCTCAAGGCCACTACTGAAACCGCACATTCTTCTAACCCTCTCCATACGCTTTTGATCCAGCTTAGTCTCCATTAAGAAGACTATACGGGGATTCTGCTGCTTACATAAATAACGCAGCCTCCTCAAGCCCGTAGACTCCCCAACCCACGGACATTCCAACATATGGTTTTCATTGCGACCGGTCGGCTTGCCCATTGGCAGCCGCCGATTCTAAATTGTTGGAAACAACTATTTGTGCCTCTTTATCAAGCAGAAAATTTCCTTTTAACCCTCTCAGCGTTGAACAGTTGCAGGCTGTCCTACTTATTTCTGGCCAATCTTTTCCAGCTTGCCTTTCCAGGAGTTTTTGCAGCCTCCTTATTGATATGATTCTCTACTTTTAAAACCTCTGCCTCTCTCACATTAGAATTAACATCCTGAACTTTCAATCCGTCCTCCCAGCTCGACAGGATTTTTCCTCCTAAAACCTTCGTATGCAAAACATTTGAATCACCCCAAATTTCTTGACTCCCAGCCGTCTTAGACTGACCAGTATAAGTGCACTGAACCCCCTGCTTTTTTGTAAAATTATTAAATTTTATGCTTTCTTTACCCATCATCTTTGATTCTGCTTTTAACGTAATGGAGTATGGTGGATCTTCTCTAATTTTTGTCTTCTCTGCAGGGTCAACCACCAAACAATCTTGGAGACTATGATCCAGTTTTCTACAACCAAAACAAAAGACATGCAATTTTTCATATTTAAATGGAATCCAGAAAGTAACATCATTTACACTAGAGACAAAAATACCTCTCTTGAGGGGTTTTTGGACATCCAGATTTACCCTGAGCCTGCAACAGTCATCCCTTATTTCAGATCTAAGAACACCACCAAAAGTACTTCCAATAGCATGCAGCAAATCTTTCTTCTCAAATTCTGGGGAACACTGATCAATCTTAATCCAATATGGAGATGAAATAAGACAGACCTGATCTCATTCAATTGGATTCTTTAATCTATCAAACAAAATAATTGACTTACGGAAGAGCCATGGTCTACCCTCCATAATCAATTCTAGATCTTCTAAATAAAAAAAAAATTGAGAATAAAGTCTGGCCTACCGTCTGAATTTCAAATTTCCTCTTAGATTTCCAGATACTTCTCATTTGAGCCTTAAAACTATCTGGGTTGAAATATTTCTTTGTCCACACTGAACAAATCAACGTAGGCTTTTCACTAGGCACCACCATAGACCTTTTGATCGATAATTGTACAAGCTCCTCTACCAACAATGTTATTTCTTCATTGCTCTCCCTCTCCACGCCACCACCCTCTTCCATCCCAAGCTATAGCAAAGACTGTTTTCTCTAGGACTCTACAGAGAGCACTTTTGGTTTTCGAGGGTTACTTTTAGTTAGTATTATATTGTTAGTTATTATTAGTATAGTTAGTTAGTTAGAAACCCTAAAATAATAATTTAGTTATTTTGTTAGTATATTGTTAGTTATTATGTTAGTTAAAAACCGTAATTATTATTTTAGTTAGTATATTGTTAGTAAAAAATCATTATTATTGTTAGTTTAAACGTAATTATTATTTTAGTTAGTATTATTATTGTTAGTAAAAAAAATTATTATTACTGTTAGTTATTTATTAATATTGATATATATATATATATTAAAAAAACACTAAAATAATACATTTGAAACATTATGTACTAAAATAATATAAAATACGAAAATAGTATATTTTTTTATGTTTCTATTATGTTATGTTTTTGTTATATTATTTTTATTGGCATGTTATTTTTTAGTAATTTAATATAAATTTATTGTTTTTTATGTAGGTTAAAAATTAAATATCTGAGACGACAATGGCTCCATTGATTAGTACAGTTCCATACATATCTGACATAGCTAATAATATGGTAATGTATTGTTATTTATTAATCGCGGGTTATATTAACAAAATAGCTACATAATAAATTATGTTATAATAATAATTTTTTTCTGATTTAACACTGTCAGGGCTCGTACCGTGTATTAAGGGGCCGGGTGAATGGCTTAGGAAATCCCCCGGATGAACGATTGATGCTCTATTTAGAGCAAGTTGGATTCGGGTCAGCAGCACTGATCCGGACGTTGACTTGCGGTATGATTTAATATCCGCACTAGTCGAGCGTTGGTGCCCGAAGACCCACACTTTTCATTTCCCCTGTGGAGAATGCACAGTCACTCTAGAGGATGTTGCAGTACAACTTGGGCTCCCAATCGACGGGAGTCCTGTTACGGGCGTCAGTGCGGTAGCTGACCCATTTACACTTTGTCAGAGCCTACTAGGAGTCTCGTACGGTAATGATGAAGAAAATATTTCAAGCTTGAAATTTACATGGCTGAGAGCGAGGTATGAACAATTATCAGCTAATGCCACTGAAGGCGAGTTGATGCGCGCTGCTCGAGCATACATTATGCACATCATAGGGGGTGTACTGATGCCCGATGCAAACAATAATAGGGTTCATATCATGTACTTACCCCTATTAGCTGATTTGAGCAATGCTCGCTCGTATAGTTCGGGCTCCACAGTTCTTGCGATGTTGTACCGTGAGCTTTGTTGGACGACAAAGCCAGCGGCCGTAGACATAGACGGATGCCTTACACTATTGCAGTCCTGGGCTCTTTATCAGATGCCATTCTTGGCATCAGTTACTCACCAACCATACGTATATCCGGGTATCGGGAGGTCGTACACTGTCTCGATATACCAGCTTATGATTGAACAACATGCCGGGGAAGGGGTAAGCGATTCCAATATTGGTTACGTGTTAGTTTGTATATCTTACTCACACTGTGTTAAATTTTAACAACGTTATTAATCGTGCAGTTTATATGGATGTCATATCGTCGACCGAAAATTACAGCCATTATACTCCCGTCTGCCTATATTCACTCGTATATGTGGTGCACAAACGCACCAATTATCAGTTTCAATATAGTCGAGTGGTACCACGGGGATCGAGTGCTGCGCCAATTTGGTTGCGTCCAATATATCCCGGATCCGCCATGCCAGGTGGGAGAGGTTCATTGCATAAATAAGAGAGGGAAACAAGGACTAGATTAGGGGCTTAAGCATCGGAGATTTATTGCGGTGTGGAATGATCACATGTCCCGAATACCCCAGATAGATATGGCTTCCGATTTGCAACCTCCATTAGAGTACATACAATGGTACTCTAGTATGGGGAAGCCATATATACTCGGAGGGCAGTCGACTGTAGTCCCCCCACACATGCAGTGACATGGGGCATACGAGCCAGTGGCCGATATGGAGGCTGAGACAGCTGCAGATCCTATTCCTGAGCCGGAGATCGAGCAATCACATTCACATTCGGATGCACATTCGTATCATCCAGATGTGCCGGGCAATGACTACTTCCCGGGCTTGTTAGGAGTTGGATACCATTACAGGTTTGATATATTTGGATCGTACACACCGCAGTACAGCACTTTCGGCTCGTATCTACTGCAGGACATCAGGCCTCCTGGGTCGTATCCACTGCATCAGGGCACTCCTTCTGGCTTAAGTTCATCGATGCCATTCGAGCCACATAATTTTTCGGCCATGTTTAGCACACCCCCACCTGGACCCCCACCGGAGCCTGAAGAGGATGTTGGTCGTCGCGGGCACCCACGACGTGAACGTTGACCACCGTAGAAGTATACACCTATGACCACACCATCGAACCATCAATTTTATGTGTTTCTTGCGGTTTTGATTTTCCTCTATTTTGTATGTGTAAATACTACAATGTTTGTACTTTATTTGTATAAAATTAACTTGATTAATTGGAGCTTTAAAATTTGTAACAAGATTTGACCATAACAAAATTTGTATAGGGCATTACGAATCAACAGTTTAATTCCAAACTGTCATATATTCACTAAAGTCACTCATGATTTAACATTAAAAACAAACTATTAATAATAATCATATCTAATTATATAATCATATTGTACATTTTAATAAGTAATCATATATGAATATTTAATACATTATACCATAGCCAAATATGAAATTAGTGTACATGAACATACACAACCAACCATAAAAAAGTAATCTCACTTGTCATTAAGTACATAATAAAATTATTAACCAAATATTCATGAAACACTTGCAATAACCAAGCCATTTTCGCATGACTTGTATACATTCAACCCAAAATTCAACATTTATTATTTTACCCATATCGTACAAAATAGAAATCCATATTCATAGAAATCCATACATGTCATTTGTTTTGCATTTCAGTCCCTAAATTTATTTATTTTTTTCAATTAAGCCCTAATTAATCAAAATCACCAAAAATCTGAATACAAAACATGTTAATCTAAATAAGCTCAATTCCCACTCGCTCGTAACGATTGTCCAACATGATAGTTTCGCTACGGCATTTACTTCGATTATGACTGCATAACCTGCATAATCCACAGCGCTTACCGTCGGATTTCTCCATAATGTCCATTTCATTATGGATTCTGGATGATTACGGACGGCCTATCGGATTCTTGCGTAGCGCTCTGTCTGGGACAAGCTTGAAAGTCGTCCGAGGCACCTCCCACGTAGACAGGTCGGGTAGGACAGGGAACTCATTTTCCCAGGCACGCAACGTGCGTTCGAGCGTGTACACATCATCGACAAATTGTTCAACATTAAGGTTCGCTTTAGCACACGCTGCCACGACATGTGCACACGGATAATGAAGTGTTTGGAACATCCTGCATTCGCACTGTCTGTTCCGAAGATCAACTCCATAAGACCTAGGAGGCAAACCGGGTCGATGACCGATGGACTCCGCAACTCGAAAAGTTTCCAGGCATCGTGAATATATTTCTACAGTCATCGACCTCGCAACCCGACGGTTTACAATCAATGCATCCCTGACATTTTCCATAAACACGTATCCCACATCTATCTGGTTGACTTGTTGTTCACCCATTCTTGGCATCAAGGTTGCCAACCTGTAGAATGTAGCCGAGAAGATAGATGAAATCGGAAGATGTCGTGTTTTCAACAACACAGCATTGACCCTCTCCACTAAGTTTGTGGTCATTTGACCATAACGAAAGCCCTCGTCAAAACTTTGAGCCCATTGCCACAGCTCCATTATACCCAACCACTGACAAAAAGATATGTTCGTTTGACCTTCCATGTCACTCTAAAGTCGAGTCATTCTTTGACGAAATATATGTGGCTCTAACTCGTACGCTGTATATGTTTTAATAAAAGATAAGTTACGGTAACTGGATAACATAAAAACATTAAACTTATATTGAAAATATAAGGTTATCCTTTACCCATTTTCACCACTTCTCTCTTCCAGTTTGCATTCTTATACTCTCGAAGGAAGTTAGCCGCAATGTGACGGATGTAATAAACGGATCTCCATGGCACACTGGAACGCCTAATTGCGGTAATTAATCCTTTCCCTCTATCGAAGATAATACAAATATTATCGTTGCTAATAACATACCTTCGCAGGTTGGTAAGGAAGAATTCTCAAGATTCGATGTTCTCCTTATCTACTATGGCAAATGCTATTGGGAGCACGTTCCTATTGTCGTCTTGAGCAATCGCAATAAGTAAGATCTGTGTATATTTTCCGTATAGCCATGTCCCATCTACCTGCACAAACAGCTTGCAGTGTGGAAATGCCCGCACACATGGATCAAACGTCCAGAACATTCGATGAAAAATTCTTCTCCCCGGCTATAATTGGTCATCTGGGCCGTAATAAGGCCATGTCTCCAACTCAATCACAGTTCCCAGTACGTACTCTCACATAGCATCTATCCATCCCTATAGCTCGTTATACGATGAATCGTAATCTCCATACAATTGCTCAATTGCCATCTGTTTAGCTATCCACGCCTTTCGATATGATACTCGATACTGGAATCGTGCTTGTATTTCAGCAATCAGTACCGAAACTTTAATGGTCGGCATGTCTTTCACCATTGGCATGATACACGTACAGATAGTTTTGGAATCAAGTTTTCGATGATCTTCTGTCATACGTGTCGATCTGCATGTGTGAGGTCCAACCAATTTTTGTATCTCCCACATCTGCGAATGTTGAATGAATGCGGCTCGTACCTGCCAATTGCAGCCTTCCGCTACCTTCCAACACTCCCCAATATATACCGTCGGTTTAGACACTGTGACTTTGTAATCCACAGATATATCCATGCTATACCGTTTAATAGCAGATACGCACTCTTCTTTAGTTTCGAATCTCTGGCCTACGAATAACTCATGCTCGAAATTTACGGCCAGCCGGTGAGCAGCAACTATTTCAGAGTACTCCGATAACTCAGCTACACAAGCTGCTTCGGGGTCTATGAGCGACATGTGTGGCCCAGGATTATTGTGTATCATAACACATCGCATTTGGTTCCCGATCGAAGACGCGCTAATGTTTCCATCGTCATTCACATCTTCATCGTCAATATCATCAGGTATATCATCCATATCGGGATCACTATCACTATCGACCTCTTCCTTACAATGATCATTACTATCCTGTCTATCATCACCAACCACATCAATATCGGGTGTAATATTAAGATCGATATCAATCCCATGTATAGTCGATTCGGTATCAACATACGATATTGGATGCACCATGCACGGTTCTTGAGCTCCATGTTCTTCACCATATGCATTGATGTCTTCATTTTGCTCAATACCGGCTAACTCAGCAAATAAGTGAATCGGTGCATTTTTGTTACTCTCATTCCCACAGTAACGAGCGATCATTGTCTCCACGTCTTCGTCGTCTACAAGTTCCATTTCTGTGAATTTGATCGGATCCGTCGAAACGGGAAACTTGTAGAAAATTCTCGATATCGTTATCCCACAACGTCTAACAATTTTTGCGTTAATCCTTCCCTTCATTTCATCCAACGAAACATTTCTATTAAATCTAATTGCTATTTGTTGCCGACATTCAAATATGCATCCAACGGTTGTTGTCAAGATGACTCCATCGAAATAAACGTATACGAAAAATTGATCATCCATCTTCAATATTCAATCTGTTAAAAAAACAAAATTTCTCAAAAAAATTTTGATCAGTAAATAATTTACTTAAATAAAAAAATTAATGTTTCAATATGCAATTTTTTTTATTCTTAAACTCATACTATTACAGTTATCATTTTGCACATGAACAACATTTATCTTTACATCTAACCACTTAAATTCAGTTCTACATTTTCTTCCATCTCCAATCTTGTATCTTCCTCTGGGAAATACTGTACAATCCAATTTAGAAATTCTTCATTCTCTTCATATTCATCTTCTACAATCCAATTTGGAAATTCCACGGGATCTTCTTCCTCTTTAATCTTTATAACAGGTATTGAATTTAGAAATTCTCTTGGTAATTTCCTAACATCTAGTTTATCCATCCATGGTATGCTAAACACACTTTGCTTCCCAGTCAACTTCCGTGAGCCTATACTTTGCCGCACTGTTTTCCTAGCTTCATAAGAGATTATAAACTTCACAAAGCATATAACTAGATTCCAATAGGTTCGTGGTACCAATGTCTTCCAAAGTTCGTTTAAAATGATTTGATGGTCCCGTTCTATTAATGTCCCTCTAAGAGTTAAGTATTACACTTTATTCTTCCTAATCATTTCATGACCATTCCACAACACTTCTTGCATCTTTTTATTTACGATAATAAGGTGTTGAACAATGTCTTCTTCTGGTTTCATTCTGTAATCTTGCACTTCTCTCATCATCTTATCAACTTTCTCCATTTGTGCTGAACTTATTATCTAATCAGGCAATACCAAATATGTTGCCATTTCTAACAATATCTGCAGCAGAAATATACTAACATATTAATTATACTTACTAACAATATATTATTTTAGGGTTTTTAACTAACATATTAATATACTAACAATATACTAACTAACATATTAACTAAAATATTAATATACTAACATATTAATTATACTTACTAACAATATATTATTTTAGGGTTTTTAACTAACATATTAATATACTAACAATATACTAACTAACATATTAACTAAAATATTACTATACTAACATATTAATATACTAACAATATACTAACTAAAATATCATTTTAGGGTCTCTAACTAACAATAATAATAACTATCTAACTAATATAATAATTAACCTACTAATCCTAATAACTAACAATAGTTATAAACTAAACTAACTAACAACATCAATTAATAAAACTAAAAATCAATATATATATATATATATATATATATATAATCATCATAATAATAACAACAAAAAATTATCAACACAATAACAACAATATCATCCATTATTTTAAAAAAATATATATACCTACTTCTATTTTTTTTTCTTCTTTTTCTTTCTCTCTTTTTCTTTTCTTTTTCCGGAGTCTCCTTCTTCTCCTTCTTCTTCTCCTCCTCCTCCTCCTCCTTCTCCTTTCCCTTTCTCAGCTGCTGAAACAAAAATTATTGGGGACATTATAAGGTCCCCAACGCCAAAATATATGACTGGTGCCGCCTCTGCCACTGGCACCATCGGTGCCGCCTTTGGCAATGGCACCTTTAGTGCCGCCTGTGACAGCCCATTGACCAGGCCATGTCAATTTTCTCCTCGTTTTCACTGCTTTAACTGTTTGTTTATTTTTTTGTGGCAGCAGGTGGTTTGACACCAGGGTGGTGCCGCCTCTGACATAGGCGTGACCACCCTGGATGTACCATTTTGGTACATAATCCAAATGGCATGCCATTTTGGATATTTTCGTTTTTTTTTTATTATTCTAGTAAAAAATTCTCTAGCTGCAAAACTTTTTACTGTATGGTGCTTTTGTCGTCTTTCACTTGATGAAAAACAAAGTTTTGTGCTCATAATTTTTGTGAATGGTCCTCGTTTTAAAAGTAAGTTGAAAATGGTGAATATGATAAAAGCTACTTTAGAAATCACATAACATCATATTATTATTACTATTATGCTAAAAACAATTGAGACCTCGTCTATATTGAAAAGAATGTTTTAATGTTAAAATGTCTTGAGTCTTGCCGAATAAATTATTTCATCAAAGGTTTACGATCATCACGAGAATGAAAAACAAGAATAGAAAAGAAATTCAGTTTATACTATTACTATATATGCCAGCTTTGATGAATTTTTAAAGTTTATACTTGCTTATTAATGAACTGATTTCATGACCCAATGATGTTAATGGTTTAGATTGTGAACTGATATTTGCAAATTATTTTCCAACAATGATAATTTGTGGAGTAAATTGCAGTCGTTAATAGAAAAACATATCATTTTTATTTCTTTTACTAATTTTTTCTAGAATTTTATGAATATGTTGAATTTTCAACAACTTTTCATATAATTAAAATTTTAAAAAATTATAACTTTAGAAAATAAATTATGAATTTTACAATTTTTAATACTTTTAGTTTTTTTTTAATTTGTTTGGATTTATCATTAAAAAAAATTAAAAAGTATCAAATATATATTTTAGTTATGATAAAATTAAACACCTATCACTTATTGTTTACATATCATGTAATTCAATGATTTCACGTTCCATTGCTAATTTAACAAATAACCGAAGAGTGATGGGTTGACCTATCAGAACGCGGCATGTAGTAACCCATATTTATAACCCACTTGTTCCTTAGCAAAGGGATCTAGACATTCTCTCAATTTTGGCCACATTGCAGACATCAGGCAAGACCAGTTGCTGCGAGGAAGCGACGGCAACTGAATTATTGGCTTCAACCACCAGAACAATATTAGCTCAGTTCTGAATTTGGAACTAAGGGCTATGGTCAATGGTCTCACTATTGCTTGGGCAGCCAGATTTCACATGGTAGAGTTGGAGAGTGATTACTCTACTACCATAGATCTCCTCATGTGTAACAACAATGGTCATGAATCTCGACATACATTGAATGAAGTTGAAAGGCAATGTAATAGAGATTAACAAGGCAGGTTCAAGCATATTTTCAAAGAGGTAAATAAGGTTGCAGATCATATGATAAAAATTACCAATACTTATGACTCTATCTTCATAGATTTAGAAAATCGCCCATGGATATCTGCAAATCGTTATTAGATGATCTTAACAGTGTTGCGCACACTGCAGTTTGTGATGTTAAATTTATAAGTTTACTAAAACTTGACCCTCACTTTCACACGAAAAAAAGGTGTATCTCTTAATTATTGATTAAGAGTTGTGATTATTAAAAGAATACCAATTTGAATAGAAATGTTTATTACTAAAATAAATTTGTGTTTGAATGAATAGATGATAAGTTTTTTATAAATAGGATTTAAAATTCATTTGGATTGACACACTAAAAAACACTAGAAAAAAATTATGGAGAACAATTTATTCCCTCATATTCAATGGTTATTCTAAAAAGAATTATTACAAAATTTTGGTAAAAAATCATTCCTGTCTCTCTAAAATTCGAAATTGAGTAAATTAGTCACTCTCAAAAAATTGGAGCAATTATTAATCTCTATTAATTTTGAAAGTGAGCAATTAAAGACAATTAATCATGGCATTAATGTCTTTTATCAATCGTGCATAATTTTAATTGGTATAATAATAAATTTATCCCTCAATGTTTACATATTTTATTAATTTAGTCTTAATTCTAAAAAATCCAATAAATTTAGCCTAAGCATTTACACATTTATAAAAATAATGTAGACTAAATTTGTTAAATCATGACCAAATTGATAGAATGTGTAAATTATGATAGCTCAATTTATTATTATACCAATCAAATTTATGTAAAATTGACGAAAAACATTAACATTGTGATTAATTGTCCTTTGTTGCTCACTTTTAAAATTGACAATGACTAAATTACTCTAATTTTTTTGAAAGGGGTCAATTTGCTCAATATAAAAATTGAGAACTAGAGAGATCTTTTTATCTAAAATTTCTTTATAAAAATTGATATTCTTATTATATGAATTGTTTTAATATGCACAAAACACATATAATTATTAGACTTCATTATATTATCAAATTTTATTTATCAATAAATTTTTACATACCAAAAGCGAATAAATCCTCAAAGAAAATAAAATATTTATATTTTCCGAAGCCTTTATTAATTACTCATAAACCAACAAAAACATTTGTTGAAGTTAAAAATGCCTAGTAAAGTTATCATCTTTGATTAGTGCCTTTATAGTAATCCACTATTGATGCTGACCAGAGTTAAATTGCACAAACGTAGCTAGGTCTACTAGTGGGACAAGATGCTGAGGATGCTTCTCACCTCTTTTGGCGTTGCAGTCACATGCAGTTATGTTCACAACACTGGAACTGGTAGCTTGTCGCGATTTTCTCAATTGAAAGATCCCATATGAGTAAAATAAATGTTTAAAAATAGTAATTCAAAAAAGATAAATTACAAAAATAGTCATTTTTATTTGTCTCAGATTACATTTTAATCACTTATATTTAAAATATTACATTTTAGTCACTTACGTTATTAAACTCTGTTACCTCCCTAACGGCAATCCTACGTGACAGTTCATATGAGTTTTAAATACCAACTTAGATGTCGAGTTGTTGGGATAAAAATATGTTTTTAATTAAACAAATTTAATTTGAACTACCACGTAAGACATCCAAGTTGGCATTTAAAATCTATTTGGATTGCCACGTAGAACCGTTGTAAGGGAAATAACGGAGCTTAACGGTAACGTAAGTGATTAAAACGTAATATTTTAAATATAAATAACTAAAATATAATCTGAAACAAATAAAAATGACTATTTTTATAGTTAACCTTTAAAAAATGAGTTTAAGACTAGAATGTTTGGTTGGTAGTGAAATTGCAACCAAATAAGTAACTACCTTGAACGATTAGTAGCTGTAGCAAATACACACTCCAGGAAATTATTACTCAAATTTGGGTGTTAAATTCAAAGTTGCGACTTTCACTACGAGGATGGTGTGAATTTTATACTGTTGGAGTGTCATTTTAACACCATATTGAGACTCGTTTAAATAACAATGTCGTTTTAGCACTTTAAGATATATGGTGGGAATGAAAGAGTTATTCCTACCCTCAAACTCACCTTTCGCTGCGTGTTTAATATCAAGATTTGCTTAGAATAATGATTGAAATTCTCATTTAGCATTTAGATGAAACTATCTCATTTCTTTTCTTTTTTTTATGTAACATTTGATGGGACAAAAAGTAATCACTTTCTTGAAAATTTAACAAGTTGGATAGTAATTCTAATATTAGGTATATTAACTTTTATTTTTTTTTTTTTTTGAAATCTAACTTTTCCTTAATAGTTACTTTCTCATGAATATGATAATGTGATTCTTATGATAAAATGTGAAAAAATTATTTTCCCATATAGATTGAAAATTAGTTAAAAAATTTTATATTGGTTTAGGATATTAGTCTATTGATAAAGGTAAAAGAAAAAAGAAGCTATTGTCTCCTTCCTACTACTTTTTTTCTCTCTTACTTCAATAGATTATTGGCAAGTTTTTTTCCTTATATTTTTTTTTCTAGCTATAAATTTGATTTACCATTTGTATTTGTATAAATACTTTTTTTTTTTTTGTAGAATATGAGTATAATGGTTCCATTTAAGCTATGTCAGAATTGTGGATTAGACCGCTTATGGTTTTATATTATTATGATTTAATTATTAGTAGTTTTCTTCATAGCAATACCTAGAATCAATTATTCTTTTTATATTCTTATAGGTTAACGTGGTTTCAAATATTTTCTTAAATTTATTTCAAAATATGTTTTTTATATACGTGATTTTATATATGCATGATTATATTTAAAAAATACATGCAAGACAAATTTGAAACAATTTTGCTTTCAATTAAAAAATAATTTAAAAATTATCAATTAAATTTGATTATTAAATATTTAATCTAAATATTTGTTAAGAATAAAGTTAACATGAATATTACATTTTATTTCATAAGGTTAAATTCATAAATTATCATTATATTATTAGGAAAGTCCAAATATGAGGTTATAAAATAATTTTGTGAATCATAATATAAAAAGCACAAACGCTACTTTAATATTGTAAAGATAAATAAAACGTGTTTATGAATTAATTCCTTTTGAATAGTAGTTATCTCACATAAGTTGTAAATTGATGTAGGAAAAGGGGTTGTCCAAATTTAAATTTGGACATGATGTGAACAAAAACTTAATCTCATTTATGAAGAATGTAATGTGTGTTTGGCAGTAAGAAAAGAAAATCACAAATTCATCCTCCAAATTCTTTCCCAAATCTCTTTTTCCCCTGCTTTTTAGCCCTTTATTCTTCCAACTTTTTGTCATGCAAATCCTTCTAAAATCTAAACCCGTTACTGCATTTACCCCATTTTCGTCTGCATCACATTGTCTTTACTCACAGTGGGGGCATGCTCCAATTATCCCCTCTAAAATCTAAACCCGTTACTGCATTTACCCCATTTACGTCTGCATCACATTGTCTCTACTCACAGTGGGGGCATGCTCCAATTATCCAAAGTTCCAAAACTGAAACAGCAAAAGGAGCTTTCTTTTTTATCATCATCATCATCAAGGCGCAGGTAAATGCTACTTTTCTTCTTCATAAAGGAAAAGAAAAAAGGGTGATAGCAAAGAATGCATGAGCTTTCTGATATCACGAGCAAAGTAACCCATTAAAAAGCTTGCGGCCCCTCCAATTCTTCTTCCCCATCATTAAGTAGTGTCAGAACAGTTTGGCCCCTTATGCATGTCAAAACCTGAAACAATAAACTTCACCATTTCTAACCTTTCTTATCTTTCTTACTTTGGTGGAGGTACAAGAAACCCACCTCATCATTCTCAATTATATACATTTTAACTCGTATTTTTCTATCTTTATGTCCCTCCTTTTGAAGGAAAAAAAAAAAGAGTGGGACATGGAATCTTTTTACTTCTCTTCTCACAGAGGTCTAATCCCCTTCATTTTCGTACATAAGAACTACAAACTAGTAAACAGAACTTGTTATACTGAACCTTATTGTATTCCCATCTTTGTAATGATAATGACTTTAAGTTGATGACATTTAATTTCTAAAATTGGCTTTCTAGCAACCATTATTCTTCACATTTGAGTTTGTCCTTGACTCTAAAATAGGCATCTAATTATTCAACAGTAAAAGTCAACTTCTCCTACCCTAAAAGAAATCAAAACTGCCATTCTGCTAAAGCTTAATTGTGGGATCAGAAAACTATTTTGTCCTTCCGAATCATCATCTCCAATGGTCAATAATTATGATTTTATGTATGGTTATTTCTTCAATTTTTAGGTGGAAAGTCTAATGAAAATATTTGCGTTAACATATGCTTTTAAGTTTTAGGTAATTTTTATACATTTGGAATTTAGTCATTTTACTTTTATTTGTAGGAATTTAATCCCTTGCTTTTCAAATTTAAAAAAGTAGGTTAAATTGTTAACACGGTTAAAATTCTTCTGTTAAATTTAGCTTTATTAAAATATTGTTTTTGTTAGATAACTACCAAATGAGTAGTTTAAACAAAAATATTAAAGACTGTAATAGCCCATTTTCGCCCGGGCCCAATACAATCAAATCAGACACAAAAATAAATAAAATAAAACCAAAACACAAAAAATATATCAAAAGTCCATTACAAATTATCAGTCCAAATTACAAGGGCCTAAATAACCTAAACCCTAGTAGCCCAATTGGCCCAACACTTAAACAAAAAAATTAGAAAAGGGAAACCCTAGCTGCATGCCTCCACTACCAAGCCTGCTGCCACCTCATGCCTCCACGTCACCACCGTACGGCCTCCGTACCTGCAAAAGAAAGACAAACACGCAAACAACAGAGAAGAAAGAGAGCAAAAGGATTGTATTTTTATTTTCGGCTATAAAGTCAGGAAAATTAATGTAACATGAGATACGAAATATGAATACAAAGAAAGATTTCGAATACCAAAAAACAGATTTCAAACACAAAGAGGTTGATTCAAAAAAGGTGTTCATTTATTATTCTATTTCTTTTTTTAAATAAACGAAGTAACGAAATAATATAGAAGCCTTACCTTGTCGATTCGCCTCTTCTCGCCATCGATCGTCGTCGGAGTCGGGATACTCGAGGCCCATATGGGTTCGATGAGGGTTTAAAAGGGCAACAAAGTGCCCACAATAGCGCCACGGTGGACCGGAACCAAACCCTACTGTCGGAAATCGGAGAGGCCAGAGGAAAAAGGCCTCTCCAAAGTTTTTTTTTAAAAAAAACTGAATGGAATGAATTTTTTTAAAAAAAAAATTAGTTTATAAAGCCACTTAAAACGGCATCGTTTAGGGCCTATTTCAATGGCCTCAAAACAACGCCGTATAGAGCTGACCCACACGCGACCCGACCCATTGGGATCCGCGTGTTTTCGTTAAATGGGTTATTTACAACCCTGGTCCCTCCGCTTTTGTGGCACAATTCGATTAAGCCCTATCTTCTTTTCTTTGTCTTTTAATTCTACCCTATAGTTTTACATTGTTTCATTTTGGCCCATATTGAAACGCAGCGCATAAGCGCCAGGGATATTCTCCCATTCGGTCCTCTTTATTTTCCGCGCGTAATATTCAGACCCTTGTCAGCTTCCTTTTTATTATTTGTAACTTATACCTCTTAATCTCATTTAATTTCAATTAAATCCTTTATTTATTTAATTTCAGCCTTTTAAGGATTTTTATTTTTATTTTTTAATCTTTATTTCATTATTAATTATTTACTTGTTTATTATTATTGCCTTGCCTTTTATTTGAAATCCATGTCATTTTATATTTGTTTCATTTATTATTCTTTATTTTTATATACTCTAAATTAATATTATTTACATTTTTTTTACATACCTAAATTTAGTATTGCCTAAATCTATTACATTTATCGACTTATTTGTCTATTATTCTTCTATCCTTTAAATATTTAAATTTATTTATAATTGTTTTATCAATTTATCTATTTATTCATTTTTTTAAAAACCTTTAATTTTAACTTCATGCATATCTATTTTACTTGCTTGCATATTTATCATTTTACATATTTATATATATGTATTAAAGTTTGTAAGGTTAATGTTTTATTTTATAAATATTTTTTGATTCGAGTATTTTCTTACTTTTAAAATTTATTTATTTATCCATTTGTTTATTATTTGTTTCCCTTTTATATACGGTTTCATTATTTCATCCATTTTAAACATTTTTATGTTATGTTTGTTTGTTTTTTATATCATACATTCTCGTTTTATTACTTTATTTATTTTATCGAGACTTGTTTACCAATATTGTATTCATCTTTGTAATTACGTCATCGTTATTATAATATTTTATCATATATCGTTTTTTAAATATCATTAATTTTCACCCGATTGCATAAAAAAGAGGTTTTTTTTTTTAAAAAAAAAGGCAATGTTCTGAATTTGGGAGTTTCGAGAAATCGTACCCTAACTTACTGGGTTTCGATTTTTCTCGTCGAGTCTAAAGAATCAATTATCTTTTTTTAAATCAAAGCATATAAGTTAAATAAAAGCTTATTCTCGGGAATTCAAAAATGTTGTGTTCTAACTCACTGGATGTGACATTTTGTTATCTCGAGGTAAGGATTTCTAAAAATAAAGGCAATCTTTCTGTATTTGGAATTTTGAGAAATTGTGCCCTAACTTACTGGATTCTGATTTTTCATTTGACCCAAATAATCGAATATCCTTCTTAAACTTAAATGCATGAGTTTTAAAAGTCAAAAGATAAGCTTAGTTTGAGGATTTGAAATGTCGTATCCTAACTCACAGGGCGTGACATTTTACTTCTTCGAAATAAGAGGGTCATAGCATCCAATTTAATTTATTCAAGTTTTCTTTTAAATAAAGAGGATCATATTTTAAAATCTTTTCAAATTTTCGATACTAAGACACTAATTAATCAACTAGGTACCAATTTTGGGCGTATCAAGAGTGCTAATCCTTCCTCGTGCGTAACCGACTCCCGAACTCGTTTTCTGGATTTCGTAGACCAAAAATTATCGTTTTAGTAAATTTAAATTTTTATTAAAATGACCCGATCACACCTCATAAAAAAAGTATTGGTGGCGACTCCCATTTTCATTTTCGTTTTCAAAATATAAAGTCGACCTGTTTACCGGAAAAAAAAGGTTTTGACACGGTTAAATTGGTAACACAGTTAAAATTCTTCTGTTAATTTAGGTTTATTAAAATATTGTTTTTGTTAGATAGCTACTAAATGAGTAGTTTAAACAAAAATATTGAAGACAATATATAAAAACACATTAATGTAATTAATAGATATTATTTTTAAACTAATTTATTCGAAAAATACAAATACAAAACGAATATCCCATTCCAGCCTAAGAGCTCTATATCATCCTTTTCAATAACCGACTCCATCCCATTATCAGGCTTTCACCTATTTATTAGTTTATCATCCAGGCAATAATATTCCATTCTGAACAACTAAAATCCAAAAAGTTGTTAAAATTTTCCAATCAATAGATTGAAAAAGATCGCAAAAATAAAGGTCAATTGTACCAGGATGCAAGTACTAACCTAGGAGGTTAAAGATTCAAGGCTCGAGATTTATAACTTATCTCCAGTATACAGCATCCTAGTATCCTGTCAAATTCCCAACTAAACTATTTGTCCCCTTAACAAATGCATAAACAACCAAATTATGAGCTTAAACAGGATTTGTCAAATTAAATACAGTGATGAACATATCTTTACAACACATACTTGGAGACTGATTGAGAGAGTCAATTTCAAAGGCTGGATGATAATGTTAATAAAAATCACCAACTGCCTGCTTGACTATGCATGTTG
This sequence comes from Gossypium australe, assembly GCA_005393395.2. Classification (NCBI taxonomy): domain Eukaryota; kingdom Viridiplantae; phylum Streptophyta; class Magnoliopsida; order Malvales; family Malvaceae; genus Gossypium; species Gossypium australe. The sequence goes on along the minus strand of CM016618.1, from coordinate 86,532,513 downwards.
TGCGAGGGGAAAGCGAAAAGAAAAGAGAAAACATTCATACTTCAGAATACAATCGAACTAAACGTAAAGAATCAAAGCTAGTCTCCAGACGCCATTCATATTTCAGAATACAATCGAACTAAACGTAAAGAATCAAAGCTAGTCTCCAGACGCCATTCCCTCTGCTTTTTGCTAAGTGGTCTTCCTTTCCCAGCTTTTTCTCGATTTATTCTCACGTCTGCTAAACCCCAGATGCAACATTTTGTTTCCATATCAAATGAGACCAGCCTGAAAACACCATCAGCTTCCGAAAGTTTACCGCTGTCAGCTACCTCAGTCACATATTTCACATACAGAGAGCGGTCCTTGAACCGGTCTAGATCCTGTGGTATTCGAACTACTCTTTCAACACCAGGAGATGAAACCTGCAAGTAAAACAGGTTTTTAGATCTGACAGCTAAATGATTTAAGTGTGATGTGTAACCAAATACAAGTTTCAGCTTTAGGGCATTAATCACCAAAGGGTGTAGCAGATATACTAATATCTGCTCCTAAAAAAACCATGGTACTTGGCCATGTCTGGAATTTAGTGTACTTAACCTAAGGCTGCCTGCCTTAAGTGGTCATTAAATAGGTTTGCCCATTCAGAAAAGACACTATTTTGACCACAATCACAGAGAAATAATGGAAAGCAAAATAATAGTGATTACGAAACATCATCACCTCCAAGGTTATATTCTCTGCTACTGATCGAGCAAGTTCAGCTTCATCCAATTTTGCTCTGTAGCTTACAGAAAAAGCTTCAATGTCTTCCATACTGGGGGAACCAGATCTGTCGGATCATTATAAATTAGATTCGCGAAACATTCTTTGATTTTTTAAGAAGATGGTTTATAATGGGAAGAAAAACAGTAAAGAGCCGACTAAGAACAACTAAATTATACAAAACTTAAAGAAATCATGACACTGGTTAATTTACAAAACTTAAAAGAAATCATGACACTGGAAGCTATATTAATAAACAAAAAGCCATCACAAATTCTTTGATTTCACATGCTAACATGACACTTTGCAAGGCTAAAGGGACGACACCACTCCATGAATTTTTAGAATCAGCAGCATAAAGGAAACCATATCAGAAGTAAAAAGATACCATCAATATGGAAATTCAACTGCTTGAAGCTCTATTGCTCGTACAACCTCAAATCTTACCATAAGAAATTTGCAATAGTTGAATGATTAACCAGTAACTTAAAGGCTCCACTTTTAATAAGATGCTAAGCATTAAGATGGGAAATGTTCAAGAATACCCCATTAAATTTATGTGTATCATTCAATATTAAAACTTTGATTATTCATTAGATGATTCCTGCAAACAGAACTCCATACACTCAGGTGTAACAGTATAACAGGATTGTCAGGAAAAAATATCACCACATTATTAATTAAGAAAGCAGATTTACCAGCATTTCTCAATTGAAAGAAAGAAGTGTCAATAAATGCTTACTTATTTGTAAGCCTTTCAATGCGGACTTGAATGGAAGAATTCGACAACGTTTTGAAGGCATATATACCCAAATCACCACCAAAGGATTGACATACATCCTCAGCTAACAATAAAGCTTCTTTATCCCACCATGTTCCAGCAAGAGAAATTCCTCCTCCACCAGCTCCATCACCGACCTTAAAAATATACACTCATGTTTTAGCAAATTGGGTAAGCTTTGACCAAAAAAAATATAGGAAATGTTGCCAATAACTATTGTTGTAGAACACTAGAACTTACATAAAGTTCAGTTTCGTCTTCTGTGTACTCTTCTTCAAAGAAATCATCATCATCATCATCATCATCATTGTCTATCATCAATTCATCTATGCAGTCAAGAAACATTCATTTAGACATGAGAAGTTCATTCAACATGTAAGAACTCTATTAAAATTGTAAAGAAAGAAATAGGTTAACATTATTCGGTAGAAACTTTAAGCAAGTAACATAGGCAGGGGTAGAACAAAGCTTAGTCAAGTCAATTCTCAATACAGTATAAATCTCGTCTCTCAAGCTCCATTCTGACTGTAAATTCAACATGGCAACATGCTCAATCGAGTTTTACTTTTCAAACTTGAGCTCAACTAAGGAGAGAATTCAAGTTAATAGAGCGTATGTATACTTACCTATAATTGATATTTATATATATATAGCTTTCACAGAAAAAAAAAAAAAAAAGAGCTGCTAAGATGCTTGTACAGGACTACTCGAGTTAAACCAGCTCAAGCTCGATTCGACTAGTTCTGAGCATTTCCCGAGTTGAGTCAGCTCTCAACTTACCCCCCTTCCCAAGGCTAAAAAAACCAGTAATTTTTTTTTCTTGAAATTCCTAACTTCTGTTTACCTTTCGTTAGCAACCACATTGAGCAGAAATACTGTAGCTAAAAAGGAACCAACAATCACGCTCCCATAGAGCAAATGGGTATGTATGTATACTTACCTAGTTAATAGAGCGTATGTATACTTACCTATAATTGATATTTTTATATATAGCTTTCAGAGAAAAAAAAAAAAAAAAGGAGCTGCTAAGATGCTTGTACAGGACTACTCGAGTTAAACCAGCTCAAGCTCGATTCGACTAGTTCCGAGCATTTCCCGAGTTGAGTCAGCTCTCAACTCACCCCCCTTCCCAAGGCTAAAAAAACCAGTAATTTCTTTTTCTTGAAATTCCTAACTTCTGTTTACCTTTCATTAGCAACCACATTGAGCAGAAATACTGTAGCTAAAAAGAAATCAACAATCACGCTCCCATAGAGCAAATGGGTATGTAGTATTCATAAAATTACCATCTTCGAAGTCATCAAAAAGAAGCAGCTCATCTTCCTCGTCATCGTCGTCCATTGAAACTTCTTCAACAAGGGTTGGTTCCAAAAGCGGCTCAGACTTGGAGTTCTTCTTCCTGGCGTGAATTGCAAACGGAGAAGAGGACTTGTTTGAGATTCTAGCCAAACGGTATGTCCGAAACGGGGACGAAACCTTGTGTGCTGAGCTTGGAGGCTTGTAAAAGCTACAAGTAGTGGCGGTGGATGGCGGTGATACCGGTGGTGGAAGTGGAGGCGGAGGTGATACTGGAATTGCAAACTGCTTAAAGTTCCAACCCGAAACTAATAAATCCATTCTTGAAATCACCAATAATTTGAAAGAGTGTTGATTTTCTTTTCTCCTGAATGATATGAACAACAGTGCTGTCAAGGCAAATGTGTCCGAGGATATAGAACGAAGCGAAACAAAAACGCAATTCCTATGGAAAGAGTTTGCTAAACGGTGTCGGATACTGGTTAGTTTCGGGTTTTCAGCTTGTTATCAAGTATTTATTCTTGGGCCTCTGCCGTTTCGTGATGGGCTCAACTATATCTGTCCTTTCTAAAGCCCAGTAATGTTTATTTTAAATATTTATTTTATTTGATACCTAATTTTTTGATAATTGATTTAGGCCTTATTTGATAAAGTATTAAAATAAATTCAATTAACTAAAAATTAATTTTTTAAAATAAATTTGATAATCTACAATGAAATTTATTAAATAAAAAAATTTTACAAAAAAATTGTGGAAAATGATAAGTAGATATGGACTTATTTATCACTTAATAGAGAATAAATTCAATAATTTTTTTTATTTTATTCTATTTCAGGGTTTAAATACTGAAAAATTAAGTATTGAATTTATATTATAAAATTGTTTGATATATGTGGTTCATAAACTGAAATTTAATAATTTTGGATGGTTTTAGATGAAAAATAAATATATTAACTTGGAAATTTTATTCAACACTTTTTTGTTGAAATTTTTATATTAAATACAAAAATTTAAAATGATTACCAAAGACATTTAAAAAAATTAAATGTTAAAATTTTTCATTTTCAATGATTTATCAAAACACTCTTAGTAAAAATTAAGCATTTTAATTTTTGAAAATTCATTATTTCATAATTTTAACCATATTAATATGGTTTTATTTATTTATTTTGAATAGTTTTGTATAAAAGTTAAAGATGATAATTTGAATATTTTAATTTTAATAAATTTAGGAAATAGTTTATTTTAAAAATAAATTTTGAAAATGTTTTCAACATTAACTGATAAGTAGCTATCTATTTATCATATTAACATTTTTTTATTGAAAATTTTACATTTAGTAAAAAGTTAATAAGAGTATCAAACGCACTCTCGTCTAAAATTATATTATCTTTTATCAAACAATCTAATTATAATTAGTATTTAATTTTAAGTAATACCCCAAATAGATATTATAACTTATATTCAACACTTATCACTTGAGGTAGAAAAAATTAAGTGGATTTTATTTTATTAAAATTTTAAAATAAATTATCTCTTTTAAAAAAATGAGATATTCAAATTATCATATTTATATCCAATTTATCTAAATAATATTATATTAATAATATTAAAAATAAAAATAGATAGTCTTTTAAAAATCAATATTTACTTTTATCAAAGAGCATAATTATATTTAATACTTATATATACTAATTTGCAAAATAATTTTCTAATATAAATTCAGCACTTAGTACTTAACTTTTTAACATTTAAATTTCAGTTTATCAAACACACCTTAATCTTAATATTTCGGTACTTATTTTTTCAATACTTAAATTTTCAGTTGATCAAACATAGCCTTAGTTTTAAAAAATAAAAAATATTAAAATTCCATAAAAAGTTAAATGTAGGTGAAGTGATAATGAAATTGTATTTTTAATACTATTGAACACGTGTTTGGTCTTTAGATTTATAATTTATAATTGTTTTATTCAAACACACAATCTCTACTAATATTAAACTATTTATATCACTATTAATATTAAATTCTTTATAAAGTTTAACATCATAAGTCAAATTTAAAAAATTTGGAGGGCTTAATTAAAATATTTTAAAAAATTGAAAGAAAAAACCAACATCTTTTAAAATTTTGAGGGGACTTGGCCACCTCTACCGAATCAACTTCTTCACCGATACATTTCTTCTTATTTCATTTCAATCTTCAATAGTTCCATTGACATTCTAACTTTTTTGTTCCATGGTTTATTTACCTTGAGCTGGATTTTATTTTGACAAAACTAGTTCATGCAAATTTGGATTCTTCAATAAACAGATAAATTGCTTCCGATCTCAGTCGAGACGCTGTCATCATCGTTGTTGCAAGGCAGCCAAGGCGTTAGAACACCTGAACCTGATGATTGTTTGTACTAGTAAACATTGTGTATGGAATGGATTAATTAATTTCTTATTCCTTGTGATGGTAAATGTTGGTGGGATTTGATTGTCACCTACAACCTTAATGTCTTCTAGCATAGCGTGTTATGGTCTTGCTTGAGATCTGTTTGATATCTTGTGCATGATGTTGGAGTTTCATTTAATTTCTTCACTCTTTGGATAGGTTTTGAGATGCTGATTTCCGCAATTTTCCTTTTAAGATTTTGTTATGATTTAACTTAAATATTCATACAACATACTTGAAAATTCTTGGAATCATCTCCTTATACTGCATGGGAGTAATGTATGAGGCAACAGTGGGCATGTTCATTGAGTATCAATACAGAATCTAGGCCTTTATCTGCAAGAAGACCAAATTTGGAGCTTCATTGTTCATTTTTCTTTTATTTTGTTCATCACTTTTGACTTTTGGAAGATATTAAGTTTTAGCATGCATTTATTTTTAGTAAGCTATTTTCCATGAAATATGGGTTTCCACCCCTTAAAATAAAAAATTTATCCTTTTAGCCTTTAATAATTTATAAAATTTTAAATTTATAATGGTAAAATTGTACTTTTGTTCCAAAATGATAAATTTTCTATTTAATCTTTTAAAATATATAAAGATATAGGCTATTAAAATGGTGAAATTATATTTTTATTATTGTAAAAATATAAATTAATTCCAGCCCAAAATATTTTTTGGCTTCATCCTTGACTAAAGTGATAAAATTTAAAGAATTTTTTTATATATTATCTTAATTAAATAGGTAGTTCTAATGAAAATTTATTATTATCTATCTATCTATATATATATATATATATATATATATCAAGTCAATGATTAAGTTGAGGTCACAAGTCAATTAGATATCAATTTAGTTGAAAAATTACTAAAATATCCTTACTTTTGCGGAGTAACAAATATTTTATAGAAGGGTGTTATTGTCTTTTCATTTTTAGTCAAATAATACTACAGTAGGATTTAAACTTAGGACATATACATTTTAAACCGATATTTTTTAAACCGGACCGATGGTTGAATCTAGTGCAATAACATGAGGAAAATGCTTATTTATTATATATGTATTACAATAATTAGACATAAAATAAAGAATAATCAATACAATTTTAAACTTGAAGAGTAAATACTCTTTTAAAAAATAAGACCTCTTCAAAATAAAAGAAAAAAATTCCTTCTCTTTACTAAAAAATATTCATGAAAATGCCTAAATATTACCAATTAAATTAGTTTATTACTCACTCATATACTAAAACAAACATAAAAAAAATAATACTCCTAACAAACGTAATATTAATTGGTTAAAGAACGTTAATACGTTTATTTTCACAAAAATAAAAGGTTTAATGTGGTGCCGTGTTCTTTTCTTGTTGAATATAATATTTATATTTTGGCAAGAATTATACATTTTAGTACAATAAAAGGTAATGACATAACCTTTTAGTGCTCAGTTCAGAATTAAATATGAACTTTCACAATTTAAAAAAAATGTTAATTATGAATTAAATTTTCTTTGCTTGTTTAATTTGTTAAATATAATAATTGAAATTGTAAAATTGATTTATTGAAAATTAATTATTAATATTATTCATTAATTATTTTTAATTAATTTAATCATAAAAATAAAAATAAAATTAAATATTAAAATATTAATATTGTTAAAAAAAGTCATAAGCATGACATAAAAAATTGTAAAGCTCGAATAAGAAATCATTTATTAAGTCAAAATAAAAGCCATTATTTTCAGGTTACAAAGACAATCACACGATCAAGAAAAACATATAAATCCAGTCATTTTCATGTTGGGTGTAGAGAATTGCTTGTATATAAAATAATATATTACCGCGCACGTTAAGTAACAAATTAAATTAAATTTTTATGTGTATAATTATTTTTATATTTTTGCTTTTTAAATTTTCCTTTAGCTTTGAAAGCAAATATTTGAAGCAATTTAAATTTAAATGTAATAATTTTAAAAAATAGATATTTGATAAACTATTGAAAACATTTAAGAAGATTAATATTTTCAACAAATTTATTTTTTAAACATGTTTGATAATTCAAAATGAAAACAATTAGATAATTCTTTTTCTACAAAAAAAAAAAAGAAGAAAGAAAATTATAAATAGATAAAGACATACTTATTGCTTAATTGAGAATAAATTTAATTATTTAATTATTATATTTCATTTAAAATTATATTATATTTATCAAACAATCTAATCATATTTAATATTTGATTTTAAATAATATACCTTATAACTTAAATTTTAAACTCTTATTTTATACAACACTTAATCTTTCAATTTATCAAATATAATCTAAAAATAATACGAGTTTCTGATAAAATTGTTAAGTATTAACAAACTGACAAATACAAATATTAATTTCTTAGAAATTAAATATGCTCAATAAATGTCTACTTTTATTGCTCTACACGTGGTAATTTTATTTTAGTTTTAATGTTTTTGTTTTAAATTTTTTTAGTTAAAATTATAAATTTACAAATTATTTTATATTTAATTTCGAATCAATTTATATATATATATATATATATATATATATATATATATGATCTATTCGAAAAATAGTGATATAAAAAAATCTAAAATTTTAAAACAGAAATAATTTAAAAGTAAACCGCCTCATGTGGAGCAATGAAACTTATCCATGGAGCATCGATAATTCATTTTTGAAAGTAATAAGCTTTTTTTTTCTTTCTAAAAGATGGATGTAATCGTTTTAAATGTATATTTTTATAAATTTAATTAAATATATCTTATGAAATTCATGTATTTTTATTAGTAAGCTTGTTATTTAGTATTAATTTTATTACAAAATGTTGTTACTTTTTATTTATTTTTATAGAATTGTTACTTTTAATTTTAAATTAGTTTGATTTGCTTTCAAACTAAAATAAATAAATAAAAAATTTAGAAAGTAAGCTACAATAAATATCTTACCCTTTCCTAATGTAATAAATAGTATTATTGTCGACTTTATATTTTATAAAATCCCTAAATTTATAACTTCATATAGCTTACGTTAATTCAATGCTCATAATTTTCATTATAATAAATAATTACCACTCTAAACATATAAATTACATTTCAAACTATATTAAAGTTTTTATAACATTGCTCTTTAGTGATGACATAGATAATATTTATTTAAATATATTCAAAATCATTTTCTTAAATTCATGATAATAACAATATCAATTAAATTAAAATTCAATTGATAATTTTTAATTTTTGTATTAGGTATGAAAAGATTGCATTATCCTTCAACATCTGTGATTAAAGTACTAAATTCAATAATTAATGTATTAAATATTTTTTTTTTGGAGATATTATGGAAAATGCGTACAAAAGTCGATATAAATGTTTACGTTGTTGGGGGCAGGGGCAGGCTCTTTTAAATTAGTTTTAGCTGAGGGGATTAAGTAATCGGGTGTGCAAAACATATCCAAAGGGGGGACCACCGCATCTGCCAACAAGCAGTCGTGGTTAAGACGTCAAACTTTTAGTCAACGAACTACCATTCCTCGGCTGACGTGGCATTCATCTCTCCCCTTCATTATCTTTTTGGCCGAGTATTGGGTGCTTCGTTAAAAAGTAATCTTCTTTAATCCCAGCCTCTCAAACGACGGCCTGTTACCAACTCCCACCGTCACAGCCTCACTTGGATCCCGCACCTCAGCCACTACCTCCAACGATCAAAGCCACGTGGATCCAAAACAAGAGGGTTTGAAATTCTTCATTGCCTCGGTATAGAAATTAGAAAAAGCCTTGTCGTCACATTTTATCTTTTAGCATTTATAAGGGAAAAGAAATATTTTCCCGACCGCCTTAAGCAAAAACATTCGGTTTTTTGTTTACCTTTCGTCCAAACACACTATTCTTTTCATTCATTTCTCGATCATTTTTCCTTTTTCTTAGAATTGATAAGACTAATTGTTGTTCCCTGCATTTAGTGGGGGGAAATTTCGACGGCAGGTTTGAGCCTTAACTGTTTTTTTTTCTTTTTATTTAGAAAAACATTATAATAACTCCCTCGTTTTCTGCAATATTTATGTTATTTTTATTTTATCTTCTTTCTAAGTGGCTTTAGTAACACTAGATTAGGCTTTATTTTTCTTCAGTACGATCGACATTCTAGGGTTTCTTTCAATGTTGCCTTTTGTTTTCCTTCCAGTCAATTATTAATTGCTTTTGTTTATCGATGGCAATTAGGGCTAAGTAATTTTCTTGTTTGTTTGCTGAGGAAACTCAAAAAAATGCAGTTTTGATTAATCGTTGTTTTAGGCGAAAAGTGAGTCAAGTACAGTTCCTTTCTTTGCTTTGCTTTGGTGTGCTTGAGATAATTTAATTGAAGTAAGTACTGGTAATTCGGTTACTTTCATTGAACATTAGATATATATTTTGTGAATATTACAATGTTTTTCTTGAATGTTGATAAATTTGGGCATATACAAAACAAATGTTTGTCTCTTAGTGCAGGAACCTTTCTAGCTAAGCAACGAACCTCGGAATATTTGTTCTTTTTTTGTTGGTTTTGTTCCTCTAAATGAATTTGATATTGGGCTCTCCTTGTTCTTTTTGAAACTATGCTTCTTAACAGAGCGGCTAAGAGCTTTGTATTATTCTTGCTGATTATGTATTTATTCCTATTTAATGTATACTGTACGCTTTAGCATGTTCTAGTTGATAATGTAATGACTCATAAACTTTGGATTGCTAAGAAGATTGGTAGAGGAGTGAACACTAAAAGATAAAAGGATCTATGCATACAGAAAAATTGTTGGATATCTGTATTGGAATAATCACCTTTTAGCATCAGTTTATAGTTACTGAAAGTGGGCAGATTATACCATTCTCATAGAGTCACTCCTAAGCTCATCTGTTTTTGATTTTCATGCGTTCAGTTGATTTTTTGAAATTAAGATGGGTTGTAACTTACTTCCTATATTTTCAAACTGGAATTGTCATTAATCAGTGCTTCTTGTTATTTGACTGAGCTTATTTTTTGTATAGACGTGTAATTTATTACCTCTTTATAGGTTAGTATGGTTCAATATTTAATCTCCAATCTTTTTCTTTGTATTAATGGAACTTTGGAACTGCATTAATGCAATACTCCCTTTCAACCTGAATGCCATTTTCTCTTCATTAAAATATTGGTTATCAATGTTCTGTTGGTTCTTATGGTATTTCTTGTTGATTTATGGTGTCCATGCTCTCTACAGGTAATTTTGGTCCTGGTCTACCTAGCTTATTTCTTTTTCTTTTGGAAGCAAGTTTTCATGGTAATACCATACAAAGGATATGAGCGGAGAAGGATAATGGAATTGTAGTTTGGTATGATTATTTTGTTCAGTTTGGGGCATTTTTGTGGCAACAAATTAAGGGTGGTTTTCTTTGTAATTTGGATTTTATAGCAGTTTTCTCGCAGTTTGCAGAAGGGAAACATATATTGGGTGACCAAAGAACAAGGAGTGGTGAATATATTTCTCGAGTTTTAGATTCTTCAGCAAGTTAAAATTGTGACAAGCACACTCCTGTTGGACCATTGAATAAGATTCGCCTGCTACGATTCCATGGGATGGAGAGGTGTCTTCTATTCTTCACTTTTTCTTCTCACTCTAGTTGAATCTTCAAGTAGATCAGAGAAAGTATTGTTCTCAAACTTGGGTGCCCAAAAAGCTGTAGAATTCAGCTGGCCAGTCTTCAGTGCTAGCATATTTGTCTTTGTCGCTCTTGTCCTCTCTATGTACCTCATCTTTGAGCATTTAGCTTCTTATAATCAACCAGAGGTTTGTTATCATCTTCCTTTCCTTTTCTGGGTCTTTTCTTTTCTTTTTTTGTTGTATTTTATTGTTATTATGTGTTGTATGTTTATATGACGTGGCTTTTCTTCTCAACTTCAGGAGCAGAAGTTTTTAATAGGACTCATTCTTATGGTTCCTGTTTATGCGTTGGAATCGGTATGACTATTAACTATCAATTTTTCTTCCCTACCCCTTTTGGCTGCACTTGTTTCTTTGATGGTTAATAGATTATGAGTTCAATGCATCCTGTTTAGCAGACTGGTGGATATTCCTTGCTCATTATCAGAAAATCACTTATTTACATAAGTGCGCATTGGTGGTTCAGTTCAACTGAACTACATGATTTAATGTGTGATGGCAGCACCTTGTTGGATAGTGTCATTGCTTATATTCCTAATATTTGGTGATGTTGAAGTTACCATGAACTACAAGCAATTTTGGTGGACTTATGTCATACTGAGATTTTTTATTATCTTTGGAGGGGCAAATTGTGAAGTGTAGTATGTTGATTGTTAATTGTCTTAACTACTTAGTCATTGGGAGAGTGCAGTGGGGCAGGGAAGTAGATATCATATTGTTATTAATTTGACCAATGGATAATCACAGCCTCCTAAAAGTGGAGGGCCCTCTGTCTCTAACGCCCAATGTTGTCAAGGGCACCAGGCGCACTCGAGGTGCTAGGACCTCTATATAGCCTGATGCGCAAGGTGCAAAAAAGCACTCGCCAGGGTAAACTGAGGCACAAGCATATAAATTTAAATATATATGTAAAATGTATATAAAATCATATGTAACTAATGCATATAATTAATAAGTATTAATTGAATAGTAAAAGAAAGATAGATTTTAATATAGTTCAATTTATAAATTCAAAACATTGTTCAATAGTTTAATAATTTACTTAATGTATTGTAAAATAAAACAGCATAAGAATGAAATTAACTCTCATCATCAGAAACTAGCTCTAAATTTCCTTCATCTTCTCTTGAAAAGTTTTAGCGTTTGAGTTAACTAGGTTTTTATATAATTAAATTAGGTCAATAATTAATTTAAAGAACTGTTTTTTATATTTTATTATATTTTTCTTTTAAAAGTTAAAATAAAAATAAATAAACAGGAGAATGGAATGGCTCTTTAGTGAGGTGTGCTTTTTATTGCGCCTGGTTTTGCAATAAAGGTGCCTGAAAAGCGCACCAGGCGCTTACCTGATTGAAGTCGCCTCGCCTTGAGGTGGGTGAGGCGGTAGTGGCCATTAGCGCTGCGCCTTAGCGCCTAGGTGCTTGCCTTGACATCACTAAGGCCTTTGGCTTTTTATTGTAATTTAACATTGGAACAGTCCTGATGCTCATTTGTTAATTTTGTAGTACTTTTTTTTTTATTTAATCAGTACACAGTTCTACCGCTTCAATTTCTGCTGCTGTTAGCTTTAAAAGTTTGTCCGTTCAAGCAGCAGTACTTGGGCTCTTATTATAAAATGGCATCTAATTCCTTGTGTCTTCTGGATATATATTTTTTGGTGCAGTTTTTATCACTGTTGGACTCAGGTGCTGCTTTCAATTGTGAAGTAATTCGGGACTGTTATGAAGCTTTTGCGTTGTACTGCTTTGAGAGATATTTGATAGCTTGTTTAGGTATGCTAAGATGACCGAATGTTTCTTTGTGCATTGACCAACTACATTCTTTATGTCTTGAATTGTTATTTATAATAGATTGATTAATAATTACATTCTCATAAAGTACCTTTTAGATCTTCAATTTCTCCCCCCCCCCCCTTGAGGAGATGTGTTTTTTATTTCGTTCTTCTGTTTGCCTTCATCTGTTTTTACTTTTTTGAGTGTGAATAAACTGTGCAAAGAAATATATGAGGACTGTGTATCTGAAGAGATGATATGTGCGTTGATCTGTGTTCAGAGGGCTCAACAAGAGTCTGATTGAAATAGGAAATTTCTATGTTATATGGATATGTTTTAAGTCATTCTTTATCTAGCGACATTGTTATTGAAAACATATAATCTCTGCCCCCTACAAACCTTGAATTGGTGGACACTGCATTTAAGAGGTTTTTATCACAAGTTAGACATGGAAATCTTTGAGTTCCTATGTACGGTCTTTAACTTATGTAGGTAACCACTGCAATAGAGGTTTAATGAGCTAAGTGACTTCTCTTGATTTATTTGAAGCTGTTGGGTTCTTATCTAGGCATTTGAGGTTTCGCATTTGTTTTATCAGTTAGCATGAAGTCTTTGACTCTGTCTTTTCTAGCCTATCCTATAGTATTTAGTGCTGTATCTCGTCTAGTTAGCTACATCATAAAAGGAAATCTGTTGCCTAGATGGTAGCCTATTTGTAATACAAATTAGATGAAACTAGACAGTTCCATGATTTCATCTTGTAAGTAATATTATGTCTACTAGACAGGTGATCTGACGTAAAGAATTATTATGTGTGGAATAATTTTGCTCTTATGTGTCGAACTTTTCTTTGTAATATGCACTAGTCTGGATGTGTGCTTAGAGACGTAGACTGACAAGCAAGCAACAGACTACTTGGATTCCTACCATGGCTTTGCTTGACAGGGTCATAGAGAAGTGTTGTGACCTCCATTTACTTTTCTTACTAATACCATTTTTGGCTAGTGAAAATACATTAGTGTTTGCCCCCCTAATTATGCTATGACCTGAAAAAGATGGTGTCTGTAGGTGGGGAGGAGCGTACAATTCAATTTATGGAAAGTCAGACGGTAATCACTGCCAGCACCCCTCTTTTGGAAGATGCATATTCATATGGTGTTGTGGAACATCCTTTTCCATTAAATTGGTTCTTGAAGGATTGGTATCTTGGTCCCAAGTTCTATCATGCTGTAAAGATTGGAATTGTTCAGTATGTATGTGTTTATATTTCTAAGAAGCTTCCATTAGATTACCTTTTTTTTTTTTTTTTTTTTTTTGTAAATTTTACAGCCTTCCAGTGCTTATCAAAGCATCTGTCTTTCAGATGATACTGAAGATGATCTGCGCATTATTGGCAATGATTTTGCAATCCTTTGGAGTTTATGGAGAAGGAAAGTTCGAATGGAGATACGGGTGAGATATATGCTTTCCACATTTAAGAATCTGAAAACTTCATTGCACATAAATAATCATCATAGATGGCTATGGATTTCTTGTATATTTTGTTTTAGTAGTTTTTTTTTGTTGGGGTGTACATCACATGCTGACCTTACGACTTCTACTCTCTGGCAGTTATCCATACTTGGCTGTTGTACTTAATTTCAGTCAGACCTGGGCCCTATATTGTCTTTTACAGTTCTATGCTGTTACTAAAGAGAAGTTGGAACCAATTAGACCTTTGGCCAAGTTTTTGACATTCAAGTCAATTGTATTCCTGACTTGGTGGCAAGGTGTAGCCGTTGCATTTCTCTTTTCCATTGGAGCTTTTAAGGGGTCATTGGCTCAGGAACTGAAAACACGAATTCAAGATTATATTATCTGTATTGAGGTATGTTTTAAATAATATATCTATGTTAACAATTCACTGCAACTGTTACGATTTTTTCCCCTCATCTTAGTGTCAACAAATTGGTTATTCTGGAAACAAACTAGTCTAGTATCTGAGCAACTAAGCAATGATGTTTTGAGGTATCGAAAATTTCCTGTTGCTGGTCTCTACAAGATGATATGTTCCTGATCTTGTTCTCCTTGTTTTGTTCTTTTTTGGGTCCTGGTAGGGTGTTTTTTGTCCTGTCCTCTTAGGGCATTTTTACATGACGTGCCTGTTCTCGAGACTGAAACCTCTTTTAAAACTATGTTGCTTGCATATCTAACACATCAAAGCTGGCATGGTGATAGGGTCTTTTGATACTCTAAATGTGAGAGAAAGCTAGAGATAGTTAAACACACTTGTCTTGATCCAGGTCTGACATTCCTGATTTTGAGCAACGTAGGTTGGAAATGCCTGAAATGGTACCTCTAGCATTTAGATTCGTATTTGAGGTGTGATTTTTCTGAGGGTCTGCATACCATGGATGAGTTATGTCATTAGGTTTCCTGATGATGTGTAGTTATTCTCATTTGCTGAAAAACCGTTGTTTCTTTTGCTAAAATTATAATTTATTTCCAAATGTAAAGTTATATTCATGCTGGAGGTTTAAAGTAATTTTTGCAAAATAGATGGGTGTTGCTGCTGTTGTGCATCTTTATGTCTTCCCTGCGGTACCTTACAAGCGTGGAGAAAGATGTGTCCGAAATGTAGCTGTTATGACTGACTATGCTTCTCTGGGAACACTCCCAGATCCCGAGGAGGTCCAAGATTGTGAAAGAACTACTAGGATGCGCTTGGATCGACATTATGAAAGGGAGAAACGTTTGAACTTTCCCCAGAGTGTTCGTGATGTGGTCTTGGGAAGTGGTGAAATTGTAAGACATTTTTCAAGTATCTGCTTTTCTGGCAGGATACTTTTTCTATTTTCTTGTTTTCTTAGTTTTTGTTGCCTTGAGATGAAAGTTACTAAAGAGCAGGAAAAATAGTTATATATGTATGTATGCCTGTATATATATATATATATATGTCCTGACTTTGTAATCCTTGTATCGTATTTCTAGATTGTTGATGACATGAAGTATACAGTGTCACATGTTGTTGAACCAGTTGAAAGAGGAATTGCAAAAATAAATAAGACTTTCCATCAGATATCAGAAAATGTGAAACGCCATGAAGAGGAGCGGCGGAGGAACTCTAAGGATGACAGTTACCTTGTCCCTTTAAGTTCATGGAATAGGGAATTTTCTGAAGCTCGTGAGAATGTTGTAGAAGGCAGTGTTAGCGACAGCGGTTTGGCAGCCACCGGGAAGAGAAATAATAATATCCAAGCTCGGAACAGAAGTGCTAGATAGTATGTGCAGGAAGCTGTTCATTGCAATTGGAGTTAACAAAAAAGTATTTGAACATGGTAATTTTAGTGGACAATATCAAAGATGCTTTGGAAATTCGAATCTTGTCAGATATTGTTTTCTCCCACTTGCCCCCCCCCCCCTTCCTTTTTAAATGCTTGGTTGGAATGATGGTCCCATTGGGAAGGGGTTGGGAGGGAACAAAACCTCCATACTTTTATAACATTGAGAAATGTATAGAGCAGAGGCCCCCTGACTTAACTGCAAAATTTTGCTGCAGTTTGGTAAATTGTATAGAATCCACTTTTATGAACAGGTGAAAATCATGATGTTACTATATACACTCCATTGTACGAGTACTATATACTTTTCCTTTTTTGGTTTCGATCTTTTGCCTTTGTCAAATTTATATTCAACTACAGAAACGTTTGGAAGCAAGATCACTGCTGAGCCTGAGAGTGGTAGTAGCTTATTACGGCTTTTTTGTTTTGTAGAAGCTAGTTCTTGCTTTACAATGGGAACCGTAACGCGGGGATATACAGAGTTACGAATTAGATTTTGAGGGTTCTTTCAACGATGGACCATTCTTTTTTTTTTCCCCGATAATAAATTTGTTTACTTGCTGGAATTATAATATAATTAATAATAAATTTATTTTTTAGTTCTCAGCAACTGATTAGTAAAAGGGTAGACTATATTTATATAATCATGGTTCAAGGGAGGGCGTTCTTGTTTTGGTAATTGAAATTTCTTGTTCTTATAATTTTGTCGCCTCGTTACTTCAATGTCAAATTTTAATCATCTTATATTTGGTTTTTATTTAGTGTAATAACAAATCTAGTCTCTTAGATATTCATGAAATCGCCTATTTCATTACGAGATAAGTAGCTTCTTTGCATGCTGATAGGATTGCAAGTATAATGGATTGATTGTTATTGTATTCGCTTAGTCTGTTTTTATCTACCGAAAAAAAATCTAGTCTTTAATATTTTAGAACAATTTTAATTTAGTCTTTAACTTTAAAAAGTTCACAAATCTAATTGTTAATGTACTGCATATTTGATCAATTTGATTATTTTTTAAAAATCCAAAATTTAATTTTAAAAAATTCAATATATATATATATATATATATATATACAAAAAGTTGTTGAAATTGATAAAAAAATTCAAAATAAATTACAATATTAAAAGATATATAAAAAATTGCTTAAAATGGTTAAGGTTTAAAATATTAAATAAAAATATATAATATTTTTTGAGGTATGCTATTATATGTAGATTTTCTAGGGTTGCATAAATAAATGCAAAAATAATTTTACTTTCGCAACTTCTTTTCAATGCTTGGTTTTTGAAATTGCTATACCTCGATGTGTAAATGTTAAAAGTTAATTTGGTTGAATTTTTAAAATTAGAATTAAATTGAAATAATATGTAAATATTAAGAATTAAATTTGTTGTTCCGTCAATCTAAAAAAGGACTATGATATCACATTTTAATGGTGGAATAGTTATAATTTGAAATTGAACTAATGAGGTGATAACATTAAAAAAAGATCAAAATAGGAAAACTAAATTGTTGATTTGAAATTAAAGAAAAATAATTATTCGTTGTTTGTCTAAATTATTATATAAAACTATTTATTTATGGATGAGGAGCATAATCTTAATCATTCACAAACATGTTTAGTTGTATGTCTATCTATTTAAGCGAAACAACCTGAACATACTAATTGTAAATAAACTGAAACTGGACATAAATTTGAAGCTGTTAATAAACATAAAACATTGAACCAACATGGATCACAGTCAACTTAAGATGTGAGACAAAAATGGAGGAGTTTTATGAAGAGTAATGTACCAAACCAAACTTAGAAAGTTGAGGGTTTGAGATCATCCTAAAAGCCAAAAGTCATGGAAGCAAATTTGTGATGATAACAAAAAATTTAAATGGAGATTGTGTTTAAGTTATGAAATTTAAAAAATCTATTAAACACGACTTATAATTTGTTTGATAAATCATTGCAAATTTTCATATATTTAATTTTTTAAAAATTTTGTTTGATAACCATATTTGTCTTTGGTATTCTTTGTTTCATAGTTTCTTCGTTTTTCTTAAAATACTTTTATTTAGATATCTTTATCTGACACACATTTGAACATGAATATTTATACTATTATTTAAGGCCCTAAATGAGTTTGGTGTCATGTGCCAATCGGACACCAACTCGATTAGGAAAATCCATAATTATAATAAGTTATATTATTTGAGGTTATTTTAGTCTTTTTATTTAAAAAAATTGAATTAGTCAAAAATTAAATTTACCACTTAATCAAAGTCTCATTTTATTATTTCTCATATATTTTTATTTTAATATGCACAATTTACTACCTTAATTAGTTGTATATCTTTTATTTAAGCCATTGATTGAGTTGGTGTACAAGTCAATTTGACACCAACTTGTTTAGGAAAGTTACAAAAATATTCATTCGTATTTAAAATAAATTATATCATTCGAGGGTACTTTGGTCTTTTTAATTTTAAAATATAAAAGTATGCAATTGATAAGATTTGAACCCAAACTTTAATCTTACCACTCAACTAGGGGTTTATTTTTATTCATTTATGTAATGACCTTTTTTGAACAATGTCATAAAATTCAGTTTTGAACCAAACTAATTGAGTAAAGTTAGTAAATAATTTAAAACAGAATAACTATGAGTTGGAAAGGTCGAGCTAATAAGTGTTATTGAATTAAATCAGTTATTAAAGATAGTACAGTGGCTACATTATAAAAAGATGATCATTATTAAGATTTAAATTAGAAAGTGAAGAGGGACCAAGTAGAAAATTAACCCAAGGCTATAAAAGCAATTTAGCCAATTTTAATGTCATGACATCGATTAATGAAAGTTTAGTCATCACATTCCACTAATTGAAATTTAGATAGTTAAGCTTTAGATTAGTAACTAATTAACTTAATTTAGTTTGTTAAATACTATATATATATATATAAAGTAAGTGGGAGAGAAAAAGTTTCATTTCCATCTTCTTCTCTCGCACAGTCCATTAGAAAAAAAAAGAAAAACAAAACTTTTCCTCGTAACTTCAATTGGAAAGATAGGTAAATTTTAACTTTAGTTTTTCATGGTATCTACCGGAATGAGTCTAATAACTAAATCTCCATATTTAGTAGGCCCATTAAGGGGTAAATGTTGACCACGAGTTATAAAGTTGCTCCATACCCAGGGCAAGGATCGAACCATCGATCACTGGTTAAGGTAGGAAATACCCTTGCCATCTCACCTAACTCTCGTGATTTCAGTTTTGACTTTAATTTTAATTGAATTATTAATGGTTGATACTAGATAATGTAAGTCCAAGTGACAAAATTAAAATATTAAGTTTTGGTTTAGATTTCATAATTGGAAAAATTTAAGAACTCTTGATGTAAATGATTTAAATTCATGCATGAGCATGATGAATTAGTCTATGTAAGATTATGATAGTAATGAGAGATAAAGTAGTAGATTAAGCTTGAATCAAGCTTAAATCATTAGATGATTTATGTGTTAAAAGGGATCTAATTGTAAGAAATAAAAAACTTTGAGGTTTAATAATAAATAATGATTGTAGGATATCCCTGTACTATATTTATAAAGTTGGATTTACATTTGATCGGGCAAATTGTGAGAAACGAGTGTTTTGGATATTAGGTGTTTAAAGACTAAATCAGATAAAATGCATTCTTGTATATAATGTATTGAATTGTATTTGAATTGTATGATTAATGAATTTCCCGTATATGGATTTAATTTCATAGGTAAAGATGATGCAAGACCATCTCGGGACAAAGGGAAATCCAAAACCGTCAATGAATAGATATTTTGGTTTGAGTTGTCATAATTCGAGTTCATTAAATAATATAATATGTATATGTTGATTCGTTAAATGTTCGAAAATGGTAAACCAACTATGTCTGTGCTTGAAAGGTATATATATACTTGAATATGTGAATTGTGATAATTTATTGAAATGATTGTAATTGTATATGACTACTTGATAATATTCGATACTTAACAATGATATATTGTCCTATTATCGTTGTCGAATAGAGTCACATATATAACTGGCATGTCATAGGGTCCATATTGATAGGTGGGAGATTTAGCATTATGAGCGTATATATTGTGATAGTTCTCTAATACCCTGGGGGTCAAGAACAGCTCAAATACCTTGGGGGTATGAGCGTATTCTGGTGTGCTTGGTGGGATCAATGCATTTATGCTCGATTAACACTTCTGCGTATTTGGTGTGATGGTGGATTGATCTGTGTATCCGTTTTTGTATCCGACTGAGTTAATAGGGATTAAAATATAAAAATAGCATGTTGAACACATATGTAATTGGAAAGAGATACTAATGCTAGTATGAAATATGATTTAAATATGATTTGGTCAGATGCAAATACCTTGAGGGTGCATAAAAAATCTTATAATGTTAACAAGCATCTAAATGAAATGGACATGATTGAATAATAAAGGGGTATTTGGTTTTATGGTATATACGTGCTAATGAAATTGATATTAATTTAGTTATGGATTAAATTTGAATCGAATTATGTTAGCACCACTAAGTATACTTTACTCAGTGTACGAATTTATTTGTTTTCGTGCGCAGGTTTCGAATAAAGCTAAAGAAATTCCACAGTCAAGCATCCAATACTAAGTTGGTTGGCTTGTTGCCTAAGTTAGTTTTAACACTTATGGTAAGTGACCTATAATATTATAATGGTTGAAATTTATCTTGTGCTTGCTAGTTAATTAAGCTTAATATTATTAATTTGAATGAACAAATTGGTTGGTTTACTAATGTTGTATTGGAGGTTATGATTTGAAAATGTTTGAACAAGTTTAATAGGTTAATTGGATGAATATGTTTTGTGGTACATTTTAGGTATGTTTAGGTTTATTTGGTTAAGACTTAAAACATTTAAAAGTGCAGGATTCTGACCATTTGGTCATTGAGTCTTGAGACAGAAAGAACTTGTCTCGAGATCGCTAAAATAAATTTCATTTAAATTTTACATTCAAGTGTTTGAGGTCTCGAAACAATTGTTCCTAAGTCTCGAGACAAGTGGTCTTTATCTCGAGACAAAAGAACATCGAAGCTAAATAGATTTTGCCTTGCTCCAGGTCTCGAGATAAGAATCCCTTATCTTGAGAGATTCAAACATCAAAGCAAAAATAAGAAAATAGGGGAGGTTGGTCTTGAGACCTAGTCTTGGGACATAAATGACCTTGCCCCGAGACACATGTAGTGTCTTGAGACATGTTAACTTTGAAGCTAAAATCCCATTGTAACACCCCTAACTCGTAACCATCGTCGGTCTAGGGTTAAAGGCATTACCGGACAAATCGGATCCTTTTTCAGACATGTCATAGCATAATTCAACAAAACAAATCAAAGTGTCCCTTAAATAGGTCTACGAGACCTTAAACATGCTTTAGAAAAGGGCCGAGACTAAACCGAACACATACGAAAATTTTCAGAAATTTAAAATTTTTTCTAAGTTACAGAGGTCACACGCCCGTGTGAGCAGGCCGTGTGCCTCACATGGCCTCAGACACGCACGTGTGTCTAAGCTGTGGCAAAACAGGGCATACATACTGACTTGTCCACACGGCCGTGGACACGTCCGTGTACCTCACCCGTGGTCGCTACTGACTTGCGCCACACGACCAGTCACACGCCCGTGTGTCCAGCCCGTGGTCGAGTCTGACTTGTTTTAAAATGCAATCACGAGGGACACGATCGAGCCACACGCCCGTGTGCTCAACCGTGTGGGCAATTATAGGCCATTTGCAAGGCCAAAATGTCACCCACACTTTGGGCTATCCCTGCAAACATTATACCAATTCAAATCATACCCAAATAACCAACTTTCCCAAACATTCAAAAGCATTTCAAGCACACCATCATATGCAACACTTATCTAAACTAAATGACAAGCATTTATAAGTATAAACTAACCAAAACATACCATTTCTTTATAACAACCTTTCATCAATAATATGCTATCTTTGCATCGATAATCTTACCATTAATATATCCATTTCATTAGCTATCAAAACATACCAAACTAAGCATCATATAACATGACTACTCATTCATAACACATTTATTTATCTAGCCATATCACATGGCTATATACACATCTCAAACATAATTCAAAGTGACTAGCCTATACATGCCATACTTTAGTATATATATTTTCAAAAGGTACCAAAATAGAGTTTGATAGTGTGGTGATGATCCTCGATAATCCCCGAGCCTTTCGTAGCTTTGACGATCTATAAAACAAAGCAAACACACACAAAGTAAGCTTTCAAAAGCTTAGTAAGCCATATACAAATAAACTTAACATAAAATGCATATAATCATATTAATACGATGTCATTAATGATTCTCATTTGCAAATTCATAACATTTTCTTTGGCTTATTTGTTTAGCCATTGCTTATGTAACACCCCTAACCCGTAACCATCGCTGGTCTAGGGTTAAAGGCATTACCGAACAAAGCATAACCTTTTACTGTCATTTCATAACATAATTCAATGAATCGAATCAAGTTGTCCCTTAAACAGGTCTACGAGACCTTAAACATGCTTTAGAAATGTAACACCCCTAACCCGTATCCGTCGCTGAATTAGGGTTACGAGACATTACCGAACATAGCACAGCTCATAACAGACATTTATTACAATTCCTGCTTTATAATTTAAAACTCATCAGAACAGATATTTTAATCACTTTCAAACTTAAATCTACTATAATACTTTCATAGGCATATTTTTAAATTATTCAGATATATATATATATATATATATTGTATATATAAATATCATTACGCAACATGTACCAAACTTATAATAACTATTTATCATAAGCTAATTATCAAACATCTCAATTTATAATCTAAGCATGTTCACATAGTAAAATCAATTAACAATCACACAAAAATGCAAATTTTAGTTATCATACTGTAATAACCGAATTTTGCCCGGTCCAATACCCATATAAAGAGCCCAGAAACAGAACAAGATTAACAAATAAAACAAAAGCCATTTACAGTCCAAATAATTCTGAAACCCAACATTAAAACCCAAACCAAAATAAATGTCCAGATTAAATAAATCCAACAGTCCCTTACAAACCAATTTTAAAACCCAAAAGCAGATATTACAAGAGCCCAAACCCTGACCCAAAATAACGGAGGCCCAATGGCCCAAAACTCATTAAACGAAACAAGCCCAATACGGCCCGAAACTAAACAAAGTTAGGGAACCCTAGGGTTCCCTCTCCCTTCTCGCGCCGCTGACCCTTTGGTGGCCACTCCCACGCGCGTCCTTTCAGATTCGCGCGTCCCTCGGCCATCGCGTCTCTCCGCCACGCTCCTGCTCCACCAGCGCCCCACTGGCCTCCACTATCGCTCCACCAACGCCGGCCTCCCCTAGCCACTCCCCCACTTCCCATTGTCTCCCACAATCTGCAAAAAGACAAGAGAACAACAGATCCACAAAAACAGACGACATTTGGTTTATTTTTTATTTGACTTTTTTATTATTATTTTCAATCGGCTATAAAGCCAGAAAAAGAAACTGTAACGGGGGTTCCCTTTTCAGTTTTAGGAACTACAAATTAGAAAAAAAAGGGCAAAAATCATCGAAGATCGTCTTTCAATTTTTTACGCATCAGAGATCGAAAAGTTTAAAAGGTTGCTTTCGTTTTTAGTTTCTACACTGGTCTACTGTCGTTTTCAACTTTTGATTATTTCGAGTTTATACAAAATAAAAAATATAAAAAAAAGAAGAACAAAAAGGGAAGGGAAACTAACCTGAGTCGTCGGGTACATCGTCGGGGCCTCGTCTCCGTTGTCAAAACTGGACCGAAGGCAAAAGGGGAGGGTGAGTTTCTTCTCTGAAGTTTGTTGGGGCTTCAAAAGGATCGGGAAAAGGGCCAGGAGGCCGGATCTTGGGCGTCATCGGCCACCAAAACGGTGGTGGTGCGACGAGGGGCCAAGAGGAAACCCCAAACGTCGGATGAGATGAGGGAGTAAAGAGGGGGGCTTGATTTTCTTTTTTTTTTTTGGAAAATACTAAAAAAATGATTTCAAAAGCAAATTTTTTTATTTAAGCAAAATGCGAAACGACGCCGTTTCGGGGGGGATCCGCGCGTCGACCCGCTTGCGACCCGGAGGATCCGCGTGTTTGGTTCAAAAGGGCTATTTACTGCATTAGTCCTTCCCTGTTTATTTTATTCGCAATCTTGTTTTATTTGATTTTAATTTAGCTCTTAAACTTAGTTCCGTTTCCATTCTAGTGCCCTCAAAGCGCAGCGTTTAACTCACTGGGAAAATTGCCCTTTTGACCCCACCATTCACACGCGAGTTTCTTCTAGCCCCCCCGAACCTCTATTTTATTTACAAATTGGCCCAAAAGTTTTGTTTCAATGCAATCTAACTCATTTTCAATCATTTTGCAATTTTATTTTATTTTTTTTCCTTTTTTTGCTTTATTTAATTTTTCTTATTATTAATTATGCATTATTATTCTATTACCCTGCTATATTGTCATTAATCTCACCACTATATTATTATATCCTACGTATTCGTGCACTTTGTATGCTCATGTCATGTTATCTATTTTTTAATCATGTTACTATTATTATATTTTTATATCACATATATGCGTGCATCTTGTTAGCTTATATCATCTTTTTATTTCTTTATTTCATTTGCGTGATTATTACTATGCTATCTACCATTACTATTATTATTGTTATTATTATAACTATTTTATATTGTACATATTTTGTATCGTTATTATTATTTATGTTATTATTAGTATGCTATTATCATTATGTTATTTTTCTTTCTATATTATTATTATTATATTATTATTTGTATATACTTATTATTATTATTATTCATCATTACTATTATTATTATTACATTTATATTATCATATTGTATATACTTTTTATTATCTCGATCTTTACTAATACTCTCGACCCTTTTTTATTATTATTTCAAAACCGTCTTTTACCCTTACACTTTTATATTATTGTATCTTTTTTATTACCAGTTGATTTTGTATTTTGTCGCGTCATGGGATCAACGGTTTTACATCGCAATCCAACATTTTTTAATTCATACAAAAGAGGTAATATTTGTGCGTTTAGAAGGCCGAAAAATTACACCCTAACGTGTTGGGTGTCGATCTTTTCGTTCGACTAAATATTCAAATATCCTTTTCTCGTCGAAGATGATCTCGGTGTCGAAATAATAGGGTGTTATATCCTAACGTGTTGGGTATGATACTTTTATTCCTTTGAAGCGAGATAATCTTAAGATTTAATCCCAAACGAACAAATCCTATTCCTTTCAATTTTTACCCTAAATATTTTCAAGTTTTCAACTTAGGACAACATCAATCGGTTTGGTACCAACTTTGGGCGTTACAATGGTGCTAACCCTTCCTTGTACGTAACCGACTCCCGAACTCGTTTTCTCAAATTTCGTAGACCAAAATCATTGTTTTAATAAACCAAAATGTTTTATTAAAACAAAGGTGACCCGATCACACCTGATAAAGATTGGTGGCGACTCCCGTTTTCTTTATTTTCAAAACCAAAGTCGATTCCTGTTTTGTCAAAAATGGTTACGACAGCTTGGCGACTCCGCTGGGGACCCTTCGAGAGTCAGGCCATAAATTGATTGATCTTTGTCCTTGTGATTGAAAACTTGGAAAGTTGTTTTTTTTACAAAACAAAAAAAAAATCATGTTTCATTTGATGTATCTGTTTACGCGTTAATTACAATAATGTCGAGTCTCATAATTCTTACATTTGCATTGCATGATCGTTGTGGTCGCACCTTTTAAGTGGAGTAAGAAAATATGCCTTCGTGAGGTTTTCACCTCCGCATGGGCTAGTGGATTGCTTCCGGGATACATCCGTACCTATGCTCTTCGTGAGGTCTTCACCTTCGCATGGCTATAGGGAAATGTATCCCCCTGAACCGAACTCGGTCCGTATGAGCCTATAATGGGTGAGGATTGAGGAATCTGCTGGTTCAGGTACCCCTCTCTAGAACCAGACCCCATGTAGAAGCCTTAGAGCCTACCATAGGTAGAACGTCGAAATAGTTACCCAGATAAGTGTGTGATGATATTTTGCTTGTTTTGATTATGCAATACTAACTCGTGTTGATTTGTTTGACTTGCATGACATACCATATAAAGAGGTGTCAATTTCTGTTCGGTTGCTGAGATAGGAAGTTTGCTATGGAAAACGACTTTCTTGATAAAGTAGAAGACAATGCGGTTGTACGCGCGTGGTCAGAAAAGTTACAATTGGAAAAAGGAGATAGCTTAGTTGAAGGTCATACGTCGGAGCTGAGAGACTTTACCCGTGTCAGTGTGACACAAAATGAGCTTCAAGAGCTGCGAGATATCTGGACCCATTGGGAAGATGAAGCTAAACAGATGTTCTACCACCGTTACGGCGACATCTCTCACTTGTTGGATGTTAAGATAGATAGACACCTGTTTCGGGCTATGGTCCTGTTTTGGAATTTTAAATACAGTTGCTTCACTTTTGGGAAAGTGGACCTGGTGCCGACAATAGAAGAATATACCACTTTACTTTGTATTCCCGGAATACAAGCCGACAAGGTTTATATTAGGCCCGCCTATGTCCCTCCTTTGGCGAAGAAGTTGATGAAAATTACGGGAATGAGTGAACAGTGGATCTCGACCAAGATTCAACAGAAAGGTGAAGGGAGATGTATTCCTTGGGTAAACTTGAGGGATCTGATTTTGACACATCCTGACGTGAGAAGGAAGGTTGATATCTTCGCCTTAAGCCTCTACAGATTAGTCGTCCTCCCAAAAGCCCTGAGACGCATAGATGAAGCAGTAGTGGATCTATTCGACCGATTGGATAAACAAGTCACACCTGTCCCGGCAATTCTTGCGGAGACTTTCCGATCATTGAATGCATGCAGAAGAGCGGGAGAAGGAAGGTTTATCGGATGCGCACAGCTATTGATGGTATGGTTTCATGCGCATCTTTGGAAGATGGATAAAGTCTCTTGTCGACCCTTTTATAAGGACTATTCATCGATAAAAGAGGAAGTAGCCGTGTCAAGACGAGAAGATATAACGGAAGAAGGATGGAGGACAATTCTTCAGAATCTTCAGGAAAGAGACATTGAGTGGAGAGCTCCATGGATGATGCCTGGACAGATCCTTTACGGATGCGGAGAATTTAGTTGAGTCCCTCTACCCGGAATTTGGGGAGTCATCGGGTATACCCCTTTGCTAGTAGCAAGACAATACCAGTCTAGACAGTTCGTGCCAGCAACACATGGGTTAGATCGAAGCGAATTCTCTTATGCAGGATAAGGTTATAAGAAGAAGATTAAGGAAATTGCAAATGCTTGGAAGCAAACCCATCGGATGAAGAGGTTGACTGTGGGCAAAATGGCGACTTCCGAGTGTACAGTGTGGCTAAACAAAATAATCAACGACAATATCCCGAGACCAAGTTTAGATAATGCTCAATCTATGGAGGAACGATTGCAAATGATACCGACAGAGTTAGAAATTATAAAGCAAGATTTTGTACAACGGAGTTCAGAGCTCGAGAAGAAAATTGAACAGTTAGAGGAGGAAAGGATGCTTTTGAAATTGGACGTAGAGATACAGAAATCAGAAGCAGAAAAGATAAGGAAAGGGAAGAACAAAACTGAAGAAGAGTTGGATAGCCTAAAGAAGGACTATAAAAAGATGCGTCTCTCAATGAGAACTGCGGGACTAGGAAAGACTTCGAGTTAATGGAAACAAGAGTTACAAAAGGAAAGAGCTAGGACTGAGCAATGGGAAAGGAAATTCCAAGAAATGAAGGCCCAGAAAGAGATCTTAGAAAAGCAAGTGTCGGAAGGCCAAAACAGAAGAAATGAGTTAAAGACTAGAGTGGCGGAGATAGAAAGGTCTTTAAATCATTATCGGAATCGCGACTCGGTGATAGAATTAAAGGCAAGCTTAAGCAGAATCGAAAAAATGGAAAAGAAGACCAAAGAGTTAGAAGTGGCACTGCAAGATTGTCAGGATAATATTGGGTACCTGAAAGAGAGTAGGGAGCAACGGGAGGAGGAGTTACATAAGGCTCAGAAGCAAATCGAAAATAGAGACTATCTCATGAGAGAAGCCATAAATCAGATTCGAGAGGTGGCCAAGCACTTACAAATTTTGGCAGTAGAAGCGGAGGTATTAAGCGTGCGACATGAGTCATGGACAAGCCAAGGACAAGAGTTGGTTTTGTTACTCCAAAAGATTAGGGATCTAGGCGCTAAGGCCAAACCGTATCTGTAATCTATTTTATGTAAAGAGCTTTGTTTTCTAAGGAAGTTTCCTATAAGGAATTGAATCAGAATTGACACCTTTTTGCATTCATACCATGCATTTGCATTGCATTCCATACAATAGCATCATATCACCTCAATCGTCTACTAAGACTAAAAATCGTATAACTTACAGTTCGACATTACGGATCCGAAATTGCGTCACCCTTATAGGACCCGACTAAGAACTAGAGCCATGGATGCTGAACTCAACGAAAGAATCGAAAGAATGGAAAGAATCCAAGGGCAGTTGCAAGAGCAGTTGGCCCAGTCGCAGCAAGAAACAAGGGACCTGATGGTGAAATACAGGGAAGAATCACTTGAGCACAAGGACCAAATGGCCAAGCTAATGGAGATGGTGACGACCCTGGTCAAAGGAAAAGGACCTGTGCAGAGTCCTGATATTACAGAACCCCATTTGAGAGTCAATCAGAGTCCACTCCATCCCCCAGGATACACTCCACCTCATGGAGGTTGGCCTCAAAGGGAATTTACAGGCCCAGAACAACCACCTATACCACCACCTGCCCATCTAGGGCAAGGAGTATTCGTATCAAACCACGGAGCTAACCCTGCTGACCCTATTGTCCCAGATTTGGATGATCCTATAGAACTAGCTAAGTTAAGAATGAAGGATCAGGATGCTCAGGACAAGTATAAGGATCTGGAAGAAAGACTCAGAGCGATAGAGGGAACTAGAGTCTCCTCTGCAATGAGTGCCAAAAAGCTCAGTTTGGTTCCCGATCTGGTCTTGCCTCTGAAATTTAAAGCGCCAGACTTCGAAAAATATGATGGAACAAGGTGTCGAAAGGCGCATCTTGTCATGTTTTGTCGAAAAATGGCGGGTTATGTGAATGAAGACAAGTTGTTGATACACTCCTTTCAAGATAGCTTGATCGGGTCAGCCCTCCGGTGGTATAATCAGCTCGGGAGAGAGAGGATCCAATCATGGGATGACTTAGCTTCAGCGTTCTGTGAGCAATACAAGCACGTCTCCGATATAGCACCCGATCGACTAACGCTACAGATGATGGAAAAGAAGCCATCAGAGACTTTTAGACAATACGCTCAAAGGTGGAGGGACGTCTCGGTTCAAATAGAAACCCCACTGACCAAAACTAAGATCACAGTTCTTTTTATCAACACTTTAAAAGCGCCATTCTATGACAAGCTGGTAGGAAATGCCACAAAGGACTTCGCAGATGTCGTAATATCCGGAGAACTCATTGAAAACGGCATCAAGAGCGGAAGGATGAAAGGGTCCGAGAGCTCGAAAAGGCCAGTAAAGAAGAAAGAGCCTGAAACCCATATGGTAGGGACTGGGAACCACTATGCTTCCAATCCGTACCCAATCCAACCACGACCTCAATTCCGCCCACCTCCAAATTTCTATTTTCCTCCTCAGAACCTCTACTATCAAACACCCCCTCCTTACCCCGTCTATGCCACTGATAACCAAAGACCGTTCACCATATCCCCGCCAAATACCACGCCCGCTCAAAGTCAGCCTAAAAATGAACAGAGGCCAACAAGACCCAATCCTGAAAGACTTCAATTCACCCCTATTCCCGTGTCGTGCGGAGAACTGTGCCCGAAATTATTGGAAAAACAATTAATATCCCCGAATTACATGGCACCGTTGAAGCCTCCATACCCAAAGTGGTACGATCCCAATGCTAATTGCATGTATCATGCGGGAAACCAGGGGCATTCTACGGACAATTGTATAGCCTTTAAAAGGAGGGTTTAAGGTATTATCGATGCGGGGATTTTACGATTTGACGGCACCGGTAATTTGGCTGGAAATCCGCTCCCTAACCATCCCGTAGGGAACGTGAGTGTGGTGACACAAGAAGATAGGTGGCAAGCCAAAAGCTGTGTCTCCGAGATAAGGACACCTTTGAGGAAAGTGTGGGAAATAATGACCGAAAAGGGTTTGCTCGGCATAAGTTTCAAGGAGGAAAGCTTGGAAGGTCAAATTTTTTGCGTTTTTCACGGCATAGAAGGACATCACATCCAATCTTGTGAGAAATTCAAAGAATTACTTCAAGATATGGTGAACAATAGGGAGGTTGAGATTTGTAATAAGAAGGAAGAGATCGATGAAAAGTATGTATGTGCTTCCGAAGGTCAATCATCAGGTCCCCCTTATAGTGCTGACCGACCCTTGGTAATCTACTACGAAGCAAAGAAGGAAGAGGTGAAACCGAAGATGATAATCAAAGTGCCTTCTCCCTTCCCTTACAAGGACAGCAAGGCGGTGCCGTGGAAATATGATGTCAGCATTACCATGCCCGAAGCTACGACTGGTGATGTTAGCAAGGTGGGGTATTTCACCCGTAGCGGGAGATGTTATTCTCCCAAGGTGATTGAACCAAAAAAGAAAGTCATCGACTCGAGTCAAAAAGGAAAGGCGCCAATGCATGAAGCTGAGGTTGAGGTTGAAATACAATCCGAACAAGAATCTAAAAGGCCCGTGAGTGAGGATGAGGCACATGAATTCTTGAAGTTTATCAAACACAGTGAATATAACATCGTGGAACAGTTGAACAAGCAGCCATCAAGAATCTCGGTATTATCCCTGCTATTGAACTCTGAGGCACATCGGAACGCCTTGCTAAAAGTGTTGAATCAAGCTTATTTGGAAAGCAATGTGTCTCTGGAAAAGCTTGACAGGTGGGCAAACAACTTAAACGCGGACAATTTCATCTCTTTCAGCGACGATGAAATACCACCAAATGGTAGAGGCTCTATCAAAGTATTACATATTACGACATATTGTAAGGGTTACATAGTGCCGAGTGTACTTATTGATAACGGGTCTGCGCTTAATGTCATGCCTTTGGCCACACTATCCAGAATGCCAGTAGATATGTCTTATCTGAGGCCTTGTCATTCTACAGTAAGAGCATTCGATGGGACACGATGAGAGGTCATGGGGAAGATTGAAATTCCTCTAGATGTGGGCCCGTGTATATATGACGTAGAATTCCAGGTCATGGATATCTCGCCTTCATATAATTGCCTCTTAGGGAGACCTTGGATCCATTCTGCTGGGGCAGTCCCTTCATCTCTCCACCAAAAAGTAAAGTTTGTCATGGGTAATCGCTTGATCACGATCGCTGGTGAGGAAGACATCGTCGCGTCCATCTCTACTGATGCACCCTACATCGAGGTGAACAAAGACGTAGTAGAGTGTTCCTTCCGTTCCTTCGAATTCATCAATGCTACTTTTATCGCTGAAGGAAGCAAAGCCCCCACGCCCAAGCTGTCAAGGAATACCGAGATGGGAATCAAGCTGACTGTGGGGAAAGGAGCCAAAGTGAAGAGAGGTTTGGGAAAGTACCAGCAAGGAATAGTCAGAGCACTAAAACCAGTACACCATAAAGCTCGATGTGGTTTAGGATTCAAGCCAGATGCATGGCAAAGAAGGAAACAGTTACAGAAAGAGCAAGAAAGGAGGATTGCAAGAGCCTCAGGTCGGGAATTGGAATGAGAACCCATAATGTATCCGCCTTTGTCGAAAACATTTACATCGGCAGGAATTACATACCCGGGAAGAGATGATCCACAAAACATGATGTCATGGCTAGAAAGGGGCCTACAGGACTTCGGCATAAACGTCATTAACAAAGGAATAATGCAGTGGAAGATGTTTCAGCGATACGCCCTTGCCCCTTGGATTCACTCCGAACAATTGGACTGCCGTGGATCTCCTCGTAATTTCCAAGTCTCCTCCAAAGTAATGCTCAATGCCGACTTTTTGTATGCCCCTAGGCTGTAAGGGAATCTGTTATGAGAGTTTATGTTGTCTATTTAGCTTTTAAATGAAACATGAATAAAGATTCATTTTGTCATGGTCTTTTCATTCTCATCGGCTCCATATTTATTTCCCTTTTTTAACCTGTCCCTATATATCCCGTATCATCGTATCACGTTTATAGGATCCAGTACCTTGATGTCCCTCTATAGTTTCTTTTTCATCTACTTTTCAGGTGCTCAGATATCAACGACGCGAACAATCCTGTTACAAGTCCTAAAATCGACTTCGAGAAAGCCATTTGTGTGGGAGAATTCGAAGCTGAAGAAGATGCTGAAGATTATGTCTCTTCCCCAGACTTACTGAGAATAGTAGAACAAGAGGATAAACAGATTCTGCCCTATCGAGAATCTGTCGAGACAATGAATTTAGGAAACGAAGAAAAGAGGCAAGAGGTAAAAGTTGGGACCTCCATATCAGAGGACACCAAACATGATCTGATCGCCTTGCTTTATGAATACAAAGACGTGTTCGCATGGCCATATCAAGATATGCCAGGTTTGAATGAAGATATAGTGGTCCATAGACTCCCATTGAAACCAGAATGCAAGCCTATCCAACAGAAGTTAAGGCGGATGAGGCCTGAAATGCTCTTAAAGATAAAGGAAGAAGTAAAGAAACAATTTGATGCTGGCTTCCTACAAATCTCTAGATATCCAGAATGGGTGGTCAATATAGTCCCAGTACCGAAGAAAGATGGCAAAGTGCGAATGTGCGTGGATTACCGTGATTTGAATCGAGCAAGCCCTAAAGATAATTTCCTGTTGCCACACATCGATACATTGGTAGATAACATGGCAAAGCATTCGTTTTTCTCTTTCATGGATGGATTTTCGGGCTACAATCAAATCAAGATGGCTCCCGAGGATATGGAGAAAACTACATTCACGACAATGTGGGGGACATTCTGCTACAAGGTGATGCCGTTCGGACTAAAGAATGCCGGGGCAACATACCAGAGAGCCATGGTAACATTGTTTCATGATATGATGCACAAGGAAATAGAAGTCTATGTCGACGATATGATCACCAAATCTCGAGGGGAAAGAGAGCATGTCGAGAACCTCCGGAAGTTGTTTGAAAGACTGAGAAAATTCCAACTGAAGCTTAACCCAGCCAAATGTACCTTCGGGGCTACCTCTGGAAAATTACTGGGGTTCATCGTTAGCGAGAAAGGTATCGAGGTTGATCCGGATAAAATAAAGGCCATACAAGAACTACCGCCCCCGCGCACACAAAAGGAAGTCAGAGGATTTCTAGGAAGGCTGAACTACATCGCTCGATTCATTGCTCAACTCACCAAGCAGTGTGATCCGATTTTTCGACTCCTTCGAAAACACAATCCTGGAGAATGGAACGAGGAATGTCAAGAGGCTTTTGACAAGATAAAGTAGTATTTGTCTAGACCCCCTGTGCTAGTACCACCAACTCCTAGAAGACCGCTAATACTATATCTGACTGTGTTTGAAAACTCAATGGGCTGCGTCCTGGGGCAACATGATGAGTCCGGAAAAAGGGAATAGGCGATCTATTATCTCAGTAAGAAATTCACCGAGTATGAAACAAAGTATCCGTCAATCGAAAAATTCTGTTGTGCTCTGGTCTGGGCAACTCGGAGGCTCAGACAATATGTGCTGTATCATACGACGTGGTTGATTTCAAAGCTGGACCCAATAAAATACATGATGGAATCGCCTGCACTCTCAGGAAGAATGGCACGATGGCAGATCCTACTATCGAAATATGATCATATACGTGAGCCAAAAATCGATTAAAGGAAGCGCAATAGCCAATTTCTTAGCAACTCGAACAACAGAGGAATACGAGCCATTGAGATTTGACTTCCCAGATGAAGACTTGATATGCGTTATGGAAAAAGAATGTGAATCGTCGAAAGAGAAATCATGGAAAATGAGTTTTGATGGTGCGTCAAATGCATTGGGGCGTGGGATTGGAGCAGTCTTAGTGTCACCAGAAGGGGATCATTACCCCTTTACTGCCAAATTAAATTTCTTCTGTACCAACAACATGGCGGAATATGAGGCTTGCATCATGGGACTTCGCGTAGCTATCGAGCAGAACGTCAAGGTCTTAGCGGTCTCCGGGGACTCGGCATTGGTGATTTACCAAATCCGTGGAGATTGGGTAGTAAGAGACTCGAAGTTGGTCAAATATCGCGATCTTGTTGCGGAATTGGTTGAAGAATTCGAAGAAGTGACTTTTAATTACTTCCCACGGGAAGAAAATCAATTGGCTGATGCCCTGGCCACCTTGGCTTCAATGTTCAAAGCAAACCGAGAAACAGAAATAATGCCTCTCCAGATGAGCATATATGAGGCCCCTGCGCATTGTTTTAGCATTGAAAACGAGGTAGATGGACAACCATGGTTCCATGATATCTTAGAATATGTCAAGAATCAAAGATATCCCGAGCAAGCAAACGAGAACGACAAAAGAACGATCAGAAGATTGGCGGCAGGATTTGTTCTCGATAGGGGCATCCTATACAAAAGAGGGAAAGATCAAATGCTCTTGAGATGTGTGGATACTGTTGAAGCCAGAAAGATACTCGAAGAGGTCCATGAAGGAGTTTGTGGAACGCACGCCAATGGCTTCACTATGGCCAGGCAGATTATGAGGCTCGGTTATTACTGGTTGACAATGGAAAGCGATTGCATTAGTTACGCACGAAAGTGTCACAAATGTCAAGTTTATGGCGATAAAATTCATACAGCACCTTCGCCCCTTCACGTCATGACTTCTCCGTGGCCTTTTTCTATGCGAGGGATGGATGTTATAGGGCCAATTTCCCCAAAAGCTTCTAATGGACATCGATTCATTTTTTTGGTCATAGATTACTTCACAAAATGGGTAGAAGCTGCTTCATTTGCCAATGTGACAAAGACCGTAGTTTGCAAGTTCTTAAAAAGGGAGATCATATGTCGATACGGTTTGCCTGAGAAAATCATCTCAGATAATGCCTTGAACCTGAACAACAAGATGATGAAGGAAATGTGCGAACAATTTCGAATAAAGCATCATAACTCCTCACCCTATCGTCCAATGATGAACGGGGAGGTAGAAGCTGCTAACAAAAATATCAAGAAAATTATTGGGAAAATGACTGAGACGTATAAAGACTGGCACGAGAAGCTACCATTTGCTCTATATGCGTATCGCACATGTGTACAGACCTCCACGGGGGCAACTCCTTTCTCTTTGGTCTATGGAATGGAAGCTGTACTACCCATTGAAGTTGAGATCCCCTCCCTGCGAGTCTTAATGGAGTCAAAACTAGAAGAATCGGAATGGGTTCGAGCTCGATATGACCAATTAAACCTGATTGAAGAAAAATGCCTAAAAGCAATCTGTCATGGACAAATTTACCAGAAAAGAATGATCGCCGCCCATGACAGGAAGGTGCGTCCAAGAGAATTTCGCGAAGGAGAACTCATCCTGAGAAAGATTCTCCAGATACAAAAAGACTTTCGAGGAAAATGGGCACCGAATTGGGAAGGACCATATGTCGTAAAGAGAGCTTTCTCAGGTGGAGCTTTGATTCTCACTGAAATGGATGGGAAAGAGTTACCAAATCAGGTAAACTCAGATGCCGTGAAGAAATATTACGCCTAAAAAAAAAATCAAGATGAAAACCCGAAAAAGACGTCTTGATAAACAAATAAGGTTTAGGATGAAAACCCGAAAGGGCGTCCTAAGGAAGCAAAGTTGGGCTGAAAAAGCAAGAATGGTTTGAACAAGGAGTCAAACGACGAGATTATAGTATTGAAGCGGACTCTGAAGTTCAAGAATCTTCTACACGAAAAATCTTGCTCGAAAAGATTCAGGATGAAGAAACATGGAGAAGTTCGTGCGTCGGATATCTAGAGCACTTACGGCAACTGAACTTGTTTTCCTTTTATAATGCTTTCTTGATCGAGTTATTCCTTGTCAATTTTCTTTGCTTGTTTCCTTTGAAATAAATATAGATATGAGGTATCCCTTTCCCGCCTACTTTGCCATTTTCATGCATTTTATTTATGTTTCATTTTAGAGATAAACAGTGAAATTACACGCTCTAAACGAAAAGAATATCGAGCATTACCTGGATGAGAATTGGGTAAGTACGAGAGCCTCAAAGCAAGGACAAAGTTCAACAGGGGGCAAACAAAAAAAAGGGATATACGAGAAACACGGATTACTCGAAAAGTCAAGAATCGAAGCAACGAAGATGGGTCATCATGAGAGTCGTAACGAGAGACACAGGACAAACCCAGGATGCATGGCATAGTCATGTAGGCATAAAAACATTTAAGACAAACACGTGCATATCAGGATAACATCACGCATGACACATACAGGTACGCCAGTAAAGCGAGAAGTCTTGACGATAGTTGTACCAAACCAAGGAAAAGAAAACATCCGAGTTCCACCAGATGATATATTTTGAGATTCCGATTGCATAAATCAACTCATATTGCGAGAGGTGAGTTGAGCCTCGGGTCACACCCTGAGGTGTCTTTTAATTTCTTTTCAAAATATCAACTCATTTTGCGAGAGATGAGTTGAGCCTCGGGTCACACCCTGAGGTGTCTTTTAATTTCTTTTCAAAATATCAACTCATATTGCGAGAGGTGAGTTGAGCCTCGGGTCACACCCTGAGGTGTCTTTTAATTTCTTTTCAAAATATCAACTCATATTGCGAGAGGTGAGTTGAGCCTCGGGTCACACCCTGAGGTGTCTTTTAATTTCTTTTCAAAATATCAACTCATATTGCGAGAGGTGAGTTGAGCCTCGGGTCACACCCTGAGGTGTCTTTTAATTTCTTTTCAAAATATCAACTCATATTGCGAGAGATGGGTTGAGCCTCGGGTCACACCCTGAGGTGTCTTTTAATTTCTTTTCAAAATATCAACTCATATTGCGAGAGATGGGTTGAGCCTCGGGTCACACCCTGAGGTGTCTTTTAATTTCTTTTCAAAATATCAACTCATATTGCGAGAGGTGAGTTGAGCCTCGGGTCACACCCTGAGGTGTCTTTTAATTTCTTTTCAAAATATCAACTCATATTGCGAGAGGTGAGTTGAGCCTCGGGCCACACCCTGAGGTGTCTTTTAATTTCTGTTCAAAATATCAACTCATATTGCGAGAGGTGAGTTGAGCCTCGGGTCACACCTTGGGGTGTCTTTTAATTTCTTTTCAAAATATCAACTCATATGGCGAGAGGTGAGTGGAGCCTCGGGTCACACCCTGAGGTGTCTTTTAATTTCTGTTCAAAAATCAGCTCATATTGCGAGAGGTGGGTTGAGCCTCAGGTCACAGGCTGAGGTGTTTTTCAATATTTTTCAAAATAGCAACTCATATTGCGAGAGGTGAGTTGAGCCTCGGGTCGCACGCTGAGGTATTTTAAATTTCTGTTTTCCAATTTCTGCTTGCAAAATCAACTCCTCGGGTCGCACGCTGAGGTATTTTTAATTTCTGTTTATCAATTTCCGTTTGCCAAAATCAACTCCTCAAGTCGCACGCTGAGGTATTTTCAACTTCTGTTTTCCAATTTCCATTTGCAAAAATCCACTCCTCAGGTCGCACGCTGAGGTATTTTCAATTTCTATTTTTAATTTCTGTTTGCAAAAAAAAAAAAATCATCAACTCCTCAGGATGGACGCTGAGGTATTTTCAAGTTCTGTTTTTCAATTTCTTCAAAAAAAAAAAAAACTCATATTATTAGAGTGGGGTTGAGCCTCGGGTCACGCGCGGAGGTACTTACAGACGGAAGACTGAAGTTGCCTTGAGCAAATTGAACGAAGAAGTTCCAGTGGACAAAGAAGATTGAGCAATAGCAAAATGAAGCTATAGGCCATATCTCTCGGGAGTAGCATTGCGGTAGACTAAAGATCGAAGCCTCCCCGAAGATAGCAAGGAAGCAGTTTGAAAAGTTTAGACTTATTTCCTTGAAATCCCGGTGGAATAGATTAAAGATGAGAATCTCTTTTCCCTGAAATCACATCGAAGCTGATCGAGGCGCTAGTTACTGTGCCCTTGAAGAAGCAATGGAATAGGAAATATCATCTTCTTGAAGATATGACGAAACAGCGAAACAGATCAAGGCAACCGGTTACAGTAGAGTTCGAAGGTGTTAGAGGAAGACGAAGACCAATAAGTCAAGGCTGTGCCAAGACCGGGCAAAATCGTTTCTTCTATTATCTTTGCTCTATTCTCGCTTCACGACAATGAACAAAGAGGGGCAGCTGAAATAACCGAATTTTGCCCGGTCCAATACCCATATAAAGAGCCCAGAAACAGAACAAGATTAACAAATAAAACAAAAGCCATTTACAGTCCAAATAACTCTGAAACCCAACATTAAAACCCAAACCAAAATAAATGTCCAGATTAAATAAATCCAACAGTCCCTTACAAACCAATTTTAAAACCCAAAAGCAGATATTACAAGAGCCCAAACCCTGACCCAAAATAACGGAGGCCCAATGGCCCAAAACTCATTAAACGAAACAAGCCCAATACGGCCCGAAACAAAACAAAGTTAGGGAACCCTAGGGTTCCCTCTCCCTTCTCACGCCGCTGACCCTTCGGTGGCCACTCCCACGCGCGCCCTTTCAGATTCACGCGTCCCTCGGCCATCGCGTCTCTCCGCCACGCTCCTGCTCCACCAGCGCCCCACTGGCCTCCACTATCGCTCCACCAACGCCGGCCTCCCCTAGCCACTCCCCCACTTCCCATTGTCTCCCACAATCTACAAAAAGACAAGAGAACAACAGATCCACAAAAACATACGGCATTTGGTTTATTTTTTATTTCACTTTTTTATTATTATTTTCAATCGGCTATAAAGCAGGAAAAAGAAACTGTAACGGGGGTTCCCTTTTCAGTTTTAGGAACTACAAATCAGAAAAAAGGGCAAAAATCATCGAAGATCGTCTTTCAATTTTTTACGCATCAGAGATCGAAAAGTTTAAAAGGTTGCTTTCGTTTTTAGTTTCTACACTGGTCTACTGTCGTTTTCAACTTTTGATTATTTCGAGTTTATACAAAATAAAAAATATAAAAAAAAAGAAGAACAAAAAGGGAAGGGAAACTAACCTGAGTCGTCGGGTACATCGTCGGGGCCTCGTCTCCGTTGTCGAAACTGGACCGAAGGTAAAAGGGGAGGGTGAGTTTCTTCTCTGGAGTTTGTTGGGGCTTCAAAAGGATCTGGAAAAGGGCCAGGAGGCCGGATCTTGGGCGTCATTGGCCACCAAAATGGTGGTGGTGCGACGAGGGGCCAAGAGGAAACCCCAAACGTCGGATGAGATGAGGGAGTAAAGAGGGGGGGCTTGATTTTCTTTTTTTTTTTGGAAAATACTAAAAAAAATGATTTCAAAAGCAAATTTTTTTATTTAAGCAAAATGCGAAACGACGCTGTTTCGGGGGGAAGGATCCGCGCGTCGACCCGCTTGCGACCCGGAGGATCCGCGTGTTTGGTTCAAAAGGGCTATTTACTACATTAGTCCTTCCCTGTTTATTTTATTCGCAATCTTGTTTTATTTGATTTTAATTTAGCTCTTAAACTTAGTTCTGTTTCCATTCTAGTCCCCTCAAAGCGCAGCGTTTAACTCACTGGGAAAATTGCCCTTTTGACCCCCACCATTCACACGCGAGTTTCTTCTAGCCCCCCCAAACCTCTACTTTATTTACAAATTGGCCCAAAAGTTTTGTTTCAATGCAATCTAACTCATTTTCAATCATTTTGCAATTTTATTTTTATTTTTTTTCCTTTTTTTGGTTTATTTAATTTTTCTTATTATTAATTATGCATTATTATTCTATCATTACCCTGCTATATTGTCATTAATCTCACCACTATATTATTATATCCTACGTATTCGTGCACTTTGTATGCTCATATCATGTTATCTATTTTTTAATCATGTTACTGTTATTATATTTTTATATCACATATATGCGTGCATCTTGTTAGCTTATATCATCTTTTTATTTATTTATTTCATTTGCGTGATTATTACTATACTATCTACCATTACTATTATTATTGTTATTATTATAACTATTTTATATTGTACATATTTTGTATCGTTATTATTATTTATGTTATTATTAGTATGCTATTATCATTATGTTATTTTTCTTTCTATATTATTATTATTATATTATTATTTGTATATACTTATTATTATTATTCATCATTACTATTATTATTATTACATTTATATTATCATATTGTATATACTTTTTATTATCTCGATCTTTACTAATACTCTCGACCCTTTTTTATTATTATTTCAAAACCGTCTTTTACCCTTACACTTTTATATTATTGTATCTTTTTTATTACCAGTTGATTTTGTATTTTGTCGCGTCATGGGATCAACGGTTTTACATCGCAATCCAACATTTTTTAATTCATACAAAAGAGGTAATATTTGTGCGTTTAGAAGGCCGAAAAATTACACCCTAACGTGTTGGGTGTCGATCTTTTCGTTCGACTAAATATTCAAATATCCTTTTCTCGTCGAAGATGATCTCGGTGTCGAAATAATAGGGTGTTATATCCTAACGTGTTGGGTATGATACTTTTATTCCTT
The DNA here is from genome assembly GCA_005393395.2 of Gossypium australe. Lineage (NCBI taxonomy): Eukaryota > Viridiplantae > Streptophyta > Magnoliopsida > Malvales > Malvaceae > Gossypium > Gossypium australe. The sequence continues at coordinate 86,491,649 of CM016618.1, read as the reverse complement.
TGAAGCGAGATAATCTTAAGATTTAATCCCGAACGAACAAATCCTATTCCTTTCAATTTTTACCCTAAATATTTTCAAGTTTTCAACTTAGGACAACATCAATCGGTTTGGTACCAACTTTGGGCGTTACAAGGGTGCTAACCCTTCCTTGTACGTAACCGACTCCCGAACTCGTTTTCTCAAATTTCGTAGACCAAAATTGTTGTTTTAATAAACCAAAATGTTTTATTAAAATAAAGGTGACCCGATCACACCTGATAAAGATTGGTGGCGACTCCCGTTTTCTTTATTTTCAAAACCAAAGTCGATTCCCGTTTTGTCAAAAATGGTTACGACACATACATTATGACCGAATTTATTAATGGTTATTAACAAACATGATACACATTCACATCCAAACAAATGAACCAAAACTCAACTTAGGTATCACTCATTTAAGTGACATTGATTTCATTTAAACTAACATGATTTAAAACCAAACTTACTTCATTCCTTATCACCAATACCATGCGCATATGACCTTATTATCTTAAACCATTTTAAGCTCAAATAACAACTACAATTACACATAGTTCACATGCAAATTTTATATGTGTAACAGCCTAATTACGGCTCTAATCGGAACGGTGGTTTCGGGACCACGAATCCGAATTAGAAAAATATTTTTTATTATTAATTTGGTGTCTATGTTATGTGGTTAAGCATGTGTTAAAATATTATTTAATAATTCGCGCGTTTGGGTGATTAATTTAAATTAAAGGATTGAATTGTCAAAGTAGTAAAAGTAGCCTGTACTAAGTGGGATGGCTTAATTGAATTGTTCCTTGAATGAATGGACTTGCATGTCAAATGACCCATTTTATATAGTAGTGGACGGCATGGTGATTAATTCAAATATTAAATTCAATTGTTTTAGCTAGTGGTATTATATTAGTATTATAATTGGATTAAAATAAAAAAAAAACAAAAAAAAGATGATAGAAAATTCATCTTCCATCTTTGTTCTTCATCTCGCCGAAATTTAACAAAGAAACAGGGGGGAAATTTAGCTCTCCTTATTTGGCCATTGCATGTTACTTGGAGGTTAGTAATTAAGTTTGATTCTTTGTAATTTATACATTTTTGAGTTAGCTACTCCAAATACTACCAAATCCATGTGAAAAATTTTGAGAATTAAACATGCCATAGATTCGGCCATGAGTGTATATTTTTATTTTGTTATGTTTGATAGATATGTGTTATATCTATGCTTGAAATCAATATATTTGAGTAGGAAATTTAGGTGAATAGAGAATAATGACTTAGATTATGAAATTTATCTTTGAGGGTGTAAAATACAAAATGAATGGTTGGTATAGATTTGAATAAGATGGGGGAAAATTCGGCTCTTGAGAGAGAAGTCCAAATTTCATAAATTTTATGTTTTATGATTTGGGGATTAAATTGCAAAAGATGTGAGTTCTAGGGGAAAAAGGGTAAATTCCATAATAAGATGTTATGATCAATTTGAATAGCATTTTAAGGCTTTAAGGAGCTTAAGGGACATTCGGCCTTAGCTTAAGAGAGTGCAAATTGTTATATTTTCAAATGATTGAGAAATTGGAAAATTTTCCAATTTTTGTAATTTGGGCTAGAATGAATGAAACCTTATTTGAATGAGTTTAAATTGAATTTTTTTAGATCAAGAACAAAAGGAAATCGGATTGGATCGAGGAAAAGCTAAGTTAAGCGATTAACCGAGAAGTCTTATCTGTTGTTATCCGAGGTAAGATTTAAGTAATTTAATTAAACTTATGCTTATAATTATATGTGTTAATATGAATTTGGGTATTCATAAAAGGTCATATTGCCGAATGTGAAGGGAAATATTAGATGTTAATTCCTATTTGGTTTAATGCTTATTATTTGGTACTATGGTTCGAAATTTTGGATGAGTACTTCTCGTTGAAATGCCAATGTTGATTATAATTTGAGGAGGGTCAAATTATAGCTTGGTGGTATGTAATTATGATACTATTGCATAATTTATAATTTGGCCGAATGCAAGGTATCAAATTGAAGTATGGATTCATTTCATTATATTTACATGTTTGATGGTTAATTTACATGTTGGGAATTCATAATTGTGAAGTTAAACAATTTGTAAGCTTATTAAATGACATTGAGTATATGAGTACATATCCGGGCACTAAGTGTGCGATACCGGTAATAAGGCACTCTGTGTGCGAATTATTAAGTAACGGCTCTATGTGAGCGATATGTTACGAGAAGTGATAAGTAACGGCTCTATGTGAGCGGTACGTTACGAGAAGTGTTAAGTAACGGCTCTATGTGAGCGATACGTTACGAGAAGTGTTGAGTAACGGCACTTAGTGTGCGATACGTTACTAAATTTTATTCTACCATTGAATGTACAGGTAAGAGGTTCGTTAATTGAATTTAGTTGCTAATGTTGTTATGTATACGGGAAGGATCGGATGTCGTATCATATGTGATGCATAAATTGTTTAGTCATGGAAGTTAAGCAATTAAAGGTATGTGTATTGTATTTGCTATTTCGAAATTCATGAATGTTCAAAATGGAAGCATAGGATTCGGCTATTAGAAGATGTGTGGACAAATTATTCTATTATATGATAGTGATATATGAAAACGGATTTATAAGTTTGTATATGTGTAGTTACTATGAATTTATATTCGTGAATACTAGAATCTTACTAAGCTATGGAAGCTTACTTCGAATGTGATTGTTTATGTACTGTAGATCTCTTTGGGGGTGTTCGTCTTGTGCTCGAGGATTACGTTTGAAGCTCATCACACTATCAACAAAGTTTTGGTGTTTCTTTCGTGTAATAACTTAAGGTCTATGGCATGTATAAGCTAGCCTACGTTTTGGTAAATTTTAATGATGTATATAAGTAATAACCATGCGAAAATGGGTTGTCCATCTTGTTAATCTTAGAATTTATATTTTGGCATGATGAATATGTTTGGTTGTGGTTTTGGTTGATTTTGGTTTTAATATGTATAAGTATGGTTAATGTATGGAGTTTCAATGAAATGGAGTAAGGATGTTATAAACTAGTTAACCATACTTTGCAATGAAATAGTTTTTGGTTAACAGCAGTAACGTGATTTTGAAAAATCACCAAAAATAGGAGAAATGGAATTAGAGAGTGAAAAAGATATAGAACTAAATATTACTGTGTCTATTTTTATATGAAAGAAACATAGTAGGCAAAGGAATTTCATATTATGAGATATTTAAATTTTAGTGAGACTGGTTCTGAATGACTTTGTGATTCACTGTTCTGTCTTGGAACTTTGTTACAAAAATAATCATGGAGCATAGTTTATATTCTTAGAATCCTTAATGAGTCTATTTTTTATTGGAATAAACAAGAACATTATTGGAATTCTGTACAATGAGATAACTGAGTTTTTGTAAGGATAGGTCAGAACCATCAAACAGTGAAATAAGGGAAATTTTAACGAATAAAATGTACTAATTGGTCATATGAAAAATTCTGGAAAAATTATGAGAAGATACATGAGTCTAGTTTCAAGAAAAATTTACGGACCTAAATTTCGAGTCTCGTAACTCGAGTTATGGTCAATTTAGTCAACATGATGCAGTTGGACAGTTTCAATTTTTATGCCCCGAATTAGTAGTCAAGTCTAGTAATGCCTCATACTCGACTCCGGCAACGGTCTCAGATAAGGGGTGTTACAATATGCTTTAATTAATGCCAAAATTTTATTCACACAACCAAGCCGAAATTGTTTCTTATTCGATCAGTCTATTTAACAATCAATACATAATATATATTTCATCTCAAATTCGTATACATAATACCTTATAAATAATGTTCAAACCAATTTATATCACAATTTAGGCATCACAATAATAAATCATTAACTATGCTTAACTTAATTATAATCATCAACCTCATATATCAAATTTATTAAATAAACAATCATGAGCTTTACTTGACTCTACTTAAACCTTAAGCATATTCCAAACACATCACACACACACAACATTACATATTACTCAACTAACATATCAAACCACATTTACAAATCATGACAAGCCCATCACACATATATATTTCATAACCTAAATCATCAAATCCAAAGGTTACAAACATTTAACCAAGGACATATAATAATCAAACTTAAACATATGATCAAGCCATTATCGCATGGCTATATACAAGGACAAAATACATCAATTCAAAACATAATTCAGTCTATACATGCCACAAGTTTGAACATAGACTTTTAAAAGTACCGAAGGTTGACGATAGTGTAGATGACTTCGATGATGATCCCCGAGCTCGTAACTTACAACCAAAATCTATAAAACAGAATAACAAAACACACAGAGTAAGCTAACTTAGCTTAGTAAGTTATAAGCAATTATCAACTCAATAATATTATAATTATATCAACTTCTTAAAAATCCCAATATCATTATAAAATTTAATTAAACTTTCACACCTTTATACCAGCTCACAAAACCAAATTTAACTTCATATACCATCATCATACTTACTCATTTGACCAATATGTAAGATCAAATATATTATTACGCATATACACACCTATTTGGCCGAATATTCAAAGTCAATTATAGCACAACATAAATACTTACCTATATAACCGAATATACAAGATACAATATTATCTCATAAATGCTTACTTGTATTGCCGAATACACAAGGTTCTTTAAAACATCACATGTAGCTGAATATATACGCAGTCATTTATCTCAACTTTAGCTCAATTTCCACATCAACTTGAAATCTTATAAGCATAGGCTTGAAAATAAATCACCGGTATAAAACCCGCTAAGCATAAGCTTGAATCACACACCGGCATAAGGCCTGCTAGACTCAAGGTTTGATTCTTATTCACCGGCAATAAGCCTGCTAGGCAATAAGCCCGATTACATTCACCAGCATAAAGCTTGCTAGGCTCAAAGCCCAAATATCACTATTATAATGCTGTCTCGTACACAATTCATATAACAAAAAATAAACTCCATATATTCCATATAAATCATATGAACTTTTAAACGATATAACCCTGTCGAATTAAACTTAAACACAATATTTCTATGCTCAAACACATTCGACTAGCTCTTTTATGAATCAATAGATTCCAAACAGCATATTAAACTAAGTTATATAAAAAATAAATGATGTTTAATTGCTTAAAGACTTACCTCGGGCGATGAAAAACTAGTATGGATCGGCTAGTCGACAACTTTACTTTCCCCCTGATCTAAATTAGATTTTCTCTTTTCTTGATCTAAATTAATATAAATTAAACTTATCAAATCAAATATTCAACCAAATGCATCCAAAAACACACAAATGGGCAAATTTTAATTTTACCCCTGATATTTCACATTTTTCACAATTTAGTCCCTATTGCATAAAACACAAAATATGCAAAATCTCACTACAACATAGTTAGGCCGAATATTCCTTATTCTCATACTAGTCCATCTATTTCATTTATTTCACATTTTAGTCCTTCAATTTATTATTTTCACAATTTAGTCCTAATTACTCAAAATCATTAAAAACTCTAATACAAAACATGTTAATCTAAAACACATTTTTAATATTTCATCATCAAACATCACAAAACACAAATATTTATTAATGGCATAACTCAAAACATTCATCAAAATCAGAAATTTTAGCATGGGCTTGTAGATACCTTAGCAACGATCTCAAAAACGTAAAAATTATCAAAAAACCGAGTTGATTACATACCTTGATTGAGCTTAATAAGTTGCCAAACTCTTCAAGCTTTCTTTTCTTTCTTATTTTCTTTAGTTTCAGCAATAACAAAGAACATGCATGGTTGTTCTTTTTTTTTTTAATTTATGTTATAATATATACATATTATTACTTATATTATAACTTTACTTATTATAATATTATTTCCACCCACAGAATGTGTCCATGCCAATTTTAATGGTATAATTGCATTATAAGTACTCCTCATTAAAAGAACAAAGCAATTAGGCACTTTAACAATTAGCATGCAAATTTTACAATTTATGCGATTAAGCCATTTTATTAAATCGGGCACTCAAACAACAAAATTAAAACACAAAAATTTCACAAATATAAATTCACACATAATAAACACAGAAAATAATTTTAAAATATTTTTCTGACTCGGATTCATGGTCCCGAAACCACCGTTCCGATTAGGGTCTAAATCGGGTTGTTACAAGAAAAGGGCCGGGACTAAACCGAACACATACATAAATATTCAAAAATTTAAAATTTTTTCAAAGTTACAGAGATCACACGCCCGTGTGAGCAGGCCGAGTGCCTCCCACGGCCTCAGACACGCCCGTGTGCCTCACCCGTGGTCGACACTGACTTGCATCACACGACCAGTCACACACCCGTGTGTCTTGCCCGTGGTCGATTCTGACTTGTTTTGAATTGCAACCTCGAAGGACACGGTCGAGCCACACGCCCGTGTGCTCAACCGTGTGGGCAAATATAGGCCATTTGCAAGGCCAAATTGCCACCCACACTTTGGGTCATCCTTACAAGCAACATATACCAATACAATTCATGCCAAAATAACCAACTTTTCCAAGCATTCAAAAGCATCTTAAACACAACATGTCATACAACAATTAGCTCAATCAATTCACAATCATTTTCAAGTATAATTCATCACAAACATACCATTTCCTTATAACAACCATTCATCTAATATACGTTTACCTTGCATAAATGAACTTACCATTATTTTTGACCCTTTATTAACCATAGAACCATACCAAAACCAAGCATCATATAACATGACTCCTCATTCATAACACAACCATTTATCTAGCCATATCACATGGCTATTACATATCATAAGCATATTCTAAAATAACTAGCCTATACATGCCATATTTAACTATATACACATTCAAAAGTACCAAAGTAGAGTTTGATAGTGTGGTGATGATCCTCGACGATTCCCGAGCCTTTCGTAGCTTTGACGATCTGTAAAGCAGAGTAAACACACACAAAGTAAGCTTTCCAAAACCTTAGTAAGCCATATACAAATAATCATAACATAAAATGCACATAATCATATTGATACAATGTCATTAATATTTCTCATTTGCAATTTCATAACATGTTCTTTGGCTTATTTGTTTATCCATAGAATGCCAACATATTACATCTCAAAGCTTCACTTATGCTCATAACACATTCAAGCATATATCACATATTATCTCATCAAATCCATACACATATTCACTTTGGTAAGTTCATATATTTATACACTTACCTTTTATACACATACATAGTGTACCTTTCAGACGTACCTGACTCGTTTATACATTTTACGCAGTCTCTCATTTCTCGGATTTTCCCGTTGAACCGTTCGGAATCAAATAAGAAGCTCGAAATACTCAGAATGTTCGTACAATGCCAACGTCCCAGGCGTGGTCTTACACGATATCACATATCGGAAACCTATGTCATGACATATGTAATCCTATCTATTCCTAGGTTCGTATGGGACTTCTCGGACTTTGATACATTGTCGATACTTTCTCGGATTTCATGTATTTATCACCTCGTACACATTCATCGCAATGAAATTTCATATGAACATACATAAATCAATACAAGTACATTTATTTGTATATAGACTTACCTCGGATTCGTATAAACGTACAGACTCGACTATTCGATCACTTTCGACTTTCTACGATCTAAATTCGTTTTCTTCAGTTCTTGATCTATACATATTCAAATTTAACCCATTTATTCACGAAATCATTCAATTCAATCCAAAACACATATTTAGGGAAATTTACAATTTAGCCCTCATGTTTTCACATTTTGACATTTTAGTCCCTATTTCATAAAATCACAAAATACACAAAATCTCTATATACCCATGCTTAGCCGAATGTTCATCTAGTTCATACAAGTCCATACATTTCATTTATTTCACATTTTAGTCCCTCAAAACATTATTTACTCAATTAAGTCCAAATTACTCAAATTCATCAAAAATCCAAAGACAAACTATGTTAATCTATCACATATCTTTCATAATTCATCTTCGAACATCACAAAACCTATGAGTTCATAAATGTCACATTTCAAAATCATCATCAATTCACAAAATTGAAGCATGGGTTTAGAAGTACTCGAAGCAATGATTACAAAAACATAGAAATTATCAAAAACCGAACAAAAACTAACCTTGAATCAAAGAACGTCAATGGCAGAATATCACAAGCTTCAACCCTTCTTTTTCTTTCTAATTTTCGGTGGAAGATGGATGATAATGGCCATTTTCATGCTTTTATTTTATTATAATACATTATTTAACACATTTACTAAATTACCCTTAATGAATAAATTATAAACACTTAATAAACATGCCTTAAACCGTCCATGCTATAAAAAATGGCCTAATTTCAAGGCCTTCATATTAAAAGAACATGGCATTAAAGCACTTTAACAACTATCAAGGAACTTTTTCATTTTACGCGATTTAGTCCTTTTCTCAAATTAAGCACACAAATGATCAAATTAAATCACAGAAATTTCACACATACTAATTCACATACTGCAGACACAGAAAATAATATTAAAATATTTTTTGACTCGGATTTGTGGTCTCGAAACCACTATTCTGACTAGGGTCTAAACCGGACTGTTACAGCTTACCTACATTTCATAACTCAAAGTATTGCTTTTGCTCATGACATAATCATACATATATCACATTTATTCATTGCATCAATGCACATATTTACTCACTTTTCATGCTTAAACAAAGCACACGTATCAAACGTACCTGAAACAATTTTACAATTCATATAGTCTTTCATTTCTCAGATTTTCCCGTTGAACCATTCGGAATCAAATAGGATACTCGGAATACTAGGAATAGTTGTACAATGCCAACGTCTCAGACGTGGTCTTACATGTAACCAAATATCGATGCAACTGTCCCAGATAGGGTCTTACACGAATCAAATATAATGCCAATGTCCCGGACGTGGTCTTACACGATATCACATATCGGAAACCTATGTCATGACATTTGTAATCCTATCTACTCCTAGGTTTGTACGGGACTTCTCGGACATTGATACATTGTTGATACTTCCTCGGATTTCATGTATATTTCATCTTGTACACATTCGTCACCATAAATTTCATAGGCATATGAATAAACCAATTCAAAATACATTTATTTGTATAATGACTTACCTTGGATTCGGATAAACGAATGAACTCGGCTACTCAATCACTTTCGATTTTCTACTGTCTAAATCTGTTTTCTTCGGTTCTTGACCTATACATATTCAAATTTAACTTATTTATTCATTCATTCAATTTAATCTAAGAACACACATTTAGGGAAATTTACAAATTAATCCTAACATTTTCACATTTTAACATTTAAGTCCTTATTTCATAAAATCACAAAATACACAAAATTTCATGTTGCCCATGCCTAGCCAAATTTTCACAAGCTTCATACAAGTCCATACATTTAATTTATTTCACATTTTAGTCCCTCAAAATATTATTTTCTCAATTAAGTCCATATTACTCAAATTCATCAAAAATCCAAAAACAAACTATGTTAATCTAACAAATATATTTCATATTTCATCACCAAACATTACAAAACTCATGAATTCTTCAATGGCATATTTCAAAATCATCATCAATTCACAAAATTGAAACATGGGTTTTGAAGAACACAAAGCAACGATTACAAAAACGTAGAAATTATCAAAAACCGAAATCGAAACATACCTTAATTTAACTTAGAAGTAGCCGAAACCTAGCTTGATTTTATTTTTCTTTTTTTCTTTCAATATTCGGCTAGATGAGCACAAAATAGATGGCTTATTTTAAGCTTTATTTTTATTATATTAACATTATTAATCCTTTTACAAAATTATTAATCCTTTTAATAAACATAATAAACTTTTATACATTAAGGCCATTTTTGTCCATTATCATCCACTTACTTATATAATGGCTTAATTACTTCATAAGGCCACACATTTATAAAGACATAACACATAGGTGCTTTTAACATATGGCATGCTAATTTTGTATCTTTCACAATTAGATCCTTTTATCAAATTAAGCACCCAAACAGATAAATTAAATCACGAAACTTTCACACATGCTTAATCTCATATTGCAAGGATAGAAAATAATATTAAAATATTTTTTGACTCGGATTTGTGGTCCCGAAACCACTATTCTGACTAAGGTCTAAATCGGACTGTTACACCCATAATAATTTATAACCTGTCTTGAGACATGAAAACCCTTGTCTCGAGACATAAATTTGAAATTTAACTTTTGAGTTTGGATTTGAGTCCTAACTTTGAAATCAACCCTTATAACCCTGTAAATTGATGAAATAAAAGCAATGAATGTATGAATGCATTTATAAGAATTAGTTTGACAATTGAATTGAATATATTTGTGTTATAGTAACTTGAGTTGCTTCGGCGATGTAATGTGATATCACACATTTGGATATGACGATCGGGTTGAGTGTGGGGTGTTACAATTTATACATTTTAATTTTATTATGAACATTTTATTACCTCCATCAATTGTATAAACCAATAATGTAGTTGATATTAATAATGTTGTTTATAAACAGTTGTATTCTTTTAATATTCTTAATATGATGTATTTATGTGTTTAAATTTCATTTTAATTACAATTTAATCTAATTTTTTTTGGTAAAAAGTACCAAGGAAGCCCCTATTCTTGGGTGGATTGCATTATGGCCCCTTTATTGAAAAAAATGAGCAAATTAGCCATTACAAATTATGAAACGTGCAAATTAACCCCTCCGTTAAAATTTTCCGTTAAAATTTTCTATTAAATAGTGACGTGGAACATGCTAAATTTTTTTACGGGCAAATTATAAAAATGATCATCCAACTATGTCTTTCATTCTATTTTGGTCACCTAACTATTAATTTTTTCGATTTAGTCACTAAACTTTTTGAAATCGAATATTTTAGTCACTCTAAGTTGATGTGAATTTTTTTATTGGTCTAGTAACAAAATTAGCCTTCTAATGTTTACACATTCTATCAATTTGATCCTAAATATAAAAAATTCAACAAATTTAGTCACTCTAAGCTGATGTGGGTCTATTTATTTATTTATTGTATGTTATTTTTAAACACAAATCCATATTTCTGGTTACTTAACCTTGGGTTGAATTAACATAGATAGTATCCATTTTGTCATTCTTTTAACAGTTTTGGTATAGGTTTCCCTGTTAGTTTCTACTTTCTACATGGTTCAAACTACCATTTCAATTCAAATTAAACAACAATATTATATATATATATATATATATATATATATATATATATATATATATCATATGATCCTCTGTATATTATATTACATGTCTAAACACGTTAGAAAACTAAAGTAGCTGTTAAAAGCAGAATTTTTGCTTACAATTTACAAGGCTTTTTACAGATTAATAATATTTTCCCCAGCAAAATAAAACCAAACTCCATATGCCTCACTTGCCATTTTTCTTCTCCTCAGCTAGATTTCAACCTATCCAACCGGTAAAGCCTCTGCATAAATTAAGAAACAAAAGCATTAGCCGATGAACTCGAAGCCCGATAATGATAAGTTTACAGATATCCTCACCATGACGGAGTGGATCTGTTCTAGAAAAGGCACAAGTAACGTAATCAGTGTCTGCATTTCCTCTTTAAGGTTGTCGCAATTTTGATCTTTTGCCATGAGGAGACTAATGAATGTTTTGTTATCTGGTACCAGTTTTAATGCCACCTGCATACTTCAAATCTCTTAGTTCATCATGTAAAGTTAATGACACTGCTTAAAATAGTGCTTAAAGTAACATGCCAATCCATGACTTACATATAATGTGGAAATGAAACATTTGTAGGCTGTTCTTGAAATACTATATGCCTATGCTAGAATTTCAGCCTAAATCTCGTCTATGAGTACATGAACCAATCGGCTAAGCACTCGGTTCATCAAGGTCTTTTAGGTTAAAATAAGATTTGTTGTAAATTGGCGCAGGTGCCTAAATACCTTAAAAGCAGCCGACGAAATCCATCCATGCCTAGGCTTCAAAGTAATATTATAGGATTCTTCAACTGCTTGTTCCATGTTCTGCCCAGGATCCTTCACCAGTTTTTGTAACAAAGCTACCATAAAATCCATTGACCTGAAACCGACACAAGTTTATTTTCTTTGGGTTAAATGCCTTTCACCCAGAGCAAAAAGCTGGTTCCATCCATAACTTTTGCAACTGCTAATGATGCAAGTTAACGAATTTGTTAATGGCATGAACAATCTGTTTCTTTTATAACAATTGCTAAAGCATGGATGGGACAGCAGACATGGCAGACAGAACCTTGTTTCAAACTTCAACTAGGACAATGAAAATTTGCATAAGAATAAAGAAACAGTAACAGCTTGTCTCTGTTTCTTGTACTAAAAGACAAATCATAAACTTCGTGAAGACCTATAAAAGAGAAGTTCAAAGACAGAAGAATACACCAAATTTTCATTAAACTTGATATGTTAGCCATGGCAGACAATCTCAAAGTTTGATTATTAGGAAAAAGTTATCCAGATCTGTTAACCATTTTACTAGCTGAGACTAAACTGGGATCAACGTTACTCCGATTCTTAATTTATTTTCTTTTTAAAAAACACTGTGTCTCATATATATTTTGCATTACGTAGTGACACAAATGTTGGTCTAAATATATAAAACTTACAAAATTTTGATAATATATAACACTCAGCATGGAGGAGAGTTTACCTGGTAAGCCAGAGAAGGGCTTTACTGCAACTGCTACCCTTTCTTGCATTGCCTTCACTCTCTTCCTTTTTCAATATCTCAATCAAATTTAAATACTTTGTGGGATCAGATTCGCAAAGATTCTCCAATCTCTAAAAACGGAGAGAAAGAGTTCCGTCAATGTTCAGTAATCAATAAAATAACCAAAAAAAACATGTCCCTACATGCACATAACTGCCCTTGGAAAAACAGGTAAAATGACGGAAATGAAGACAAAGAAGTGCAAGGTTTGTTGCAATGTCACAAGGGCGGTGTTCTTTAAGAATAAATTCCATTATGTTGTGGTTTACTTTTAACCTGGATATTTTGGTGAATGTCTTGTCTAAGGACAGCCATAGTTGGGCCTATCTTGTCTGAAAAAAAAAAAAACAAGAAAAGGAAGTTCAGTAGACATCTTGAAAACCACACGTTTGAAGAGAGATAACAAGTGGAGAAAAACTGACCAAGAACTTGAAGAATCAAAGTACAGACATGAAGAAAAGGCTTGGTTGGGATAGGAGCAGCATCAAGATTAATATCGCCTACAGTTGAAGGCTGAGCTTTGACTAACATGGACAGTTCTTCAATGGCGGACCTTATCTCCGATTTTCCCTCCATTTCCCTTTTTCTCTTAATTTCTGTCTCGATAACATCCGTATGCTATTTTGTTGATTGATTCTAGCTAACCTTATATAAGTTTTTTGTTTTGTTTTTTACTTGAGAAAAGCTTGCTGGCATGAACAATCATGGACAAATCTCTATCCCCAAACCCCTTCCCTATTTTAAATTGCTTAGCTTGTACTGTCTAATAATTGTTTAAGATTGAATATGTATTTCTTCTGTAAGCCGTTGATAGTGACTTTGTATTTGACCTTGAAGTTATCTATGAACTATCCATCTTAATTGCTGTTTTTTAAGATCTCGATCCACTGTTCTATTTAGCCTGAGGTTTGATCTCATCCATGACCGAATGAAACTGTTGTGGGCCCTAGAACTATTAATATTAATATACAATCGTTTGCATTTATATATTTGTTGATTGTTGATTTGAGAGAATATTTATCGTCAACTTGGCCACACTGAGGGAGTAAAACAGATTAGGAACTCTAATATTGATCTAAAACAGCTGGTGCTTGTCAACAGGCTTGCCATTTGCATTTAAAACAACACTTTTATGATTTTGAGGTCTTAACCATCTATATATAATTACAAATGTATGATTTCTTACAAAATTAAAATTATAATTCGTGTTTCATTCAAATTACGGGTTGATTTGTCCCATCGGGTTTTTTTCCCACTTGTTTTGAGGTGATGGCATTATTTTTTCAATTATACAATGTGTTGCAGGAGGTTGGATGTGTTTCATACGGAGGATTGAAAGCAGTTAGTGGTGATATTTAAAGTGTTCTGAAGGTATTTGGTCAAAGTTTTAGAAGTATATATGGAAGCTGGTTGGAGCCTTCTTGTAGAGTTTATGCTGAGAAAGAGCTTAGCATGGGCCCCTTCGATAGGTGCCTTACTTTGTAGGGCCATAGAGTGTTGCTAGTAGGGGGTTATGCAGAACCCTGGTACGAAGTGATTTGATGGTAAACTTGATGATAACGTGTAGAATTTGGTAGTAAAATTATAAAGGGCCGTGCATGTGATGCAATGGACATCCTAACGAGACTCGAGCCCCATTCCTCTAGTCAATGGGCAAGTTATAAAGTGACATTCTTTGAGGGAATGTATCCTAGCAAGGTGATTTATGTTTTCAATGTGTGGGATACCTTATTATTGAAGTTTTTGATAAATTCGGAAAAATAATTTCCTCTTTTGAAAGTGGATATTGAAGACTTGCATATGCCTAAATTATGTCCAATGCGATATAAAATGTGGTCAATGAAAGTTGGTAACAATTCACATGGTGGTGTCGAGAGCTATTCTGTAACACCTCAAACCCGGCCTAGACGTTATGGCCCAATCTGGTAATGTCACAAGAATTGAGTTTTGAAAACGGTGTTGACTTGATAAACATTCAAGTTTAATACTACGAGTTCATTCACGAATAAACTGATAACGTTGTTTAATTTATTAATTTTGTCAAAACACTTATTAAAGCGGAAGTTTAAATAAATGCGCCATATTTTAGAAACCCGATTTGTTATTTTTAGGAAAACCTCTTTTTGCGTAAAAATCGTCAATTTCATAAAACAATTTACCAAGCACGCAGAAAATCAGCAAACTAGAATCAATAGTTTAAAACCTAAAACAAAAGTCTAGAGAGTCCCAAAAATTACGAACTCTCAAAATGATTACCGAAAACTTAAATAAACCATAAATTGCTAATTTTAAACCATTTATAGTTGATGGTCACCGTTGAGTCTCTGTCGCACTGATCCGCCTAAGTTTGTGGATTACCTGTCAAAACAGACAACAGATGTGAATTTACGAAAACTTAGTGTGTAACCCAACAGAATTAAGCATGCAAACATACATATTTATATGCACAGTCAGACACAGATACAGATTCAGATTCAGATGACAGATTCAGTTTTAGATATGCAGAATCCTACCCTCATCCTCCACACACCAACTCGGACCATCCCATCACACCATGTGGGGTTAAAAATACCCACCTAACCCTACATACCACATTGTGCCGTTGAGACACATATTAGATAACATGCAGCCAAGCTACCAGAATAAAGGCGAATAATGCCGAATAGAATACTTCCTTCTCATATACAAATCTCACCCCAATAACATATATGTAACACCCCTAATCCGTATCCGTCACCGAAATAAGGTTACAAGGCATTACCGATCAGATCACAACATACAATATACATTTATCAAACAAAATCCATTATCGCATAAACATTAATCAAACATAACCACATTGTCCCTTATAAGGCTTTACGAGACCTCAAAACATGCTTAGAAAAGGTTCAGGACTAAACCGCAAACATTTGAAGCCTTAGGGAAACTTATAAAATTTTCATGCATACAGGGTTCACACGCCCATGTGAACAGGCCGTGTGCCTCACACGGCTCCAGACACGCCCGTGTCCCTGGCCGTGTGAAAACAGGGCATACATACTGACTTGGATCACATGGCTAACTACACGCCCGTGTGTCTAGCCCGTTTGCCCTTCGAAATGGCCTCACACGCCCGTGTGCTAGGCCGTGCCAATCTTGTAGGGTATACTGACTTATGCAACATAGCCAAGTCACATGCCCGTATGCTAGACCGTGTGCCATTTAGGGGGTATACTGACTTGTGCCACACGGCCAGTCACACGCCCGTGTGAGAGGCCGTGTGGAGTATACTGACTTCAAATTAATTCCAACACCAGGGGACACACGACCATGTATCATGATCGTGTGTCGCACACGGCTGAGACACACGCCCGTGTCTCTGCCCGTGTGGACAAGAATAGGCCATTTGCAAGGCCAATTTGCCACCCTTTCTCATGCTCACCTAAACATCCAAAATAATACCATTTCAACACATTTATATGCAACTAAAACATGCTATTTCATATACAAATCATGCCATTTAAAATCCATCCATTCACTACTCAAATCATAATCCAAAACATACTAAAACAATATGCCATTACCAACAATTTCACCTATCTTCTCTATGCATTTTTCTCATCATCTTATCAACTCATTCATGTCATAAAACATACCAAATCATCATTTTAAAATCAAGCCACAACATGCCATTTCATCTTCAACCATACCAAACATGCCAAAACACAAGGCCATATATACATCACATATCACTTACCAAATTCATAAATTTAGCCAACTCAAATGGCCAAATACACACCCACATCTACATCATTTATGAGCCAAATCTCATGGCTAATATCATAACTCAAAACATAACATCTTAATACTAGCCTATACATGTCATATACCATATATACATAACATCAAAAATACCAACAAGTTGATCGATAGTGTGACGATGTTCTTGATGATCCCTGAGTCCGAGCTAGCTTTGATTATCTATAAAACAGGGAAAGAACACACCAAGTAAGCTTTAAAAGCTTAGTAAGCCATATACAAATAAAATTACCACATGAATCAACATCATTTTCATTAATAGGCAAATCATGAATAAGTATATAAAAGCTCACAAACCTTTCCCATTGAACACATATTCAAATTCATAAGAGAATTCATCAAATACTTACCTTTTCAATACTCGTATGAATCTTGTACGTACCTGAGTCACTTAACTCATTCACACATTATTTCTCGACTTAACTTTGCCCGTTGAACCATTCGGAATTGCTAAGGATACTCGGAAATCACATATAACTCATACAATGCCATATCCCGGATATGGTATTACATGTTATCACATATCGATGCCACTGTCCCAGACAAGGTCCTATACGAAATCATATAACAATGCCAATGTCCCAAACATGGTCTTACACGTAATCACATCTCGGTAATCCTAATGTCATGACATTCGTACCCTATACTATTCCTAAGGTTCGTATGAGACTTTCGAATACTATAACCCTGTCGATTCTTTCTCGTATTTGATCATTCAACATTCATAATAGTTCAATGACAATTAAACATATATAATTCAATTTAAAGACAATTATTTGCATATGAACTTACCTTGTATTCAGGATAAACAGACTGGATCGACTATTCGATAACTTTTGATTTCCCCAATCTAAATCCAATTTCTTTCGTTCTTGATCTATATACATTCAAAATTAACTCATTTATTCATTAAATCACTCAATTTAAGTCCACAAACACATATTTGGGCCTTTTTACACTTTATCCCCTAAAGTTCTATATTTTTACAATTTAGTCCCTATTTCATAAATACACAAAATTCACACAATTTAATTCAAATACATGCTAGCCGAATTTTCCTAGTGCACATATCAGCCTATATTTATCATTTATTCACACATTTAACCACATATTTTCACATTTTCACAATTAAATCCCTATTTGACATTTTTATCAAAAATCACTTTACAAAACTTGTGTAACTATCAACAAATATTCATTTTTCATCAGCTCAAGAATTCATCAATGACACTTCACAAAAACATTGAGAACTTCAAAAATTAAGGCATGGGCTAGCTAGAATACAAAGCAACGATCTCAAAAACGTAAAAATCATCAAAAACCAAGCTCAAAACACTTACCAATTAAGCTCCCAATTGACCGAACCCTAAAATGAACTAAATGTTTTCTTCTTCCACCATATTCGGCCAAAGAAAGATGAAATGAAGCTTAATTTTGGTTTTGTTTTAATTAATATACATTGTTTTTATTAATTACCAAATTAACCTTTGTTAAAAACCATTAAAAACATTCATTTAATGCCCATTTATGTCAGATTCCACTATCAATGGTCTAATAACATCTAAGGCCCTTTCATTTAATAAATCATAACAATTAAACACATTTAACATATAGAATGCCACTTTTGAATTTCATGCGATTTAGTCCTTTTATCAAATTAAGCATTTAATCGATAAAATTAAATCACGAAAATTTCACACATATATAATCACATGCTATAAACACCAAAAATAATATTAAAGTAATTTTTTGACCTCGGATTTGTGGTTTCGAAACCACTATTCTGATTTAACTAAAACCGGGCTGTTACAAGATACAAAAATTCAGATACAGATATAACAAATTAACATGTTTTATACAAATAACAGATATACATACATCAGTATAGTCAGGCATACATTTAGTGTCCTACTCAGATCAGTCTATCAGAATATCATAGCATGCAAACCAGGGTTTAATTAGCCCTTACCGACCCCATAGTAGGCCCACAGTCGATCGAAGTGACTTGTGCGACTCTAGGGAAATTTTCAGAATTATGGGCCCACATGCCCGTGTGGGCCCACACGCCCAACTTGGCCTAGCCCGTGTGGCCGTGTGCAGTGCATGGCCATGCCTTCGTCGACCACATGGTCGTGTCTTCTACACGGCTATCTACACAGGCAACCACACGCCCGTGTGGCGTCGACAGAATCATTTTTTTGGCTTTTGTCGAAACCTCGTTTTCTGCGTTTCAGGTACACACCTGGTCTATTTTTCGCAGCAAACTAATCCTGAGACTCCCAAAACTAGAATGGATACGATAGCCTGAACACACACTACACGCTGGAAAACGCGTTTTGAGCTTGTAACACCCCTTACTCGTATTCAACGCCGGAACAGGGTACAAGGCATTACCGGACTTACATCGCAAGTGAACATACAAACCGATTCATAAATTTGCATCCAAATTAAAACCATTTGTATTCAATCATAAAGTCTCTAATACGAGCCTACGAGGCCCAAAACATTCTTTGGAAGTGGTTCGGGACTAAACCAAGAACTTAGGAAATTTTTACAAAACTTAGAAATTTTTTGTCATGTACAGGTGTCATAGGCCCATGTGGTTTGGGACACGCCCGTGTGGGCAAGCCGTGTGATCACACACGCCCGTGTCCCTAACCTGTGTAACTCTCTGACTTGCAAGGCATGAACAAATTGAAGTCACATAGCCGAGTTACACACCCGTGTGCTAGGCCGTCTAGTTAATTAAATTTTCATAAATAGGTGCAGACTTCACACGGTCAAGACACATGCTCATGCTTGAGGTCGTGTCCCTCACACGGCTGAGACACACACACGTGTGCTCAATTCTGAGTATTTTGTTTCTCAAAATTAAGGTACAAGGGACACACGGCCAAAACACAAGCTCGTGGAATAGGCCGTGTGGACAAAATAAAGGCTATTTACCAAGCCATTTGCCACCCTCATTTACACATGCACATACATATACACAAATTCAATGGCATGATACTTAGGCAAACAAACATCCACAATCATGGCCAATACATGTCAAAGTAATACCATCATCTATCATGCTCATGACATTTC
This sequence comes from Gossypium australe, assembly GCA_005393395.2. Lineage (NCBI taxonomy): Eukaryota > Viridiplantae > Streptophyta > Magnoliopsida > Malvales > Malvaceae > Gossypium > Gossypium australe. Next base: position 86,471,828 of record CM016618.1, on the reverse strand, counting down.
ATTATGCCAAATCAAACATACCAATGAACCAAACTCATCCATTCACCACAAGTTACAAGCCAATACATTTGGCCACATTCACAATGACACATATAACAAAATGACCAAGTCCCTATACATGCCATATACTCAAAATGTTAAGATCATCGATACCCAAAATAACGGTTTGATAGTGTGATGCGATCTGTGACAATCTCCAACCCGAGCTAGCTTGGTAATACTATAAAACGTGGAAAAGTAAAACGGAGTAAGCTATATAGCTTAGTAAGCTCATATGCAAGAAATAAGCAGATCTTACCATACATTTCCATGCAAGTGACATAATATAAAATAATGTAATTTGCAATAAATCTCATGGACATAATTTACTAAATCACATCTTACCAAGGATTCACCATTTTGTAAATTCCACCATCACAAGGGTTACGTACATACCTATGCTATCTTGTAACAATTTCACACTTATCCTCATCTTTGACATACTGTTGAACCACTTAGAATAATATCGGATACCCGGGAAATCTCTCACACAAAGTGTCATAAATGTAGCCATTGCTACCTCTTTATTAATACACATGTATATGCTCGCTTTCGAGCCATCAGCGGGTCTACTCACACAAGCTGTCAGTCAAGACGTAGCTACACAGTGCTGCTCACATAAGCTGTCAAGTAACCGCAACATATGCTGGAATACTCAGCCACCGGTAGAACGTACAGGACCAGCACCCAGATCACATAACATAATACCCTAGTGACATTTCACTTGTATCCTAATCTATTCCTAAGGTTCAATCGGGATTTTTCGCTTGCTGAATTATTGTCGAACGTGTCCGTAGAGCAGTTCATATAGTTTATGCAATATTAAAGTATTTAAAATACAATTATAGAGATTTTTATTTAACATATGAACTTACCTCAGTTACAAAAATGACGTAAATGATATATTCGTCAATTATTTTATTTTTCTCCCAATCTAGACCCGAACTTCATTTTTCTTGATAATCGAGCTCGAAAGCTTGGCCAAAAACCCTAGCTATGGCTTCTTGAGAATTTTGGCTATGGGGGACTAAATTGAAGAAGATGGACACTTTTATTTAGTTAATTTTGTCTTTATTTACCAAATTACTAAAATACCCCTAATGCATAACTTTAAAATTTTACCTAGCCATGTCCATTTTTGTCCACCCCAAATTATAATGGTCTAATTACTACATAAGGACTTCCAATTAAAATTTCATAGCAATTAAACACCTTTAACTTATAGAATTCAAGTTTTGCACCTATTGCAATTTAGTCCTTCTAGACAAATTGAGTACTCAATCGACAAAATTTCTTAATGAAATTTTCACACAATCACTCTATCATGTTGTAGACCTTAAATAAAGAATAAAATAAATAGTTCTACTTCAAATTTGGGGTCCCAAAACCACTGTTCTGATTTGACCCAAAAACGGGCTTTTACAGAACCCCTTGAGCAACACCTTCAGTACCTAAACACGATGCTTCGCAAGATAGAATAACGAACATAAATCAAAGAAAAGGCGATCAGAAGTGAAAGTTTGGAAGAGGAAAAATTTTGGAAAAGAACGTCAAAAGTGCTCAGAAATTTTCGGCAGGAGAGAAAAACAAAGCTCATTCTGATATGACTTAACAGACAATTTTATATAAGCCCACTCCCCAAGGGTAAGGCTTGCATCCAAAAATAACAAAATTAACAACTCTAGGACTTGAACCCAAGACCTCATACACACCCCTAGAACACTTAACCACTAAAGCAGATACACAGTTGTGTTAGATATTCACAGAAGTAGAAATAGATTATTCAGGGCGTTACACATTCAAAGTGGTTCATGAGATTCAAGAGGTTTCTATGTGATCTAGGAAGAGTTTTTATAATGGAAATGCTTTCCTTTTTTAATATGACCCATGAAAAGGGCTTATATGTCTTGGAGTAGGTTCTCTGGGACAAGTTTCTCATTTAGAAGAAATAATTAGTTGAGTTATGGTGGTCCTCCAATGTGTGTACTTGGATGCATTAGGGAACTTTTTGTCCTAATGAAAGGTTTGCATATGAGGCTAATGTGAATAGGCAGTTGGCTATGTGTTATACATACAGTAGATAGGTTTTGGTGAAGGAAATGGTTTAGACCTTATAGGCATGAAAATCATATGGTAGCTCTTTAGACACATATTAGGCTAGGTACCTCTTTAAGTAAGGCTACTCTTTGGGCAAGGCAACTCTTTTTGGATGAGGTTGGTTTTTTAGCTAGCTTTTCTTTGGGTGAGGTTGCTCTTTAGGTTAGCTCATCTTTGAACAAGGTTTCTTTTTTAGCAAACCTTTATTTTTGGGCAAGACTGCTATTTTGGGAGCCCCTCCTTAGATAAGAATGCTCTTTTGGTTAGCCGCTATTTGAGTAAGGTTGCTCTTTTAGCTGTTTTTTTTGGGGGGGTTGTTCTTTTGGTTAATCCCTTTTTAGGCAAGGCGAGGCCTGAAAAGGTGACCCTTAAAATGAGTCTTAAAAAAAAGTAGAGGTTGACTAGCCTTAACCTATTAAAAAGTAAAGGTTAATGTAAGCACAAAATGCTTGAAAAAGCAATGTCTTGCAAAGGCAAATTTTATGCGATTTTGTCAATGAAACGCAGTTTCATTCAACTTAAGAAATACTTGAAAACTTATAGAAAATGACATTTAAGAAATAGTTGGATCATATTACTATTGGAAGTCTTCTAAAATTTCTTGGTTTTTCATGTTAGGAACATTTTATTTGGCAATGACATGACTTATTTTTCTGATTTCCAAATATAACACCAAAATTTTCATGCATGATGAGGTGTCAGAAGTAAGAAGTGGTTCACATGAAGTGTAACGACTCGGTTTTTAGTGGTGTTAGTAAATACGATTTCAAGACCTCATTTTTGTAAACTAAGTCCGTAAATATTAAATAGGGATAATTACAGAGTTAATATATTGCTGAATTGAAAAATGTCTAAGTGATTTAGTCGAAATTGTGAGTAATTTTGGCTTAGTGACAAAACCGTAAAAGTTTAATCATTATAAATTTTTAATTAGATTAAGACTTGGGGCCTAAATAAAATTTCCAAATGATTAAAATAAATATATTTTAAATAGATGATGGAGGATGTCATTAACATTGATTAATTAAGGATTAAGACATAAGTAAGATTAAACTAATTAATCATGATTAATTACAAATTAACCATGGTATATAAATGAAAATAAGTGAAGAAAGCCATCATCTTCTCCATTTCATAACCATCCACCATAGCAAAGGAAAAGAAGTAAGCTTCAAACCTATTTTGACATTTGGCCTTTAATTACAACTAATGACAACACTGAACAGTCGAGAGGGAAAAGAAAAGCGAAAATCGTCGACGAGTGATGCGCGAAACCTTGGTTGTACTTTTATGATTCGAGATATAAATATTTTTATTGTGTATGCATACTCGTTGATTCATGAGTCCTTATGATGAATCTATTGTGATAATAGAAGATGTTTTGATTGATTTGCTATGGTTGAATGTAACACCCCTAACCTGTATCCATCGCCAGAACAGGGTTACAGAGTATTACTGGAGTTTACATATCAATAAATAAATATTTCGTATAATATAACATTCATGTCAGGAACCAATCGAAATCAAACATATTGTCCCTTATACGAGCCCTTGGGGCCCAAAATACGTGTTAGAAACAAGTCGGGACTAAATCGGGTACTCAGAGAATTTTTCGAAAAACATTGAAATTTTTCAAAGCTGCAAGGGTCACATAGCCGTGTGGCCAAGCCGTGTGGGTATTCGAAATAGGGGCACACGGCCGTGTCTCAACCTGTGTCCATACCCGTGTAACTCTCTGACTTGGGCCACACGGCTAAGTCACACGCCCGTGTGCTAGGCTGTGTGAGCATACTGACTTGCATCCCTAAAAGATACAAGAGACACACGGCCGTGTCACCTAGCCATGAGTCACAAACGGCTGAGACACACGCTCGTGTCTCTACCCATGTGGATGAAAATAGGTCATTTTCTAAGCCACATTTCTCACCCAAATTGACACCAAAGCCTCAACAAATTGCACATCAACAAGCCATAACAAGGCCTTCAACACAAGCTAAAATTATGTCTTAAACATGTATTATCACCACATACAACCAATATACCCTTAGGCACCTCATATGACAACTTAAAACATGTCAACCAAGTATTCAAACTTACCTAATTAACCTATCTAACCAAGTTACCAAAGTTCATTTTAACTCAATTATATACATATATATATCACTTATACTAACATCACACTCATACCCTAATTTCATATCAATGTGTATGTTGGTTATATAAACAAAATATTATTCATAATATTTACATAAGCTAAATTTTGACCAAAATCGAACAAAAGCCTATGCATGCCATATAAACTGTATTTAATGTTTCAAAAACTACAGAGATGAGCTGGATAGTGTGACTTGAGTGCTGATTCAATCGTCCAACTTTCTGAAAATCTACAAAGACATTAAACAACACAAATAAGCTTAATGAAGCTTAGTAAGTTTGATGGGTTAAACATAAATCTTATCGAACCCACTATAACAAGTCAAATAAATAAAATCATTCATGTCAACTCCCTGTCATTCACAACTTCAATTGATAAATACCTCCGTATTGAAATCAATACAAAAATACATAACATGTCTTTCAAATTCATTAAATAAATCATTTTACCAAAATTTTCCATTCAAAGAACAACTTACGGATAAGAGTACATCGTCAATAGAAGCTCATAAGAGCTAGTCCTCCCGAATACGCCAACAGAAGCTCGAAAGCTGAACAGAAGCTCGTAAAAGTTGAACAGGAAGTAAAACAAGAGAGTTCGCAACAAATGGTAAACCGCAGTTTACTTGGGAAAATGTCGTTGTCTCCTTCCAATACCATCATACACCAAAATACGAATGTACTCAAATATCGCGTTTCATTCAAACCGAATATCCAATTTAATATTATAATTCCAACAATGACTCATTTCCAATAATAAAAAAAATACATAATATCGTTCATCAAATTTATACAAATATAAAATTTTAACCGTACGAACTTACATGGATTGAATTGTAGTAATTGTATAAGTTCAAGGACTATTATGCTATTTTTCTTTTTTCACGAATATCTACGGGATCTTGATCTAGAATATAAAATTACTCACGTATTAGCATATATTTCATTTTCAATTTACTTTACAATTAATACCCTTTTATTTTTCAAATTTACACAATTACCCCAACTTTTACAATTTTTACAATTTAATCCCTTAATTAGTTAATCTATCAATTTAACTAAAATTTTCAATCAATAATTTATCCATAAGTTCTAGGCCCTCATAAAACCCCTAATAAACCCAAAATTCACTATCAAACCCTAATATTTTAACATTTTCACAATTTAATCCTAAAATTAATATTTAACAAAATCACTTTATAAAATCATCATACAACATAATCAAAGCTCTAAATCCATGTTATTCATCAAAAACGTATAATATTTATCAATGGAAACTTCCAAAATTTTTAATAAAATAAAAAAAGGTATAGTTTAGTTGGACCTAATCGTAACAATCTCAAAAACATAAAAATTACAAGAAACGAGTAAGAATTGAACTCACATTAAGCAAAAGTATGAAAAACTAGCTGCTCTCTCCTATGGCTATTTTTGGCTGAAAATTGGAGAAAAAATGTCTAGAAAACCTTTAAATTCAATTTGTTTTATTTTTAATTTCATCAAAATTACCATTTTACCATTGAATAATTTTATTTTATTATTTTTTCCTTCATATGTCGCCTCACCTTTTAATTTTGGTTTATTTATTTCTTAAGTCCCCCTCATTTATTAATCAAGCCATTTAATCACTTAAATATTATAATTAGTAAGTTTTACACCTTTTCAATTTAGTCCTTTTTAATTAATTAACTATCGAAACGTTAAATTTTTTCAATGAAACTTTAATACCACATTAATGACATTCCGTGAATATTTACGGCTCAATTTATAGAAATGAGGTCCCAATACATCACTTTCTAAAATCACTTGACCTAATAAATCATTATAAAACACTAATTACCAATTCAAAAAGCTTTTTAAAACCATATTTGACTTAAATAATAATATTTGCGAACTTAGTAGTCGGATTTGGTTGCCTCGAACCACTGTTTCCGACACCACTGAAAAATCGGGTTGTTAGATTGAGATTGAATATCGAAACATGAACTTAATTGAATAGAATAGAAAGTAGTATGATTTAGCTGATAAACGATAATTGGTATGAAATTGAGTTGAAATATGCTATGTATATGATAGATTGATGATGAATTGTGAATAATGTAATGTAAATTGAACATTAATACCCTATTAACTAGTCAGGTTGAGTCAGATATAGTTAGCATGCCATAGGATTATATTGTGTACGTGTTTATGTGCTTATGCGCTTATGCGTTAGGATGCACTCTGTGTGCCAGGATGCTCTTCGTGCACCAGTATGCACTTTACGTGTCAGTTTCCCTTGCTTGGTTTTTCTATTAATGCACTTCAATGCCAGTTTGGTGTGTTGGTTGGACAATCCGTGTATTTGTCCGAATCCGAGTTAGGTTAATAGGGGTCATTAATAATAAGTTTGATAACTTATATTGAAACAAACTAATATGATGCTTGAGTTTTTAGTCAAAGGATAAAATTATCTTTTTGAGTTTATTATTTACTTATTCCAAAACTTTATCTATTTAACCAAACACAATAATACTATTATATACCTATTCTATTCAATGAACCAAATCAAGAAATACCTACTGTATCTCTTTGCCATTCCCATCAAATATCAATTCCAACTTTATTCCATTTCAACAAACCAAACATGTTGTTAAAGAAAACAATAGCTTCACATTATCTATCAACACGATGTTCCGACAATATTATTTGAGTTTCATGAATAATGTATCGAGTTCATTATTACTAGAAATTTTGTCACACGCATATGGATATGGAAATCATGTATTTACAATATAAAATTGTGTTTAAAAATAACATACAATAAATTATAATACATATGATTTAAAACTAATTAATAATAACACATGAAATACACACGATATTAAAATGGAAACAAATAGATTAAATTGTGAATAAAACAAAATTTAAACAGGAAAATACATCAGATTAAGAATACTAAATGAATACAATTATTTATCATGGTATTGTCATCAATTCTAAATTGATGCCAAGTTTATTTGTGACACTAAATCACTAACATTATTAATATATATATATATATATAACAAATATATTTATTAAAATTTTATATAAAAAAATTAAGAATTGCTTAGCTCAAAATTTTTTTATGTATATAGTGTCATTGATTGAAATTGATTATGAATAAGTTAAAATAGAAGAGTTATTTTATAGAAAAAAGACTGTAGGTTGGGAAATATATAAAGGCAATCTAAGAAGGTGGGAATATGGGTAATCTAATCTTTATTTAGATAATCTTTGGGTAATGTTGTTGTTGTTTTAATTAAAATGTAGTATTGGAATAGTAGGGGTTGACTCTTCAATAAGAAAATAAGCAAATTTACATTTGAAATTGTATATTCTTTTGTAGCTTTACAGTTGCAATTCCTGTTGGTCGTTCCGCGCCTGGAGGAAGAAACCTACTTTATAAAAATAATAAATAAAAAACCATAGCAGTTGGATTTCTTTAAGGTTGAAATATTCTTTAAGTACTTGTACTTTTTGTAATTTCCGAATTTAGTTGTTATACTTTTGTTTATTAGAAATTAGTCTCTTTATTTTTCAGATTTCAAATTTTAACTCTATTTCTTAACACTGTTATATCTAGTTTAAATATGCCAAAGGTCCCTCTACTCTTCTGTAATTTAAAATTTAGCCCCCCATACTTTAATTTTGTGACATTGAGTCCCTATACTTTTTATGGTTTGAAAATCTTGGTCTTTTCGTCAGTTTTGCAAGTTAGAATGGTTGATTTGGTTGTTATAAAAAAAGATAAAATAACTCTTTTAGCCCTCGTTATTTACAGTTTTGTATCAATTTGGTCTTTATTCTTTAAAAGTACATAACCAATTACAAAAAAAAATTTGCATTTTCAAAAAATATATAAAAATTGTGAAAAATTAAAAAAGGCTTTAAATTTTAAAAAATAAACATAATTTTAAATAATTTAAAAATATATAAAAATTTTCAAAAATTAAAAAAAAAGCATTATTTACTTAGAATTGTCCATTAATAGAGGCGAGTCAAGTTGTGGCCCAGGTCCCAAAATTGTTCAAGCCCAATCTTGTTTTCGACCTGCCCCAACGCACCAAAAAGCTAATTTTACTACTCAAAAATTAATAAAATATTAAAAATATGTTTTTATATTAATATAATTATATATTATAATTAATTTTAATTTTAAAAATATTTTTATTTTTTAAATTGAATTCAAACTAGGCCGGCTCGACTAGGGTTAGGACATTAAAAACATTGTCCAAGCTCAGCCCAAGTCGGGCCAGGCGGGTTGCTTGGCCCATGGACATGTCTAACTAAATAAAACTTTCTTTTTTATTGTTTTTGAATTTTTATATGTTTCATATCTTTTTAAATTATTTAAACTTATTTATTTATTTTTAAATTTTAAAGAGTTTTAAAATTTTCACAATTTTTTAATATTTTTATTGAAAATAAAAAAAATTAAAATATTTTTTTTGTAATTGTTTTTATATTTTTTATGGAGTAAAGACTAAATTAACACAAAATTATAAATAATAAGGGCTGAAAGAATTAATTTATCTTTTTTATAACTGCCAAATCTGCCAACCTAATGGTAAAACCAACGGAGACCAAGATTTTCAAATAATAAAAAAGTATAGGACTCGATGCTTCAAAATTAAAGTACAAGAATTTTAATTTTACTAACAAATTTAATTGTTACCGTTTGGTTTAGGACTAAAATTCCAAAATTGAAAAGTACAAGAACTAAAATAGACCAATTAAAAAAATACAATGACTAAAATTAATCAATTTAAAGTATAAGAACTAAATCCACAACTTTTGCAAAGTATAAGGACTAAAAGAAAAATTCAACTTTAAAAATTAAACATGCGGTAAATTTTGACGCGTGTTTATGGAGTTAAAATAACCCACTAACAAAATATTAAAAGAAAATTATTTGATACATTGTCGGTGAATTTTTTTTAGCTTCTACAAGTGGGTTGAGAATTTGATATGTGTATTATACCGTGTAGTCAGAAACGGATTTTGATGGGGCTAGGAGGGCCTTGCTCTCCCCCCCCTCCCAATAAAAAATTTGGGAAATTTTAATTTTTCCCTCGAATTTAAAAAAAAATTTAATTAGCCCCCTCAAAATTTTAAAAGTTGTCATTTATCTTATCATTTTTAAAAAAGAATTTAACTAAGCTCTCTTAATTTTTTTTTTTTTTGAAAATTCTCATTAATCTCACAAATATTTGAATCAAACCCCAAATTCTTTAAAGAAATTCTCATTAAACTCCTAGAATTTTTGAAAATTTTATTAACCCCAAAACTTGGTCTCAGGATCTGCTACTAGACATGAGTAATTATTTAGTACATTACCGGTGGAGTTTTTTAGACTCCACAAAAGGGTTGACGGTGTCACATTAATTTAATTTATTTTTTTATTACACTTGTCAAATCTCAACCTATTTGTAAAGAGTCTAAAAAACATGTATGAAATTAGAAATTTGGATATAATGTATTAAACCATATTAGTATAATTATTTAAAATTATATTAGAATGATGATAAATTGTGGCAAAAAAATGATTTTATTAAAGATACTTATTATAAAATTTCTCTTGGGTAGGCAGCTAACTCAATAATGATAGACTTGGGTAGATAATTATATTTCTAAAAACTTTAATTAAACTGTTGTATATTATGCATTTAGTGCCTATAAATTAACAACAGGTTAGTAAGAAATCAAAAAGTGGATATGGTTGAACCCTTCTATATTAATTTTGTCTTACATCATGCAAATCAAAGCTTATAGGTTACTCCATTTTAATATCTGCAAGAATTAAAACTAATTTAAAATGATATACGGTGCTATTATTTGAGGAGACAAATTCTGACTATTTCTTCTATGTTACTTAGGACAAAATGTTATTCAAATTTAAAATATATTACAACTATAAATTGCAGTACAAATAATACAACTATAAATTTGGAATCAATTTAGATTAGAAATTAAAAAAAGTAACCAAACTCGAAAAATGGCTCAAACTAAGACAAAACTCATTCGAATTTTGAAACTTGCATTAATTAAAAGTAGAAAATGATGTAATTTGCCAACTTTTGAAGATAAATATCATAAAATTTCAAAGTGTGAATGTAAGAAGATTCTTTGAGAGCAACCCTAATGGTTTAGATAACATCAAGACATGAATAGTTATTGTAATAAAAACTTAAAAACAATAATCCACTTGATGATGTAAATTAACTATTATTAATCTTCTTTTTAAGTCGATAACAATTGAACTGTGGTGCTAACATGCTGACAACATTTATTTATTTATTTATTTATTTTGTTTCTTCCAACCATATATGATTGTTATTTTTATTTTTATTGATTTTGGTATTACCAATTAAAATACATGAAAAGAATAAAAACAAAAAGTCATTGGAAGTAAATTATATTTTTAGGAAAAATAAAATCATAATACACTCCTTGTTTTTCCTTCTTTTAAATAACCCTGCATGCAATTATTTTATTTTAACTACTACCTAATCCTCACTCTTTTAATTATTTTACTTCTTTTTATCTATTTTATTATTTGTGCATAATTCTCGTTAGCCATCAACAAGGAATAGAGCTTGCGAGTAGGTTTTTCTTCTCAAGTTTGACAACATTATTTTGGAATATAAGTTGTAATGTTTTTAGCTTACATTCGAAACCCCATTTCAATTTCCTACCAATTTCATCCTCAATCTCAATCCATTATCAACTACATATTACCATTACCAATGATGTTAGTGAAATTCTCATAAAAGTTATATTTATAATTTCTTTTATGTAAAATTTAAAGAAAGCTTTCATTGAATTAGACAAGTTGAAATTTTCAAAAATAATGATGTAAGGTTCAAATATTATCGTGTGTGCATATTTTTTTTTTATAGATTTCATAAAGTATAAAAAAAATAAAAAAACACTCGTATAATAATATTAATGACTTTGTAAAAAGAATAAAATATAGTTTTGGTTGAAATGATGTATTAAGTTAAAATCTTAGTATTTTCTTAAATTTTATATAAAAATATAAAATAATAAAAATATCTTCAAAATCATATTAATTATTTCGTAAAAAACAGACAACTAATTTAATACCTAACTCAATCTAACACATACATCACTCAAAGAAATGATATGGGAATGGAATAAATCACTGAATAGAATAAAGTGAAAATAAAATAGAAATTTGTAATAATGTTACATTGTCAAAGTTACCTTTAGTATTTTTTAATATATAAAATTAATATAATATTTAATCACATTATAAAAATATAATTATGATTAATAATATTTTTCATAAAAATTATAATTAGTATTTAATAATATAAATCAATAATTGTCAAATTTTTTCTCCAGCAATTCTCGTTTCTTCAAAATTTTTCCACCCCAAAATTCATCATCTTCATCTTAGCTCGTATTCTCCAAAATTTGTTTTTAAAAATTGTTTCCAAATTTTGACAACCCAAATATCACTCGTTGGTCTTATTCTAGAAAAACTGAAATAGATTCCTGATTTCTTTTTTCACCTTTCATTATTTTTGATATTTTTTTCCTTCTACTCATTCACATATCCAAACATCAAACAATAAAAAGGCTTTCCACATGTTAAGATTGGAAGCCATTATCAAAGTTTTAAATCAACAATTGTGATTAAAAGATAAAAATAAACACACTATAACTATTTAATTAAGCCACGTAATAAACTAGAAAATTATGTTGGTGACCTAGAATCTGTTAAACCGGTTATCGAATATGTTGTTTTTATCTAGAAATCAATTTTCTCCTTTAGTGTTGAGACTGGTTGAATTAGTTAAAAGATAAACTCACATTTCTCGATACAAATCCTACTTGACAGGATCAACGATGGATTGATAAAATAGGATAGAAAATATAACTTTTCTTTATATAGGGTTGCTTGACAAGAAAGATGAAAAAATTGAAAGAAAAAGTAATTTTCTCTTCACTAGTTACTTGGTAAAATTAAAAAATAGGAAAGAAAATGATTTTTTTTAAATGTATAATTTTAAAATAATATAGGTTGTTCTCTTATTTTCTTTTATCTTATAATTTTAATTTAGAACAATTTATTTTTATACATTAAAATGAAAAATGATAATCTCTTCTATTTTTCGACCTCATAATTTCCTTTTTCTACCAAACACACTCAATTTTTTTTTCCATTTTTTCATTCTCTTTCCTTCCATTTTTCCACTCAATCATTTATACCCATAGATAAATTTCAATTGTTGTTTTAAAAGAAAAAGAATTAGTCAACTTGCGAGTTAGTGTGTCTTGTAGAGGCTCAATTTAGCCCGAGCCCAGACAAAAAAAAACAGAAAAAATAAAAAAATATTAACAATACCAATAGTCCAATTACATTCAAGCCCAAATTTAACCCTAGCCCATAGCCTAAAATACTTAAAAAAAATTCAAAAAAAAGGGGGACCTAAACCCTAATGCGCCGCACCCCCTGCGGCCACCCACGTGCCTTCGCAACGTGCCCACCGTCCGAGGCCTGGCCGCATTGCACTGAAATGGCAAGGTCCTCTCCGTTGACCTCGCCTAGGCCTGTAAAACAGAACAAAAAGAAAACAGAATAGGAAAGGCAAAAATAGCAGTAGTGAACAGTAGCAAAAATAATAATAAACATTGTTATATTTCGGCTATAAAAGCTAGAAATCAGATTGTAAAGGGGGGAGGAAATCGAATACAAAAAAAGAAGAGAAAATTGAATACAGATTCAAAATGTAACAACCCTAACCCGAGTCCGTCACCGGATTAGGGTTACAAGGCATTACCAAACAAAATACAACTCAGAACATACATTCATTTCAATTCAAGTACCAAATAATATAATCATTTCAATACTATTCATCTAGATAATTTTAAACCAATCTAACATGCTTCGATTCTATAATTCATACTCTTCCCAAATTAATATTCAAACATTATAACCAATGAATCATGGCAATCAAATGCTTAACTTATAACCAAGTATAATTCATTTCATATACCGATCATATATTAAGACATCCATTCATATAAATCTATTTCATTAACTACTTTCCAAAAACACTATTTATAATTATGCACTTCTTCACATTTTACTAAATCAAGCCAAACCACATGATTTATTAAACATTAATATATATATATATATATATATATATACGGCATTAACAACTTCACATAATGGTCAAGTATAAAATTTGGTTTTACCAAATTATGCACATTTTACCAAAATAATAACTACCAATTTTATACATAAGAGCTGAATCAAATCATACCATAATTACAATACCGCTTGACTAATAAATATCCAAAATACCTATCTATCATTTACCAAATTCATAAATCACATATATGGCACATCTTAAACTCAAGCATTTGACTTAACAACTTAACCATTAATTACCAAAATCACGAACAAAACATATCATAGGCATGTATAAGTATATTTTACCTATTGTTAGCCAAATATAAATACACACCCTTTACCATTTCCAAAATACATATGCACAATCGATCTTTTAACCATATATTCGGTCATAAAATTTATCCTCCAATAATCCAACCAATTTCACAACTCAAATCAAAGCTAATTGTACCATTTATAACTGTATCTAAATGACCATCAAATAAATTACAAAATATGTTCATATTTTACCATCACAAACTGTACTTTAACAATCAATATGCAAGCTATCACACATATATGAATTAAATTGTGTGAACATACGTATTATATTAAAAACACATCATTTACCACTTTTAAACCTTTACACAAGACAAATTATACATCCAAAATAAGTCAATAATAAGCCACAACCGGAATACATCCATCAACCATATTTACTTCACTTAAGCCGAATTATATAATCAACCACCACAAACATATTTAACATGAAACATACCTCCAAATTAAGCTTATAATATGACCGAATATATATAGCAACATTAGTATCATGATCAAGCCATTTTTGCATGGCTATATACATATATACAAATTTCAAAACCAAACATATCAAAACTAGCCTATACATGCCATATAACCAAAAACTCAAAGCTTTTATTTACCGAAGCGGTAACTGGATAGTGTGATGAGGTCTCCTATGACTTCCAACCAGAGCAAGTCTCCGAAACTTTATAAACATAGGAAAAACATACAGAGTAAGCTTTGAAAGCTTAGTAAGCCATAAGTAAATAAATCATCTCAATGATATTTATAATTCAATTTAACTAGGCCGAATTTAGCAATCTCAACCACATATACATTCATCATACTCGTAAATTCTTATGACCACATGAAGTAACTTCACTTATCTTATTTATCAATGAACATATAAACCATGCTTTACTAGCCATTTCACATATATGCTAATCATGCATCATAACACCACCATCTCAATATCAATTAACTAATCCAAATTTCAAACCAATTTAGCATACTTCAACACCATGTTTCATGTTTCATAATTCTCATGTTCGAAACATATGACCATAATTTCATATAACGAGCATATGTAACACAACATTCATTTGTATACATTCATTTCATTCATTGTCATATATTTCACATATTGTCATTTTAAACATACTCACCTTTCAATTTTGAATAACATATACACTTCGTACGTACCTGAATCGGATATACTTTCACATAGTCATTCATTTCTCAATATTGCCCGTTGAACCGTTCGAAATCAATAAGGATACTTGGATAGCTCAGAAAGCTAGTACAACGCCATATCCCAGATATGGTCTTACATGTTATCAAATATCTATGCCATTGTCCCAGACAGGGTCTTACACGAAATCATATACAATGCCGATGTCCCAGACATGGTCTTACACGTAAATCTAAAATCGATGCCAACGTCCCAGACGTGGTCTTACACGATAACACATCTAGGAATCCTATGTCATGACATATTTATCCTATACTATTCCTATGGTTCGTACGAGGCTTTCGGACGTCATAATTCAATCAATTCCAGCTCGAAAAAAGTCATTCCATTCTCAATTCAATTCAGCAATATGTATATAAATACAATTCAATTTGAAAATATATATAACATATACATTTGAATTCGAGAACATTTATTTACTTATGAACTTACCTCGTACGGACACGAACGGACCGGAACGACTATTCGATAACTTTCGATTTCCCCCGATCCAATTTCGATTTCTTCCTTTCTTGATCTAAATTAATACAAACTTAACTTATTTGATCATATATTTATTCAATTTCACCCGAAAACACATAAATGGACATTTTTCACTTTAGCCCCTAACATTTCATATTTTCTCAATTTAATCCCTATTTCAAAACAACACAATTTACTCAAAATTTCAACAAACCCAAGCATGGTCGAATCTTCCCTTGGTCCCTAGCAGCCCATTAATTTCATTTATTACACATTTTGAGCTCTCAGTTTACAAATTTCACAATTTTGTCCTTAATAAGCATTTTTATCAAAAAACACTTAATTAAACATATTAATCTATCAACAAATATTTATTTTTCATCATCAAACAAAAAAAACATCAAGTTATCATCAATGGAAAATCACAAATACATCAACAAATTCGAAAATTCAAGCATGGGCTAGCTAGTATTCGAAGCAAGGATCTCAAAAACATAAAAATCATAAAAAACCGAACAAAATCCATACCTCAATTTGAGCTTCAAAGTGCCGAATCTTTAAAGCTTTCAAATGGTTCTTTTTCTCTTCAATAATCGGCCAAAAGATGAACATGCATGGCCATTTCCTATTTCGTTTTATTTTAATTACATTTTATTATCCATTTACCATAATAACCTTAATGATTTAATAATAAAACCATATAATGCATGCCATTACCATCCATTCATGTATTCAATGGCTAAATTTCATTTTAAGGACTCCATAATTAATTAATCAAAGCAATTAAGCACTTTAACAATTAGAATGCTACTTTTACAATTTACACGATTAAGTCCTTTTATCAAATTAGACAACCGATCGGTAAAATTAAATCACGAAATTTTCACACATATCAAATAACATGTTTTAATTACCAAAAATAATATTAAAATAATTTTACGATCTCGGATTTGCGATTCCGAAACCACTGTTCTGACTAGGGTCTAAACCCGGCTGTTACACACAAAAAGGTGATCTTTTTATTTTGGTTTCATTTTCGAAATAATAATAAAAACATAAAAAACCGATTACCTATCGTTGGTATCCGCCTTCACCGTTGTCTCCTTTTCCGAGCCAAAGGCCGTCGAATCCCTAGGGATTCGGCCAAGGCAGCGACGGAGCTGCGAAAACCGAAAGGTTTTCTCCTCTTTTTGGAAGATCGACGTCGGCTTAGGAGTTTTTGTCTCCAAAATCGGAATCTTGTGTTTAAAGACGAGCAAGAGAGCGTTTTATTTTTTTCCGGCCACCGCGAACGACGGAGCCGCCGTTGGCGGCAGGCACGACGGATCCCGCCCCTTGGCTGGATTCTGGGCTATGCCCAGAAAAAAGGGAGAGGTTTCTGAAGTTTTTTTTTTTTTTTAGAAATGGGAATGAAATGTTTTTTTGAATTTTTTTTATTTAAATAGGAGCATGAAACTGCTTCGTTTTGGCCATTACTCACAGACGTCAAAACGACGTCGCTTTGAAAAGGTCCGCGCGTCGACCCGACCCGCTCCAGGGGATCCGCGTGTTTAGGACTAAAGGTCTATTTACCCTTTTAGTCCTTCTGCTTTTTCGGCCTATTTCAATTTTATACTTTTCTGTTTTTTTTTAATTTTATCACTAAATTTTCCTCGATTTTCATTCTAATCCTCCATCTATGTGGCTTCTTGGAACGCTGCGTTTAGGGTCTAGGAATAATTTCCCATTTGATCCTTATTCCTTTCCGCGCGTTCGCATTTGGTCCCTTATTCCTTTTTTTTTACTATTTTACAATTTATCCCCTTAAATTTCATTTCAGTTTCGAGCCAGTCCTTATTTATTTATTTGTTTATTATAATTTAGACTTGAGATTTCGTTCTAATTCCGATTTAGTCCTTTATTTA
Source organism: Gossypium australe (assembly GCA_005393395.2). Lineage (NCBI taxonomy): Eukaryota > Viridiplantae > Streptophyta > Magnoliopsida > Malvales > Malvaceae > Gossypium > Gossypium australe. The sequence continues at coordinate 86,454,448 of CM016618.1, read as the reverse complement.
TTTAATTTCAATCCTTTTTCATTCTTTTATTTTATTTTATTTTAATTTTATTTTTTTATATATATTTATTTGTTATTGTCTAGTTTTTATTTCGAAATTTATATTGTTCATACTTGTACATTTTTGCTCTACTGTCATTATTATTTCTTTTATTTTTGCCTTTTTTTATTTTACTTTTTTTTTTGTTGTTATATTATTATTGTTATTATTCTTGATGTCTTCATGACATGTTTATTTAATTATTTTTATTATCATGCACTTTCCATTTTATTTTATTTTATTTTTAAAATTACCTCATTTATTTTATTAATATTATGATTTGATCATTAATATTATTGTTATTATCACAATTGCGTTTGTATCATTAAAATATTCCTCTACCTGTTTATTCTTTTACTCTATCCACATAGTTATTATATATTATTCCATTTATCATTATACTATACATTAAGTTTAGATATATTTATCTATTGATGTATTATATTCAAATAAAATAAATATATATTGTTTAAATATTACACCTATTATTATTCAAAACGAATTTTAAAAAATAGGCAATGTTTGGTATTTGGGAAATTCGAGAAAACGTAACCTAACTTACGGGGTTTCGATTTCCTCGTTGAACTAAACAACCGAATATCCTTTTAAATTTTAAAATCCATAAGATTTCAAATAAAAATAAAGGCAAGCTTATGTTCGAAGGTTTGAGATGTCGTGTCCTAACTTACGGGATAAGACATTTTGTTATTTCGAGACGAGAGGGTCTTTAACGTTTATTTCGGTTTATTCAAGCAATTTGTGATTAAAAATAACATAATACAAAAAGGGATCATATTTTAAATTTTTTTCGAGTATTTAACTTTCGACATTAAGACATTAATTAATCAATTAGGAGTCTTCAACTTTCGACATTAAGACATTAATTAATCAATTAGGTACCAATTTTGAGCGTTACAAGGGTGTTAATCCTTCCTTGCACGTAACCGACTCCCGAACCCATTTCTGGATTTTTGTAGACCGAAAAATATTGTTTTAATAAATTAAATCCTTTTATTAAAAAGATCAAATTTCAAGTTGATCCGATCACACCTCATATAAAAAGAATTGGTGGCGACTCCCTTTTTTTTCGTTTTTTAAATAAAAGTTGATAATAGAAAAAAAGTTGGACATGTCTAACACAGCCATTTGATAGTTGAAAAAAAAAAAATTCTGGAGTAAAAAACTCTTTTACAATAATTGTGGGAAAAGACTGTCAGCCTTTTGAAGCCCATATGGAATGGGCTTTCATCAGCTCGAAACATTTTCATGCTTAGCCCATTTTTTCCAGTCCTGACAAAAGATAGCTAAAAAAAAAATTGTTATACCAAGTTTATCTTATTTTTACAATTTCAGTGGCAGTTATATCAGTTTAGCTTAAAATGGCTGTTGCTGCTGGTGGAGCAACCACAGCAGGCGTACGTTTACTTTCAGTTCCACGCACTTTACCGGCTATCAGGACTTCATCATTCGTGACAACGTTATCTTTCTTGAAGTTGGGTTCTTTTCCAGGGCGGGTAAGAAGCAATGAACCCGCAAATAAGAAGCTTTTAGTCATCCGAGCTGCAAGAACTAAGTCTCAAGGCGTTTCTCTTGGTTTCAGGGCTCCTAATTTCCAGGTTTCTCCATTACCAATACATTAAAAACTTTTTTACATGTCGAACACTTGTATTTTCTTTTACAAATATTTTGTTTCCTTTGGAGGGTAGTTGCCAGAGCCTCTGACTGGGAAGACTTGCACTTTGGAAGATTTTGAATCATACCCTGCTTTGTTGGTAATGGCCAATTTATTTTCTTTGCAACATTTATTCTGTTTCGGTCCTTTGTTCTGGTTTATTGTGGTTATGCTTCTTTGGGTATACTTTAATTGTCTATTATATGGTGTTACTTGCTATTGACTGGGATTACATTAAATATAGTTAACGTAGGTTTCTTTTGTGGAATTTGTAAATTAAAGGTATTTTTAGGTTTTGGGATTTTCAAGTTGATTTATTGTACATAGTTGAAGGAATGTTAACATTTTTCAAGTGTTTCAATTAGGAAGGATGTGAAATCCCTGCTTGTTTTCTTAATTTATTGATTGGAATTTCATGAACTGAGCCAGAGGTGAAATGATTGAAAATGGGGATCACTGTCAGGTTGGAATATGTACTTTTGGTCTCATTGTTCTTTATTTATATAGAGCAATGCCTCAGTATTTGGAGGAGGATGGTTTTCTTGTCAAGAGATTTGACAAAATGAATAATTAGAACTGAGCCTTTTAACAATGGCAGGCAAAGATACAATATAACAGTTAGTTTAACCTGGGTTCAGAATTACATATTAGTTAGAAGAGATAATTTGTTCAGATTAGAATATGTAAGCAGTTATTAGCATAAATTATGATCACCTTTTCTTTTTCTTTTTGGATTCTTGACTATTGTGACATTTCTTCTCCTTACTGAAGTATATATAATCATAAGAATTGTAGTAATATGTTCTTTTGCAGGTTATGTTTATATGCAACCACTGCCCATTTGTTAAGCACCTGAAGAAGGATATTGCGAAGCTTTCCAATTTCTATATGAAGGTAACTAAGTGCCCTTCCACTTTCTGAGTTTTTCAGCTTGCTTTATTTCGTGTTATTAATGGAACTTGGAAAGATTAATGTCTGTACAACAATCCAAAATTTATTGCACTCAATTGCAGAAAGGGCTGGCTGTTGTTGCAATATCTTCGAATTCTGTAGCCACTCACCCACAGGTTCCACTGATCCCCTAATTTGAGAATAGAGATGCTTTGAAGCTGTTTGTATGATTTCTCCAGATGAACTTTTGTTCACAGGATGGACCCCAATTCATGGCCGAAGATGCTAAGCTATATAATTATCCTTTCCCTTATCTATATGATGAGGTATAATTATCTTAATATATTTTTACTTTCATTTTTGAGATTTAGAAATCTGGCACATTTCTTCCGGTATATCTTTTCTGTCTTTTGACATTTAATACATGTGAATAGAATAAGTGTGCTTTGTAATTGATTTTCTCCTTCCATGATTCTTATTGATTAAGTTGAATATGTTTTAACCTCAGACACAAGATGTTGCAAGAGACTTTGGGGCAGTATGTACACCAGAGTTTTTTCTATTTAAAAAGGTGATCAGGATCTGCTTTAACTTAACATCAAACTGTTGGTTTTGCTCTTGAATTACCTTAGTAGATGACAACCATCCTTGAACCAGGTCGGCAGTGATAAGTAGTAGTCTGCCTTGGAGGCCATATATCAAGGGTTGAATGTTACAAATTTGTGATTTATCACATTGTAATCCACTTAGAAGATTGTGGGATGAGTCTTGGGGATCATTTTGAAGAGTCTTTAAAATAATAACTGTATTGACTTAGTTAAACTATCCCTTTGAAACAGGACGGTAGGAGGCCATTTGAGCTGGTATATCACGGCCAATTTGATGATTCCCGGCCAAGTAATAGTGTTCCTGTTACTGGAAGGTTTGGTTTATGAATTTCAGCTTAATATGCTTTAATAATATGAAGACTTGTTCCTGTTGCAGTGGTAAACAAATCTGCTTGGTTTAATCATTTGTAGGGACTTAAGCCTTGCTATAGACAATGTTCTAAGTGGCCAACCAGTGCCATCAGTTCAGAAACCAAGGTGCATTCTACCTTAAGTAGTTTGTTATTATTATTTTTAAACATTTCAAGTTTTGAGTCGATGGATTTCCAACTAAAAGTGATTATTTCCCTTTGGAACAGTGTTGGATGCAGCATAAAGTGGCACCCACAGAAGAGTTGGTAATCTGCAAAAACCTTTTCCAGTTATCTGATGAGTATATATAATCAAAGTGGCATCCACATTTCTATGTTTTTGGTGGAAATAGATGACGTTGGAACCTACTTATTTTCCTGAAATAAAGATTTTCATAGTACGTGCTTTGGATTCCTGGAAGCAGAAAGCATTAACATTAATTTTGTATATATAAAATTCTTTGGCATACAGATAAAAAGCTGTTACCAATGTCGGCATGCAATAATCATCTGTTATTAATTGCTTTTCTGACTCTGAGAAAGGTTAAAAGACTGAAATGGTAGCCTAAGCTGTCAATAGGCCTAAGATTGAGTACACATGACTAGGAGCAATGCACCCTTTCAAGAACACGATGTTGCCTGCCTGGGCCAAAAGAGGTAACTTCAAGCCATTATCTTTTGTTCTTCAACCAACCGTCCCATTAATCTACTTTTTCCCAGGGCATAAGCATTCTTTATTGCAACTCATTTGGATGTCATCAAAGCATGACAAATTATCTATAAGATGTGGAATAATTAGTAAATTCGAAACATGAAATAATAAATCTAAATAAAACAAACAAGAATGATAAAACCTGAACTTTTAATTTAACATGCGAGTAGAAATTCAAGGTGTATAAAATCTCTATTTAACTTTTGGTAAAATCTTAGACAATTAATAATCAAGATTGGAATGCACAAAAAAATTTTCATAAGCAACGATTTTTTATATATAACGAAAAAGAAAATCTTCAATCCTTGCAAAGAAATGCACAAAGACAATCTTATTCAATTCTTGAATTTCAACTATTATAGTAGTTTACAAATGCCTTTTAAATTGGTGGAAAATAAAGATGGAAATAAGTCTAAAAATCAGATAGAAAATACGAGAAATGAGTGTATGAAATAGTGACGCCACGTTATGTGTATTCTTTTTTTAATAGTTAATGTCACATCAGTATTTTCATCCTAATTTTTTCTATAAAAGACTCCTACCATAATTAAAGAAGAAATTAGATTAAAATAAATTAAAAAAATAATTTAAGCATGATTACTGAATCACATGATAGTCGCGTACCACCATGAATGAATTACTTATTTGGCACATGCTATTATAATTACTGTAACACCCCAAACCCGACTTAGACATTACAATTGGATTATGAGGATTACATCATACGTGAAAACACTAATGCTTTGCTTTGGTGAAAAGTTCATTTTAACTTAAGGAAAAAATAGAATTGATTAATACATCAAAACACTTCCATTCTAACAAACTCGTAAGCACTTTGATGAAAACCACGAAATATTAACTTTATTAAAACAAATCCAACTCGCTTTATCACTTGTGTAGTAAAAACATAGTATCGAGTTTCAAAAACTTTGCAGCGAAAAACATTTACCAATTTTGGTCTTATGAAATTATAGTTTATTTCTAGTTACGTCGTCTCAATTAGAATACCAATTGAAAATAGAAATTTTGCAAAATAAAAACCAAAATTAATGTTAAAATCCCAAACAAAAATTAACAATTCCAAAAGTTCGTAGGGTCCATAAATAAGTCTAAAATATACTTAACTAAAATAGGTAAATCGAGCTCCAGAGTCGCCATCCAATTCTAAGTCTGAGGATCACCTAAAATGAGACAAAACAAACGAGTGAGCTAGAAGCCCAGTGTGTGACTTGGCCACATCAAAGTTTACTTAAGGTGTTTGCAAACAGGAATAATCAATTTGGAATTTTTCATAACATATAACATATTGAAATCATATTATTTAATATATCAGAGTCATATCATATATCATATAACATATCAAACATATCTTACCCCATTCACTACACACTATTTCTGTCCAACCAATCACACCAATTAGGACTACAAGAGTCCATCAAAATACAAAAGACTCCACCAAGTACATACTCTATTATATACCATCGAGATTCGTATTCAATAGCAAAATACAATTAACTTGTACAACTTTCTGTAATCAATTTCAACCATAGCATTTCACTCCATAATTATTACTAATAGCATTTCACTCAATAAGTATTACTAACTTACCTCAATATTGTACAATACATTATATCACGAATAAATAATAACTAACCTGGTTTCGGGTCATAGAAATACAAACCAGAAGCTTGTGTCATTCGTCGTCAACTTTAGCCTTTCATTTTCCCTTTCAACGATCTTGCGTCATTTTTTGCTACGAATAATAATTTAGTAATGGTATAATATAAAATATAATTTCATTAAATATTTCAAATTGCAATTCATTATATTCAATTTATTAGTCAATTGATCATCTCATTACGATTTTAATCCATATCACACCTTTTTGTACCAAATTGTAAACAATTCAAATTACAATCACACAAAAAAATTCATAATTCAAGAATATATTGCAAACACATATAATCATACCATATGAATTTACTTGGCTAAACTAGTAAACAAATTGAAACTTTAAGAACTATTTAACAATTTTGTCATTTCCCTGATTATTTTCAATTTGGTTCAATTTCTAATCTATACAATTATTCTATTCATTTGATCAATTCCAGACATCTTATATCAGCCTATTATAAACATATGTCAATTCTATTTTATTTTTTGATATCCCTAATTTTTTCATTTGATTTAATTTAATCCCTAAAAACAAAATAATCATATCTTTCAAATTTGAGCTTCGTTTTCTAATCCGATTTCAATCTCATCCTTTATAAACTGTCTACTATCTATTTTTTTTAAAAAATCTCATAACGTTATAAATAATTCAATTTAGCCCTTATGTTACAAAATAAACATTTAAACTTTACAAACTGGTCCTTTTTCATATTTAAGCTCAAAATCAAATAATTTAACACAAAAAATTTCAAGAAATCAACATTGAGAACTTCTGAAAACTTTACCAGTTTTAAAAAATAACATACGGATCAACTAAATTAAGCTCTCAGAATTTTAAAAGCATAAAAATTACAAAAAAATAACTAAGGACTTACTTGAATTTTAAGGTTAAAGCTTTCAAAACCCTTACTAGAATTGGTATTCTATTCCCCCCCTAATTCCGCGCGCTACAGTAAACCAATCGTTTGGTTCACCGTTTAGGTGATTCAACGGAATAGGTATTACAACCTTATTCCCTCATCTCACCGTTTATCTATTCAGAGGTTGGGGGCTGAATACCTATTCAGCGTTTAGCCGTTTTTCTTTTTGGACGAAAATAGCCTGCCTCCTCCATTCTCTCCAGATTTCTCCTCCCCAAAAGCTTCCATTCGCCCTTCATCTTGAATTATTTCCCGAGAGCTGACCTTTCCTTACTGGTGTCCAGAAGGTGAGCTTTGAAAGAATTTTGTTCTCTTTTTTTTTTTTTTCAGTTTTGATTCTTGATTTTGGTGGAAGGGTGAGTTTTTTTTTGCTGGGTTTTCAAGAAATAGTGGAAATCTTTGCTTCTAATTGTCATACTGATTTTTGCTATGAGCTATTGTTGTGACAAAAAACAGATGGAAGATCTTGAAACTATGATTCTCGGAACTTAGTTTAAACTTGCCACATATTGTTTTCATGGTCATCTTTATTTCCCTTTAGCTTCTGGGTTCTTGTTATTTGTTGAGTTTCAATTCTGGGTATTTTGGATTTGCTTTTATTTTGTTATTTGTTGTTGAATTTGATGGTTTTGAGTCTGTGGCATATCCTTAGGAGCTTGAAAGTTCAAGTTTTTTTATGGTTGGTTCGTTGTCTTTCTGACCTTGAAATTTAATTCAAACTGGTTTGTAGGTGTTAGTTCAATCGAAAGCACCAAAAGGGAAATAAATATCATGCTTCCTGATCATAGTTTTAGATAGTTTTTCTTGTGACAATTTCTTAGCTTCCTGTAGAGGGGACATGGAAGAGCATAAAAGAAAGAGGAACGAGTGTTCATAAATCTGGTGAAGGGGTAAACATTTTTCTGGTTAGAAAAAAAAGACATTTCTATATTATGAACGGGGGAACACTGAAAGATAAATGATGGTTTGATTTCTCTTCACTGATTTAGAAGTTGTGATTACGTGAGATGCTAACTGTTGTATAATTTGGCACTTGGATTCGATGTTAAGCTCCTTAATTTTCACTATTCTATAACTGATTCATGCGCATTTCAGTTTGTTCATGATCTGAACCCTAGTCTTCTTCATATTTTTTTTAGTCCTACTAGATTTTTATTACTTTGTAATTCCTAAAATTACTGATTCATGCGTATTCATGACAATCAAGTTGCAGGCCTTCAGACCAAAACTAAAGATGGCAATTGGATTTGTGTTCAGCCTTCTGGTTCAATGTTCATAGTCATGGCCAGTGATGCATTCTTGGTCAGTTCCTTTACTATTATAATTATTATTATTTATAATCAAGAAACCCCACCGAAATAGAAAATAATAAAATAATCCTTGTTTGATCACCTGCACAACTTTAGTTATAGCAGTAAATTAGATATTTATTTAATTTGAAGCAATAAATCTTTCCTTGTTTAGGTTCATCGTTTCCTTTTTTTAACAAGCTTTTGTGATTTGACCATGAATACGCAGTACTAATAATAATAGTGTGTCTATAACTGATTCATGCGCATTACTATTTGTTTGCTGAATTTCCAGAGACATGCTTACCCAACCTTTTAACTTTGACTAGTAATGGAATTTTCCCCCTTTGTGTGTTCGAAAACTCAATGATTTTATTACAATGTCATCTCTCTTGAAATGTATATATGACCATTGCATCTTTCACTGTAATAGAGGAGCAAAACCACAAAAATTACATAAAAGAAAGAAATTCATCTGGATTTTCTTAGTTAATTGTGACTAGAGTAGCTTCCAGAATTTTCTCGAGTACTTTGGGATCTTTCATATCCTTTGAAAGAAGTCAAATATTCATTTTTCTTGGTTTCCATGCCTTTAGCATATGTTCAGGAGGGTCATATTCCATCTCAATTGAACATGGGGATTTGTACTAGACAAGATGAGCTGATATGTCCTAGTTGTTCTGTTTGGCTACCCCTAAGGGAGATGCTAAGTGGTGTTATAACCTATATCACGGTCATTTAATTTACTTTTAGGTTGTCACTTAGCTTTTCTTGTCAGTGAGTTTTAGGCTAGATGCAATGCCAAAATACACCACAGATAATTGAAGTCTCTACTTATTCAAATGCCAGTTATATGCTTTATTTGATGTATTGTGTCAATGTCAGTTACATGCTTTGTTTGATGTATGTTCATGGGATATGGCTCAAGGATTTTAAGCAATTATTTGACAGATGAATGAGCAATACTGTCATTACTGTTGGCAATTGATCCATTTATATGTCAAACTTTAGGGAAATAATGGACGGCTTACATTTTATTTTACTTTTTGAAATATAGTCTTACAACTTTCTTGTTTACATGCATGTATTCTTTTTGACAGATAAATTCTAGCAGAAGCTAAAGTTGACAGTTGAGAAGAAGGTATGCCTAAAATATAATGACTCCAAGTTGACTAAATTTTCAGTGTTCTAATTTTTTTAGGCTTTCTTGAATTTATTCTCTTCTGAACTGGCATATTTGTTGCACTATATATGTTTTTATTTGGTTAATTTTACTGGTTTGAAATGATAACTGCGGAGCTGGAATTGTAGTGTTCATCACTGTGATCGTAGTCGTTTCAACCGCAACTCAAAACATTAATTTAGTAATTTTTTTAATTTTCAGTGCTGCTGGATTTTCATTTTCCTTTTCTTTGATTTGTTGTTTCCTCTGTTTCAAAACATACATATATACGCAAAGAATTGTTGTTTCATCTTCTAGCAAACGGAAAGAAACGTAAATCAAACAACTCTTTGCTATACAGAATTTCAGTCACCTCTATTTAAGGTAAAATTTTGATTGTAGATGAACCCTAGTTGTTGTAGTTTTGCTTTCTTTTTGAAATTAAAATTTATGTTGTTTCCTTTTTAGAGGTATAGAGAATTTATCCATAAACTATCATTTGTTAAAAATTTTTTAAGTTGTATCTTTCTCAAATCTTCTAAAATTCGAGCAAAAGAGAATTATTAAAGTTTTTTCTCTTCTGGTACTTCAATTTCCTATTTCATTTGGATGTTGTGGAAGTGTAAAATAAGTCGTGATATATGGATTAGGTGCAATATTTTTAGCATATCTTGAAGTATAATAATTGATTCCAATGAAATCAAAAGATCCATTAACAAGCTTCTTTTGTTCTGCAGTGAAAACAGGTAGCCTATCTTTAACCAAACTTTTCATGGTTTCTGGGTATTCTCCATGCGTTAATGGTTCCATATACCATCCCAACTCAAAATCCATGGCTCTTTTTGCTGCTTCTATATCAAGGGATGTATTTGTATATGGCTCACAATAATGATAATTTAATTTCAAGAGTCAAATCTGTTATTTAATTGAGTTGATTTGGTTTTGTATGAGTTAATTTACTAAATTTAATCGGGGTCTCCGATTTTTCTCCAGTTAAATTTATTTAATATTCTTAGCAATCGTTTTGTATATTACTCATTGGACTAGTTTTTTTTTTTTTTAAAGAAAAGATTTTAGAGTTCATTTAAATTCATGGTGATCATATCATTTTGACAGATGAATTGGCAATACTGTCATTACTGTTGTCAATTGATCCATTTATATGTCAAACTTTGGGGAAATAATGGACGGCTTATATTTTCTTTTTTTAACAAGGAATGCTTAATTTTCACTAAAAATAAGATCTGATACCCTAGTCCTCAAGGCAAATAAGTTTCCAGCTTCTACAGATAACCATTTGAGATTCAAAGCTGATTTCTCTTACTTACTGCCTCCTATGTTATTGCCCAATCAACAGAGAAATGCTCATCTAGAGATTTTATTTCAAAGAATTCAGCTTTTGTTTTGTGACCTTAGCTATTTGGTCTTGGTCCTAACTCCTGAGTGTTGATTGTCAATAGCCTCATGTAAAGTCTTTTATTTTATAATCTATATAACTATATATAAAATGAAAACACTTTTCATGTAAAGTCTTTTATTTTATTTTTTGCATTTTATGAAAACACTTTTCATGTAAAGTCTTTTATTTTATTTTTTGCATTTTATATGAAAATGGTCAAATATCATTTTTGATCTCTCGCCTACAATTGTATAAATTGGATGTGGATGTATTTCAAGATTAGATGTTCATTATTATTATTTTTTTAATGTTTAAGACATTATTATTTGCTAAGCCAAGAGCTGATTTTGTTGAATGAAATTTGATAAATATGTATTGTTCATTTTTCTGTGACAGGTTGTTATTGATTCTTCTTTTTATTTGGCTTGTTTGGTTGCTTCCTCCACTCAGGGTTGAGCATATTGTATTCACTGAATCACTGTAAGTTATTTGGCAATTAAACTCTTTGATTTTGTTTTACTGTTATTGAAATTAGTATTGAAGAAAAGTGACCCTTTTACTATGATTTGAAGATATGTAACACTTTAATATCTTGCAGCAATGGCTCGTCTGCCTTTAATTGTACAAAGTGAGAGGCGTAAAAGAATTGGTCTTGCTATTACAATATGGTTGCAAATGTGTACTGTTGCGAGTTGGTTCTTAGTTGCATTGGGTGCCATCCGTAGCCTACATACTTATAGACCAAGGATTAGATCCTATATTTTAGATTTTTATGCACAGCGAGATTATGTGAAAAGACTTGTATATGCTAGTGACGAAACCTGTATTGAACAAGTTAAATGAATAGAATTACTTTTTTTAAACTATGTGAGATGTTACAAACTTCAGGGGGATTGAAGTCGTCAAGGAACATGCTTGTTGATGAGCAAGTAGCAATGTTTTTACATATCATTTCTCATCACCTTAAAAATAGAGTTATCAAGAATCACTTTAATAGGTCTGGGGAAACCGCTAGCAGATCATTTCACAATGTTTTAAATGCTGTCATACGCTTACAAGATGTGTTATTTAAAAAGGCAGAGCCAATTACAGCTAATTCTATAGACCCAAGGTGGAAATGGTTCAAGGTATTGGAGTGAATACTATATATAGCTCGTACATAATTTAGTCCATTTAGATTTAAATATCCTAACTCAAGGTTTTATACATGTGATGTAGAATTGCTTGGGTGCTTTAGATGGAACCCACATTAAGATTAGGGTTCCAACAGTTGATAAATCTAGATATCGAACGCGAAAAGGTGACATAGCAACAAATATGTTAGGTGTTTGTACACCTGATATGTATTTTGTTTATGTTCTTCCTGATTGGGAAGGTTTTGTTGCTGATGGACGAGTTCTTCGAGATGCTATTAGTAGGAGACATGGACTAAAAGTTCCGCATGGAAAAGTGCAAAATTATAGGAATTTGAATTAATTTTTAAGATCATACTTTTTTGGGAAATTAACCATTACAAATAGTTTCTTTTTATAGGTTGTTATTATCTAGTTGATGCTGGATACACAAATTGTGAGGGATTTCTTGCGCTATTTAGAGGACAAAGATATCATTTGAATGAGTGGCGTCAGAGTTACCAACCAAGTACTCCGGAAGAATTTTTTAATATGAAACATGCTTCAGCGCGTAATGTTATTGAATGATGTTTTGGGTTATTGAAACTTAGATGGGGAATACTTAGGATTCCATCATTCTATCCTGTGAGGGTGTACAATAGAATCATTATTGCATGTTGTTTGCTCCATAATTTTATTCGACCTATATGAGTCTAGATCCTATTGAAGCGGAGTTGGAAGAAGGATTACCTAGTAATGTGATAGATGATGATGAACCGAATATCGTAAATATTCATCCATCGGATGCATGGGCTACTTGGAGGATGGAACTAGCCAACCAAATGTTCGATGAATGGTAAGCATCTAGTAATTAGTTAGGTTTAGGGTAAAAATAGTAAACGTTACGTTGTTTATGTTATTTCATGTATCTAGTTTATGAAACTTTGGTGGTGTTTGAATTATTTTTTTGTATTGTACTAGACTTGTTGAATGATAATTTATTTTTCTTTGATTCATCATGTGTTATAATTTTATAAAGTGTTGATTTTTTTATGCATAATATTGAACTTAATTTTAATTTGCGTTTTTTTTCTTAAGATAATTATGTCAGGTTTTTCACAATCAAGTGCTTCTTCCCAAAATTCTCGAGGAACCAAAAGGAAATGGGTTCTAGAAGATGCTGCGTTGGTTGTTTGTATGGTCGACTTGCACAATGTTGGAACCTTTAATGCAGATACGGGATTCAAAGCCGGGTATTTAAATGAGTTAGAAAAAATGTTAGAAAAAGTTTTACCCCATGCCATGTTGAAGGTTAAACCTAATCTTGAATCGAGGATTAGGACATTGAAAAGGGATTGGTCAATCGTTTATGACATGCTTAGTGGAAAAAACAATAGCAGCTTTGGTTGGGATGAGCATAGGTAGCTTGTTGTTGCTGAAGATGCGGTGTGGAACTCATATATAAAAGTAAGAATTATCTCAAGTCTTTATTATCTTATTTTGACCAAACTTATATCTAATATGAATTACTCATTTTTTATAGAGTCATAAAGAAGCTGCTCAATTCAGACATCGAAATTTTCCTTATTATGACCAACTTACTGCCATCTACGCAAAAGATCGAGCCATGGGGAAAGATGCTCAAACAGTCGCTGATATTATTGAAGAAATAGATGTTGAGGATGTGGCTGCTACAAATACTCATGAAGAAAGAAACGATTTCCATGAATGTGAAGATGTTTCTTTAGATAATATGGATCTTTCAGCTACACAACCGCAACCAGATAGAAACCAAGGTGATTCCACATCTTCAAAGAAGAAAAAAAATTTTCTGATGCAAGTGATTCTTCTACTTCATTTAATGATGCTGCCACTTTATTGTCGGAAAATATACGGACTATTGGCCTTGAAATCAGTAAAAGTATTGCCTCCGAAGTGCTAATTCAACAAAAGTCAGAAATGGTCATTCAAGAAAGTGCTCTGAAATTATATCCAACATTATGTGAAGTAGAAGGTTTAACTGAGGATGAGCGCTTTCGAGCATTGAGCAAAATTCCAAATCATCCAACGCAAATCTTATTTTCTTTAGTTTACCTTCTGCTGTGCGGTTGGAATAAGTCAGAAGATTTCTTGCTGACCATTAAAAATTATGGTTCTGTTGATTATATTTTGGTATCTTTTTGTGTTTGTAATATTTGGATGGTATAATGACATGATAGAATGTCATTATAATGTTTAACTTTTTTATGTTGTAAAATTTTAAAACATATGGATTATGACATATAAACTAATGAAATCGTGTAACTTTTTGTTAATATATGAATATTATGCTTGGATGTGAAATATAATTCTCAAGTTATTTATTACTTTTAATATTTAATTATTTTTTATTATAGAATAATTAATTTATTTGTTTCAGTAATGATATTTTAGCACATTAAATATATATATTGAAGTTTAAAAAATAATAAAGTAGATTATATATATTTTTATAGTATTATATATTTTGATTTTTTAATTCATATAATAATAATTATATTAAGAATGTTATTAAATTATATTTTTTATTAAATTATATTTAATAATAATTATGTTAAAATATGGTTAAATTATTTATTATTTTTATTAAATTATTTTCAATAATAATCTTATTAAAATTTAATAATAATAACAATAATCATCTACCAAAAAAAAATTCTGTTAAGAGTATTCTGGTCATTTTAGTTCTTTTCCTTATGTTATTACAACATCATTCCATTCAACCAAACACAAGAATACTATTACAGATATATTCTATTTCATTCAACCAAACAGCTGAATTACTTATTACAGCTTTATTCCATTACAGTCTATTCCATTACAGTGAACCAAACGTACTGTAAATGGCGTTAAGTTTGTTTTCTTTCTATTTGCATCGGGTGAATGGGGAAGAAGATGATATGTTGATTCCTTCCCCACTAACTTAATAATAATGTAAAATTTTAAGTTTTTTCTTTTCTTTTGCTTAATTTAAACCATATTTTTTTTTATTAATCAATTTAATGAACCAGCTACCCGCCACTAATAAGTATAATGACATGGTCTAATTGTCGTTTCAGTCCTTTGGTTCATTTCCTAATTAGAAGTCTATAACTATTGAACTTTTATTACTTTTATAATTTAGTCTCTATACCTTAATTAATCATTAATTCGATAAAATTGTCTATTCAAAATTCAAGTCACCTATAATATAACTCATTAAATATTTAATAAAAATATTTACGATCTCGAGTTAGAAAAACAAAATCCCAAAATTAAAATTTTCTAACACCACTAACTTTAGAATTGTTACACAAAGAGAACCACATATCTCATATCTAAGGTAATAAAAAAGGAGGTGGTAGATTGAGACAAGATATTTAAATTTGACTTGAAATTTTTGTGGTTTTTTGGTTTTAAGATCTAAACCGTTAGATTAAAAGATTAAATAAAAGTGGATTATTTGGTGTCCTTTTTCTATTAGTGGCGCTGTGAAAGTGCGACAGTCAAGGAAGAGTAGCGGGAGAAAGAAGATGAGAAAAAGGAAAGGAGAAAGGAAAGAAAGAATAAAGAATAAAGAATAAAAAATAAAAGAGGAACAAAATTAATAAGGAATAAAAATTTGTTTTAATGGTAAAGTGATTAATTTAATTAAATTTTTAACGATAATAATTAAATTAATAAAAATAAAAAATAAAATTACAAAAATAAAAATAATCCTATTTAAAGTGTCTAACTGAATTGATTAAAATATAATTTAATTTTTTATATAAATTTTGAGAGCCTAAATATTAGGGTTAGAATGCGAAAAAGCTTTAAATGTAATTCTCCTAAAATTAGTAAAGAGAAGTTGTAGATCCATCTCAATAGCATCATATTTAGGAAATACAATCGACAACATCATGTGATGGGTAGACATCAGACAGGTAGATTGGTTCCTACTTCCAATTATATTCCATTCCCATCTTGATTTGAGGAGGTGGTGGACTCACTCCCCCACCACAACCCTCACACCAACATTAATCCCCCCAACCTATCATCATCCTCCCATCAATTTTCATTTCCTACGTTACTGTCATGTCTTACTGTCCCACCCTGCATTTTCATATCATAGTTTTAATTGTTATTCAGTATTTTCATCCTCCAAATTATTGTTATAGCAATTTTAAATTCGGAGTCATGCAATTCATAAATGCATGTGATATTATCAGTGGTCCTCTGTTTTTTTTTTTTCTTTTACATTAATTATAAACCAGGCCCTCTACCACATGTTCATTTAATTTTCTCTTTAATTAAAGCCTTTCGCATAAAAAAATGACAAATTTATGAGAATGAAAGTTTAAATGGAGCAAAAAAGTTTGGGAACAAAAGAGTTCCAGCATTTGGTTCAATAATAAGCTTTTTCCTTTCATTTTCCATATTCAAACAATTGGGTTTCAAAATATTTTTTAATTAAGAAAAAACTTGGAAGGAAAATTAATTTAGAAAGCGTTTGGTGGGAAAAAATGAACAATTTATTATTATTATTATCTTTTAAGCATATTAACAAAAATGTGGGAGAATATTGTTAAAAAAATATGGATGCACCATTAACAAATAATAATATGACATCTCATCATTAAATAAAATAAAAAATAGTAGAGGGCTTGTAAATAAATACTAATAACTTTTATTTAAACATAATTAAATAATAAATAACTATAAATAATTACTAAAACTCTAAACTTTAAACTCGAGATCCTAAACCCTAAATTTGATACCCTAAACCCATCCAAAATCCTAAATTTAAGATTTATTAATATTTATTTATTATAGTAACATTTAATATTTAATTATATTTAAATAAAATTATTAGAATTTATTTACAAGTCCTCCATATTTTTTGTTTAATTTAATGATAATGTGTCATGTTAATTATTTATTGAAGGTGAATGATTCATCAAATATTTTTTTGGTATTTTGCATATCCTTTTACGATCCTTGATAATGGAATATATTTTAACATTACACCCAACTACTTATTAGTATCGATAGATCAAATATTGTGACTAAAAAATATATAAACTTCCTATCCCTTTCTCTTTTTTTTTTTTCCTCCTCCATTTTTTTATTTTTTATTTCAAAATTCTTTCCATCCAACCCAATTAAGTAAAATATATATATACACTACAAGTATGAGATAAAAGAAGATCAGACAATGAATTATATTACAAAAAATTTGAACGAAACGAGTCATACAAATAAATTACTTAATTTCCAGATTTCAGGAAATTATTCATACTTCTAAAAAAATATATAATTTGGACAACTTAAGCTACCTTATAATGAAGTAAATGAAAAAGGAAAGATATTTAAAAAAAAAAACTCCTGAATTTTTATTACATTTAAATAAATCTTACTTTTAATTTATACCTAAATAAATCCTTGGGATAAATCAAACTTTCATTTGAAATTAATAAGGCTTTATTTGGATATAAATCAAATGATAAAAAGTTATTTAAAAATAATAAATATACAAGGCTTACTTGGTTTATAAAAATATTCATTTATAAAAAAATAGTATTTATAAGAATTACTATATGAAATGAGAAATAGATTTCAAGGTTTTGAAAAAAGTTCAGACCCAGAAAGATCAAAGGAAG
The DNA here is from genome assembly GCA_005393395.2 of Gossypium australe. Classification (NCBI taxonomy): domain Eukaryota; kingdom Viridiplantae; phylum Streptophyta; class Magnoliopsida; order Malvales; family Malvaceae; genus Gossypium; species Gossypium australe. Next base: position 86,436,960 of record CM016618.1, on the reverse strand, counting down.
TCCAAGTTTCAGCCATTAAATTTGCAGAAATCTTAAGCTGGTCATCAACTGGAAACGACTCCAACTGTTGCAGTTGACATTCGAAGCTTGGGGTGTTTGCTGCATAATTTGACCAGAAAACATCTTGCACCATTTCATCAGCTAACAAGTTTTGCAACCCGAACGCATTGATTTCATCACTTTCCAACAATTCCTCCACACTGTTATCTTTTAGATGTTGCTCAACTTGAGGCGTTTCTTGGAGCATATTATAAGATTCTGGAAATTTATGAACTACTGGTAACTCCATGGATGAATCGTTTTGGCTGTTGGTATCTTGTTCTAAACAACTCCAAGGATCCATCCCTTCATTAGGCCATTCTTGAGTAAGAATTATCTCAGGCTGATCTGAACTTGTACTCTGGTTCAAGAATTGAGCAAAGATAACAGCTAGATCAATATCCGGCCCAGTAGTAGTAGCAGGTCCTGGTTGGTTCCCTGTGTCTCCATGGGAAGTAGTGGCACCCATCATATGCTCCTGGTGAGTCCCGAAACTAGTTAAATTCTTGCTATAATTCGTGGAAACCTGAGCACCGTTTTTGTCGACCCTGTTGGACTTACCTCGTCGACTCTTGCGACAACCACCACCAACAGGCACATTCCTAAGGGAACCACCTTTGGTCCAATACCTTCGGCAACCTTTGCAAAAGTACCGCGGCTGGGACAAGCTGTAGTTGTTGTAATAACAGAACTTGGTGTTAGCAGAGGCACAACGTGGACAATTGGGAGCAAGTTCAGCGTTGGATTTCCAGTTTCTGTCAATGGCCAACATCGGCCTAGGAGCACACTGCAACATACTCTCACTAATTGCGAACATATTTGCAGATACGGCAAAACACTCGAAAGCTAGCACCACCAAAGATGAATCACTTTGTAATAAAATTGTAAAGGGGGATGGTAGTCAAAAAGGGTATGTGGGATTAAGATAGAGTGTGCATATATGTATTTCGTGGAGGATGCAAATGGGGGAAACGTGGGCGGTTGGCGAGTCGTCAGGACCAAGAAATGGAAGAGAGATCAAAGGAGATGGAAGGGGAATAGGCAACGGGGAGTGATGGTGATGGAGTAAGGGTTGTATTGTAGTACACTCCAACTGCTTTAATTACAAAGGTAGAAGGATCGTGTGTGACTCTTTATTTTCATAATTTCCAGTCATGTGCCATTTTCTTCATTGCCCCCCCCCCCCAATATAGATTGTGATTGAAGTATAAGTCAAAACAATTCTAGTTGTGCTTCTAATATACACTATACAAGCATGGTTGAATAGATCGTAGTGAAAATGGAAAATGATAATCATATGTATATATTATAGTTTAATCCAATTTGAGCAGATTAGAGGAGTAACTCAGCTTAAACATATGTATATATTATTTGTGTGATGAGTTGTTTTCGTTGATGATACAATATAAATCTCATTTTACCATTTTTATAACTCTTAACTCTGAAATTTCAAAAGCAAGAGTCTGGTATGGTGTATCTTGCACTCTTGATCTGTAGGTTCAAAACCAGAGTTTGAATACAGTAATAATTAATTTAGAATTTTTTTTCATTTCAGTTTATCCTCTATTCTAATTTTGTGTAAATTATCTTTGAATTCCTCAACTGAACTATAAAATTTTTATAAATATTGAACTTTGAATGTTTTACCTCTTTCTTTTTTACAACCTTTGAATGTTAATGATCGGTAAGTACATCTAATGAGGATGTAGGATAATAGGTTATGAATGTATAGAGTGAGTTTGCTGATTCTGGTTTATTAATCCTTCCCATTAGTTGTTCTATTTTTCTTATGTTTTTTGGGTTTTAAAAATATATATGATTTTCCTAAAAATATATTAGACCTTTTATCAAAAAATCATCAGATTCAGTCATGTGGGTGGAAGAAAATTTTAATATTAAAAAAATATTTAACAATTAAACAATAAGTAAAGTGGTAAAATACTTATGAATAAACCTCATTAGTCCTAAGTTTAATTCTTAGAACTTTAGTTTTTAGTTGAATTATTTAAACATTCCATATAAAATGTAAAAAAAACAAAAATATCACTTTATTAAAAAATATTTAAAGACATTTTTTGATGTAAAAAACAAAAATACCACTTTATTAAAAAAATAAAGACAATTTTTAGATTGAATTAATATTAAATTGATTTTTAATATCAACTCAACCAATCATATTATATATAATATAAATATATATGTGATGCAGTATAAATACTATAAAACAACAACAAATTATATAATCCAACTCATGATTTCAAGAAATATAACAAAAAGAAACTACATTTATTCAAGAACTTATATGCATTTAACTCTTTGCCTCAAATATAAACGCCACAACCCCAATAGAAAATCAGAGTTTCCATAAATGCTATGTTGACTTGGCAAATAAGTCCATGCAGGATTTAGTAGTTTTTCAGAAGTTTTGAGATTCGAATAAGAAAAAGAAAATATTTGGTTAAATCAAGATTGATTTGAATAGAATGACAGTATTTTCTCGGAAAATGCAAAATTAAAGTCCAACCATCCCACATGGGTAACATATAATAGCATTTATAGAGGAGAATGTGGGCAGGGCACGGTCAACAAAATCATCAAATCTGAACATAAATAATACAGTGTTCTTTACTCGTGATCCTTTGATAAAAGGAGCGGACCGTCGAGTGGAGGGGCTAATGAATTGGAGGTGCATCATTAGCTACGTGTCCTCCTTTCCTTCCATTAAAATTGTATTTCTTAGAGGTACATTCGACTTATCACATGATGATAAGCGCTTTCCATGCTTTATAATATCATTTCTTTTTTCATGTTTGGAGTTGAGTCCAATAAATTAAAAGAATTTATTTTTACATTTTATATATTTTTTTTATTTTAAAATATCCATTGTTTTCAATATTTTTTTTAGTTTTAAGATAATTACCCATCATATCAACTAAGTTAATGATATAATCGTGAACGAGTTTTGTTAAAATAATTTTTTGTTTGACTTTAATCCGTACATATCTCTAAGCCATTACAAAATTCAGAAAATATAAATTTTACTAATTTCTCATACGATATCTAAACAGAAATTACAAATTTTGCAAAATTGAGAATAATTGTTTTGTATAATTGAGTACTCTAAAATTGATAACTAATAAATAGCTCTTTACAATGATAACTGTAGTGAGAATTTTTAAAATATAAACTAAAATGATCTTAGCCATTAAATCAAAATAAATGGTTCTAAGTCTTAGGTTTTATATTTATCTTACCTTATTAAAATAAAATCAGCAACACCCAATTTTTCTCTTCTTTTTCTTTTTTTCACGTGTAATTGAAGTCTTAGGTGAAAAAAGTTTAGATAATCTTTACTTTGTATTATTTTAGAAAAATTTGGAATGAAAACCAAGATATTTGGGTTATTAAGATTAATCAATTTGGGTATTAGGTATTTGTTTTTCTTGATTAAAAAAATTGGTCAATCATGTCATTCTTTCAATTAAGGTAATTTTAATGGCTAAAATCATTTTAGTTCTCATTATTCTCATTTTAAAAGTTCTTATTATAGTTGTCACCGCTCTTTACTTATCCTTTTCCACACTTTTTCATTAAAAAAATTCTATCATTTGCTATTTATTTTGTATTATCAAATGTGATTAAAAATTTAAATCACTAAAAATATTAAATCTTCATTTAATTTAATTTTTTCAATGAATTATCAACTCGTTACTATGTTGCAATAAACTAAATAAAACCTTGATTTATGATATTTTGTTTAGTTTTGTTATTTGAATGTCTAATATTCGAATAAATCTGATTATTAAATATAATATTACACAATTCCGTTTTTTAGTAGTTATTGTTATTTTTGCGTAACTATTTTGTAGTATGCTTAATCCAATTAAGAAAATATTGGTTGCTACTTGTATTCACCTCTTTTCTTAGTATTTATTAGTTTCTAATATTATATGAGTTGTGTGTGATTTTATGTCTTTAACTTTTAATTATTTTTTAAATAATATACGAATTATATAAGTAAGTAAATTATAATATTAATTTTTTTAAAAATAATAAAAAAATACACAATTATAATAATAGTTCATGATAAATATGAAATTATTTAAACTAAATTAATAAACATATATTTGACTTTCTTTTCAAACCAAACCCTTAAAATATTTTTCACGTGCACCAAACAAATAACATATGGATAAAAAAGAAAAAGAAACAACTTTAAATGTTTGCTTCACATAATATAAATTTATAGAAATAAATTTTAAAAATAATATCATAATATTATATTGCTAATCATTTATTAAAAATAATCTTCAATCACTCTCCAGAACCATTATTGCTCAAATATGATTCGACATTGCTTTTCAAAGAGCCATTGCTTTAATTCTCCATTATTTTTCATATAATTCTAACTTATGAATGCTAAAAATCTCAAATTTTTACCAGTATTTTTTCATAGATGTTACTTGATTGAATATGTCTAACTACTAAATGTTATTTATAAAGTTAAACTTAAATTTTAATATATATATATATATATATATATGACTCTTATATTAATTAAATGATTAGAATTTTATTCAAATAATATCTCTATATTACATTAATGAAATTAAGACAACTCCTTTTTTTTTTTTTAAAAAAAAGATAAAATTAACACAACTTTTTATGTTAAAATTTTTTAACTAATAATTATAAATTAAATGATAATTATCACAATTTTTTTTATATTTTATGTTTAGATTTTTATTCAAGTAATAACTCTATTTTTAGCACAATTTTAACTAATAATTTTAAATTAAATTATAATTATTTTTAAAGTTAGGCTAGAAAATAAAATGTATTTTCACCTATTCAAAAGTTTTTCTAAACTTGTGCTTTTATATACTATGGATAAGTTCAGACTTTACTGATGAATGCAAGAAGCCCAATGGTGTAACGTTTTAGATTAGTGCAATACTTTAGAACAATGTAGTCGATTTTGTATCGATTTTGGTTGCATCAGTCGATGCACACCATTTTAGTAACAAATCATAACAACCATTTCTCTTTTCTGCATCAGTGTAAATTTTGATCTATACCAGTAGCACCAACTCATTCCGGTTGCACCAGTCAGGATATTGTGCATCGATCGGTGCATGAATAATGTTAAAAAATAGATAAAATTATTGTTTTTTTACCAACTTTGAAATTTTTTATTAATAAAATTTAAAATTTAACCAAGGTAAAAGAGCAAATTTAAAATTTTAAGTAGAAAATTAATAAATAAAAAAACAAAGAATTTATGTAACAAACAAACTAAAGAAAAAAAAAAAGACAATTTCTAAATGCTTCACGAACACAACATTTTATGTATGCTTTTATTAAACTTTCATTTTATATATTTAGCATGGGATGATCTTATTGTAGATTTTTTTAAAATAATATTATGGATACTTTTGTTATTTAATGTGTAAGATCTTTTTCCTTAATATTATGGAATTTTATTTTTGAAGTTTATTGATGAATATTTTTGTAACACTCCTAATCCATATTCGTCGCCGGAACATGGTTAAAGAGCATTACCTGAGTTTACAGAACAAATACAATTAATTCATGTCAATTACTATTCATATCAGAAACCAATCATATTTGAACATATTGTCCCTTAAATGGATCCTCGAGGCCCAATTTATACATTTGAAACAAGTCGGGACTAAATCAAAAACTTAGAGAATTTTTCACGAAATTTCAAAATTTTTCTTAGATGTACGGGACACACGCCCGTGTGGCTAGGCAGTGTGGCTCACACGGCCAAGTGACATGCCCGTGTCCCAGATCGTGTGTGCATTCGATGTGAGGTACACAACCGTGTCCTAACCCGTGTCCATACCTGTAACAGCCCTTTTTTGAGTCAAATCAGAACAGTGGTTTCGGAACCACAAATCCGAAGTTAAAATATTTATTTTATTATTTTATTATAGTTTAAAGCATGATAGAATTATTATATAAAAGTTTCATAAAGAAATTTTACTGTTTGAATGTTTAATTCGGTAAAAAGGACTAAATCGCGTAAAGCGTAAAACCTGTGTTCTATTAGCTAAAAGTGTCAAATAGATATAGAACATTAAAGTAAAGGTCCTTAAGAGGTAAATAGACCATTTATGGTTAGTGGATGATGATAGCATGACAATTGGAGTAATTGTTAATATTTTTAAAGGTTATAAAGGTAAATTAGTAATTAATGTTAATTATAATAAAACAAAGTCATTTTTATTTCATCTTTCTTCCTTATCTTGCCGAAATTAAGAAGGAAAGAATAGCAAACTTAGGTTTTCATTCAGCCAAGCATTGAAGGCTAGATTGAGGTACGGTTTTAGCTCAGTTTTTAATTATTTTTACGTTTTTTAGATCGTTGCTTCGTATTCGAGCTAGTTCATATCCTAGATTTTGAAATTTTTAAAGATTTATCATGTTTCAATTGTTGAATTCTTGAGTAATTGGATGTTGATGATGGATTTTGGTTAATTGTTAATAGTTAAACTAGTTTTATAAAGTGATTTTTGACAAAAATGCAAAATAAGGATTAAATTGTGAAATTGTAAAATGTGGTCATTAAAAGTGTGAAATAATGAAAGATGTGGGCTTCTAGGAGTCCTTATGAAATTCGAATAGGCATGCTCTGGTACCAACTTGCATGAATTTATAATTTCATGTGATAAGGATTAAATTGTAAATGATATGAAAGTATAGGGGCAAATGTGTAAATTTTCCAAACGATGAATTGTGGAATAAATTGAATAGATTGAATGTTGAATGTATTGAATTTGATATATATAGATTAAGATAAGCCGAGATTGAGTTTAGATCGGGAAAAAGGAAAGATTGACGAATAGCCGTTAGTTGTTATCCGAACGATATGAGGTAAGTTCGTATAATTAGAATTGAACTTCTAAATACTTGTAATTAATTGAAATGTATGTTTATAATTGAGTATTTGATACACTTGGAATACAAATGTTTAATTGGTATAGACTGATTATTACTGAGCCCCGTTTGAACCATATGAATTCGTAGGATACGAGTGACATGTCACTAGGGTTACCGTTTTGGTCGAGCTCCTGCATTTGTTGCGGACTCACCACAGCTGATGCGTCGTTGAAAGCACAAAAAATATCCTATTCCCTAAAAAATAATGAAAAAGAACAGTAAAGGGGAAGTAGGGTCGAATCCTCAGGGACCGGATTATACGAATGCTTGTTTCTCGAAATCTTGGGCAGAATCGTGCCCAAGAAAACCTGCGTTCCTGGAAAAATAAAAATAACAGAATTAAAAGTTTTGATCTGGAAACGAAAATAAAATAAAAACAGAATTGATAAGTCGAATTGGAATTGCGAAAATTAAAATAAAAAATAGAGTTGACTTAAGGAAATTCTTATGGGGAGATTCCAGCCTCCGATTGCCTCGATCCGCCTTGGGTTCAATCCTTGGCTTTTAGATGATCCTTCTCAACCCGAATAAGTCAGTTATAGTGGAAGAGGACACCTACAACCACCAGCTCCAAGGATTTAGACTTCAATTTGGTGGAACCTGACTCTAGCCAACAATCGCTCTTGTGGGATCATCTATGCTAGATCAACGTTTCTCAATGGCGAATCCCAAGTCGTTTTGTCTCTTGGGCTCGCCAACCTCTGACGCAGTAAGCTAACGAACCGACTGTGCAACCTTCTCAAAATATACAAAGCGGCCGTTCCTTGCACACGTTGAAAAGATCACTTTTTAAGGGACATGGACGGAAGCGTCAGCCCCGTAATGCGGAGAAACGATGAATACCCTGTTGAGAAGGCTAAGTACGGATTCTAAACCTCAAGAACCCTTTTTGGGAATTTTTGGCAACCTTTGGCTAGATGGGTTTTAGTGGCTCATGGTTGTGGTGGAAAAGAAAATAAATATATAATAAAAATGGAGATTTTATTAAAAGGAAATATAGAAAGAACAAAAGACTTTTGGGGAGAGAGTTTACAGAAAATGATGAAGCCTCTACTTGAGTCACTTCATCCCCTATTTATAGTGTTAAGACAGATAGACTAGTCCTACTTAAATTCCTAAAGATAATTACAAATAATCAAAGATAAATAAAAATAATTAAATAATCCTTAATAATTATCTTAATATTAATTATCATAATATAATCAAAATAGAGTCTAATAGAATAAAAACTCTTCTTTTTGCATTTCAACCATTGTTTCCTCCATCCTTGCACTTTTAGCACCAACTTTTCCCCATGTCGCACATTGACCCATTTTATCTTTAATTTCACGCTTTTGGCCCTTATTTTCGCTTTTGCCTCCAATTTAGTCCCTATAAGATAAGATAGCATAAATGGCTCAAATTAGCAGGATCATACTCAGAATAAATACATAATTAATACATAAAAATACGTTATTCTAGAGTATTATCAAATTCCCCCTACTTAGCCAATGCTTGCCCTCAAGTATGGTTCCAATCTACCATGAAAGTTAGAATTTGCCCCGAAAGAAATATTACTCCAAAGGTTTATAAAAATTAGTCAAAAATGCATATGAAAAATAAAGAGAACTTCTAAGCTTGCTTTAAGTAAAACAAAAAAAGTATTCTAATTAATACACACAAAAATTTAAAATCGTCTTGAATTATTTCATACTATTTAGGTAAATTACCAAACCTACCAAGACACTCTATTTATTTCCTCCTTAGGTCCCCAACTGCAATTTTATTAGTACTATTTTTTTTCTTTTCTTTTCTCTTTTTTTCTTTTTCTTTTTTTATTTGTTATTATTTATTTACTTAGGAATATATTGAACCTTTTGACGCGAAGAGAGATGACAACCCAAGCACCCCACCTCGGTTACTCAGCCCAACATACTTCTAAAAATTATTTATTTCCAGTTAGCGGAGTTTTACCCATCACGTCACACGACCTTTTGACATGAAGTAGAATGACAACCCAAGCACCCTACCCCGGTTACTCAGTTAGTCACGTTCTAAGCTGCACTCATAACCTTGGAAACATTTATTGTCATTAAACAAAATTGACACGAAATTTTAATTTTGGAGGACCTAAGAGAAATAATCAAGTGTCGAAAATAAGTTTTAGTAACATAATTTAGGCATGCAATTGTATTTAAGTGTCCACTTTATATTAAACTTGATCAATTTTACGAAAAGCAAGATAGAGTCAACTTATTAATCATAATTATTTTTAGCCTAATAAAAATAAAATCGTGGATATAAAACCAAACATGCAAAATCATAACTAACTCAGTAGCCAAGAATCATGCATGTAGGTCAAACAGTGGCAAGTCGTGGTCAAATTCTTGGGCATGAAAAGCGACAGAATATTCTTAAAAAAAGTATGGACAAAATGGAGCCTCAAGCAGCAAACACAAATCTCATCAGAAGACGACAGTAATACGAAGAGTACCTTCCCCTACTTAAAACACATTGTCCTCAATGTGGACGCAAAAGAAATAAATAGGTAGAAAAGTTTAGAAAAACTCCCCGTGTAGCTACTGTCGATTGCGGAGGACTTGTGCGTGAAGGAGACGATGTGGAGGGCTCGGCGGCTTGTGTCGTGGGAGAAGAGGAGGAAGGGGAGGCCGAATGAGAGTGAGGTGGTGTTGGAGAGGAGGTTTGCAGCGGTGAGGAAGATGAGAAAGACGCGCCGAGAGTCAAATCGACAGCTTGAGGTGCGGAGAAGCAGCGTTTGCGTGGGTTAACGGTGAAAGTGGGCTCGACGGCAGCCCGGCTTCGAGTGCGCTCCATTGCGAACGGCGAACGGCGGTTGTTGGTGGAGAGGGGTGAAGGTTTGGCGGCAATGGAGTTTGGGGGAAGGAAATTGGGAAAATATTTTAGGTTTTGGGGTTTTATTTGGCTGAAATGGGATGTTTGGGTGCAGGGATAAGGTTGGCTGGCTGTAGGAATACGGCATTTTGGCTGTAGGGATATTGCATTCTGGGATAGAATAGTATCTGGAATAGAGGCTGTTTGGTATTGTGGATAGGGCTGTTTGGTTCTGACTTGTCTCCATTTTCTTAGTATTTTAGCTCCGTTTTACCTAGATGGAAAAAGAGAAATTTATTAATATTTAAATAAAATAAAAGAAAAATAATAAATAATAAAAATGAAAATAAATAATAAAAGAAAAATAAAGATTGGGTTGCCTCCGAACAAGCGCTTGTTTAACGTCATTAGCTCGACGACTTAAATGGTTCTACGGTGACTCAAAATAAATCTTTTCAATCGTGTGAGCTTGGAAATTCTCATTTTTTATCACATCCACCATATTTGGGTTTAATCATCCTTGCGCCTCTTTCATTGGTTTTATATTTTCCTCTAAGGGGTTAATCCCTTTTAAGTCGGCAATGGTCTCATCATTCTCCAAAAATGTGAATTTGATATGCTGGAGAAGTGGCTTTAATTTCGGATCTGATGCCTGCACAACAGAAGGTAGAAGTTTAGTATCCATAGGAGCCAATAATTTATTAACAGATTCAAAATCTTCAAATATCATTTTAGATTTATCTCCATAAGATGACTCAAAAGTTTTTTCTACTGATGAGTTAATTATGTCGACACGGTTTACGTCCAAGACTTCACTTGGGTGGCTAATAGTGCCATAAACGTTAAACTTCACGATCTTCCCATCAAACTCCATCATGAGGGTTCCGCTTCGTACGTCAATCTTAGTATTTGCAGTACTAAGGAAAAGTCGCCCCAACAAGATGTCTGAAGACCCAGGAGCGTTTTCCTCCTCCATTTTTATCACATAAAAGTCTGCAGGGAAGATAAGTCCATTGAATTTGACAAATACGTCCTCGAGGACTCCTTCGGGATGCACAATGGACCTGTCTGCCAATTGAATGATGACACCTGTTTTTATCAAAAAAAACCTGCGTTAAGTGATTCATAAATAGAATATGACATTACATTTATGGAGGCTCCTAGATCACACATAGCCTTTTTAATTCCCAAATGACCTATTTTGCATGGTATTACAAACATGCCCCTATCCTTACATTTTGCCGGCATTTTTCGCTGTAACACTGCGGAAACATTTTCACCAACATTCACCCTTTCATTACCTGTTAATTTTCGTTTGTTGGTGCAAAGTTTTTTAAGAAACTTAGCATACCTCGATATTTGCTTAATGGCATCAAACAGCAGAATGTTGATCTCGACATTCCTAAATGTTTCGAGGATTTCCTTGTCCTCTTTACCTCTTTGACACTGGTTGAATCGTTCTGGAAATGGAGGTTAAATTTTAGGTAATGGAGGTTTCGGTCGGACCTGTTCGTCTTTTTCGAGTTTTTTCTGGGTGATTTCTTGGCCAAGATTCCTGTCAGGAATTGATTCCAGTACCTTTCCACTTTGCAACGTCACTGCATTTGCGTGTTGTCTTGGATTAGGTTCTATTTGTGACGGCAACTTCCCTTGAGAGTTTAATTTCTCAATTGATATGGTCAATTCGCTTATAGATGCATCAGTTTTTTATTGAAAATCCTTCATTTCTCTTTGGAAATTAAGAGTTTGCTGTTGAAAATCAAGGACATTAGCTGCTAATTTATTGACCATGGTTTCTAAGAAATTACCTAAATCTCGAGGCTGTTGTGTAAGCTGATTTTGGTATGGCTGGTTATACCGTGGGTTGATCCCATAACTCAAGTTGGGATGGTCCCTCTATCCTAGGTTGTAAGTATTAACGTAGGGGTCATATCGTCTCTGTGGTGGCCCAGGAAAATTTCCCATAGCATCCAGATGAGCCATGGTATCATCATACAAACTGGGACATGCATCAGTTGCATGATCAGGAGTAGCACATATTCCGCATAATTGAGTTGTCTTTGTTTTTTCTGCAAGAAGAGTATTCATCATATTAGTAAGTCTATCAACTTTATCTTCTAAGATTGAATTACTTAGCTGGTGAACCCTTCTGGGGGTTCAGGATTAGCTCGGAACTGCTGAGAATTTGCAGCCATTGTGGAGATTAAGTCCCTTGCTTGTTGGGGAGTCATGTTAACCAATACTCCTCCACTAGCGGCGTCTACCATATTCATCTCCATTGGTTTCAAACCTTCATAAAAGTACTAGAGGAGAGATTGCTCTGTTATACCGTGTTATGGGCAGTTCGCACACAACTTCTTGAACCGTTCCCAATAATCGTAAAGAGTCTCTGCTTCTTTTTGCCTTATTCCCACGATCTCTCTTCTTAGCTCAGCTGCTCTAGATGCTGGAAAAAATCTGTTGAGAAATAAACGAGATAAATCAGCCCAAGTAGTAATAGATCCAGGGGGTAAATAAAACAACCATTCCCTAGCTGAATATGCTAGGGAAAAAGGGAAAGCGCGCAATTTAATTTGATCCTCAATTACGCCTTGAGGTTTCATATTCAGACAAACCATATGAAACTCTTTCAAATGTTTATGGGGGTTTTCATTTTGTAACCCTCGGAAAGTTGGCAGCAACTGAATTAACCCTAATTTCAGTTTAAAATCGGTATCCATAGTAGGATATGCGATGCACAATGGTGGTTGTTCTGTCGGAGCTTCGGCCAGTTGCCGAATTATTTGAGCCATTGGTTGACGTGCCAAATTCGGGTTTTCGTTAACCCTAGTCTCAAACACTTCTTCAGGTGAATTGATTTCTACTTTTTCGCTTTCAAAAGTCTGAGTAGGGTTTTCGTTAACCCTAGACTCTGCTTCGTCATCGATTCTGATTTCTAGCAGTGGATTGCATTGAGTCCCAACCACCACTGACTGTTTTTTCCTTAGCTTTGTTTCTTTGCGATTAGCTTTTGCAGTCTTTTCAATCTCCGAGTCAAACGCAAGAGTGCTTGGAGCAGATCTGGTCATAGAAAAAAAAAACAAGATTAGTACGTTATCGATCCCCGGCAACGGCGCCAAAATTTGATGCGTCGTTGAAAGCACCAAAAATATCCTATTCCCTACAAAATAATGAAAAAGAACAGTAAAGGGGAAGTAGGGTCGAATCCTCAAGGACCGGATTATACGAATGCTTGTTTCTCGAAATCCTGGGCAGAATCGTGCCCAAGAAAACCTGCGTTCCTAGAAAAATAAAAATAACAGAATTAAAAGTTTTGATCTGGAAACGAAAATAAAATAAAAACAGAACTGAGAAGTCGAATTGTAATTGCGAAAATTAAAATAGGAAATAGAGTTGAGTTAAGGAAATTCTTATGGGGAGATTCTAGCCTCCGGTTGCCTCGATCCGCCTTGGGTTCAATCCTTGGCTTTTAGATGATCCTTCTCAACCCGAATAAGTCAGTTATAGTGGAAGAGGATGCCTACGACCACCAGCTCTAAGGATTTAGACTGCAATTTGGTGGAACCTGATTCTAGCCAACAATCGCTCTTGTGGGATCATCTATACTAGATCAACTTTTCTCAATGGCGAATCCCACGCTATTTTGTCTTTTGGGCTCGCCAACCTCTGACACAGTAAGCTAACAAAACGACTGTGCAACCTTCTCAAAATATACAAAGCGGCCGTTCCTTGCACACGTTGAAAAGTTCACTTTTTAAGGGACATGGACGGAAGCGTCAGCCCCGTAATGCGGAAAAACGATGAATAGCCTATTGAGAAAGCTAAGTACGGATTCTAAACCTCAAGAACCCTTTTTGGGAATTTTTGGCAACCTTTGGCTAGATGGGTTTTAGTGGCTCATGGTTGTGGTGGAAAAGAAAATAAATATATAATAAAAATGGAGATTTTATTAAAAGGAAATATAGAAAGAACAAAAGACTTTTGGGGAGAGAGTTTACAGAAAAAGATGAAGCCTCTATTTGAGTCACTTCATCCCCTATTTATACTGTTAAAATATATATACTAGTCCTACTTAAATTCCTAAAGATAATTACAAATAATCAAAGATAAATAAAAATAATTAAATAATCCTTAATAATTATCTTAATATTAATTATCATAATATAATCAAAATAGAGTCTAATAGAATAAAAACTCTTCTTTTTGCATTTCAACCATTGTTTCCTCCATCCTTGCACTTTTAGCACCAACTTTTCCCCATGTCGCACATTAACCCATTTTATCTTTAATTTCACGCTTTTGGCCCTTAATTTCGCTTTTGCCTCCAATTTAGTCCCTATAAGATAAAATAGCATAAATAGCTCAAATTAGCAGGATCATACTCAGAATAAATACATAATTAATACATAAAAATACATTATTCTAGAGTATTATCAACAGCTCGTATGAGCTTACGAATATATCAGCTCGTAAGAGCTTACTGTTTTTAGCTCGTTAGAACTTACTATCCATCAGCTCAAGAGGAGCTTACTGTTCATAGCTCGAAAGAGCAGTAAATGATAAGGGATTGACGAATTACTGATTTATATGTACTGTATATCACCGGAGTATCCCTCGAGATTCTAATAGGTTCAACGAGCAATAATTCTGTGATATGGTAAACTACGGTTTATACGAATGAATTGCTATTTATATGATTGAAAGTAAAATGTTATAAATGATGTATATAATGTATGTGAGTTTAATATGATACAATGTAATAAGTAATTACATTGAGTTAATGGATGGTTTCATGAATTTTGGTGACTAAGTTATGATTAATGTTTGTTTTTAGGCATTTGTTAATTGAATTGAATACTTCTTAACTGTTGCCTTGATTATGTATAAATGGTAAGTTTAATTCTGAATTATACGGGCTTACTAAGCTATAAAGCTTACTCTATTCCTTTTTCTATGTTTTATAGAGGCTCATTAGCTTGCTCATTTCAGACAAGTCGGAGTTACATATCACACTATCCAGTTGCCGATTGGTACTTATAAACTTGTGAATATATGTAAATATGGCATGTATAGGCTAGGTGTAAAGATGATAGAGATGGTCATTTGAAATTATAGTTTTGGCACATTTTGTGTATAGGTTAAGCCATGTGAATTGGCTAAACTTGATATTATATTTTGGTAGTTTTGGGCAAATGGTTGATGAATGGAAGTATGCAAATGTTAAATTGAAATATGGTTAGTATGTGAATGGGCAATGCATGTTATTTATTAGGCATTTGAATACTATGTTAAATTGGTGTAAAATGTGTATGAAATGTCATGGATTGGCTGCCTATCGAGTTGTGAAACGTTGCAATTTATGCTTGTATAGGTATGTGCAAATTTGGTGGCAAATTGGCCTTATAAATAGCCTATTTTTATCCACACGGGTAGAGACACGGGCGTGTGTCTTAGCCGTGTGCGACACATGATCATGTTACATGGTTGTGTGTCCCCTGGTGTGGAAATTAAATTAGTATACCCCCTAAATGGCATACGGTCTAGCACACAGGCGTGTGACTTGGCCGTGTTGCATAAGTCAGTATACCCTACAGTTTTGGCACAGCCTAGTACACAGTCTAACACACAGGCGTGTGTAGCCACTTCGAAGGGCACATGGGCTAGATACACGGGCGTGTGGTCGGCCGTGTGACCCAAGTTAGTATGTATACCCTGTTTTCACACGGCCTAAGACATGGGTGTGTCTAGAGCCGTGTGAGGCACACGGTCTGTCCACACAGGTGTGTGACCTTTGAAATGTTGAAATTTTTCTAAGTTTTCAAAATTTTCGTATGCTATCGGTTTAGTCCCAAACCACTTCTAATGCATGTTTAAGGCCTCGTAGGCCCTTATAAGTGACAATGTGTTTGTGATGGAATGGTGTTAGAATATGAATGCATAAATGTATGAGTTTTGTTTGTTAAGTGATGTGTATTGATCTGTAATACCTCGTAACCCTATTCTGACGACGGATACGGGTTAGGGGTGTTACAATACCCGTGTAACTCTCTGACTTGGGTTACACAGCCAACCACACGCTCGTCTGCTAGGCTGTGTGAACAAATTTAATTTTTAATAATTAAGTGCAGGGGTCATACGACCAAGTCACACACCCATGTGCTAGGCCATGTGGCTCACAAGGTTGAGACACACGCCCGTGTCTCTGCTCGTGTGGACAAAATAGGCCATTTTATAGGCCACTTTTCTTACACAAATTGCCTTTCACTTGCAACATCATTTAAACACATTCACAAGCCAATTCATAACTCTCAAACCAAGTCAAATTCTAAGTCTTTTACATGAAATATCATCACATTTGTCCAAGTATTCAATCTTACCTAATTGACCATATAAACATATATGTATGTATGTATTTTACTAATTCATGAAATAATTAACATACTTATATAACTTCCATCATTTAACCATTTCAATACACATAACAAACATGATAAGGCCTTATATATTTACATCAAAATATGCCAAACACTAGCCATTTTACAACCAAAACATTATTGTGCCAACATTGGCTAGTTAACCTATACATGCCATTATATCCAAAATAAAGTTTGTCATTTTATACCAAAACGAGTTGAAGGATAATGTGATTTTGCTCTAACCCGCTTCCAACCTTTTCGAACTTCCAAGTATTATAAAACAGAGAAGATAAAACAAAGTAAGCATTTATTGCTTAGTAAGTTCGCATAACTGGAAATTTAACTTACCATTCATTTTTATTAAATAAATATATAAATAGCATCCAAGCAATTTTTGGCTTAAAGCCTAAAACACACAACTTCACCAAATCATGTTAGTCAAGTAATTCACATAAATACTAAGATTATGGACGAGCTCATCATATAATAACTTTCATATACATATGCTTTCCATATCATAATTCCATATTAAATGTACATTTCCATGAAAAATCATTTCAAGTTCAGTTTAGCCATATCAAAACTTTACCCGTTGAATGTATTTGAAATATCGATGGATATGCTCATGTAGTACACTTAAAGTGTACAAAACTGAAATTCGTCAATTCATATCCAAGGGTGCCCATTAGGGCACATAATCAAGAAGCACTCTCTCGAGCCATATAACAGGATGCTCATGTGAGCCATGCAACAGAAAGCTTATTCAGGCTATAACAGGAAACTTATAAGAGTTTAAAACAGGAAGCTCATTGAGCTTAACAGGTAACTCCGAAGAGTTATTATCAGGGAGCTCTGAATAGCCATATAACAGGAAGTTCAAGCGAGCCATATTAGGAAACTCACAAAGAGCCTATATCAGGATGCTCATAAAGAGCTGCGTTTGTGTCCGCAATATATGCAGGATCACAATCGATCATATAACAGGACGTTCACAAAAAGCTACGGTAGTCCGCAACACATGCAAGATCACTATCGATCAGGATACTCGCAGGAACCATATAACGGGAAGCTCGAGAGGGCTTATAACAGGATGCTCGTAAAAGTTAAAGTGTAACACCACTAACCCGTATCTGACGCCGGACTAGGGTTAAGAGGCATTACCGGACATATCGGACATTTTACGCTCATCTCACAACATCAATCATACAATATCAATTCATAAGCAGTCATACTCATATAGTCCCTTTAGAAGGTCTACGAGACATTAAACATGCTTTAGAGAAGGTTCGAGACTAAACCAGTCTCATACGGAAACTTTGCAGAATTTAGAAATTTTTTCTTTCAAAATAGGGCACATACCCCTGTGGCTAGGCCATATGCCTCACACGGCCGTGCCTTAAACCATGTCTCATCCCCGATCTAAGTTCGTTTTCTTTGGTTCTTGATCTATACACATTCAAATTTAACTCTTTTATTCACCAAATCATTTAATTCAATCCATATACAAATATTTAGGGCATTTTACAAATTAGCCCTCATATTTTCACATTTTAACACTTTAGCCCTCATTTTACAAAATCACGAAATACACATAATTTACTCACACCCAATCTTGGCCAAATTTCATACTAGTCCCTAAGAGCCCATATCTTTCATTTATTTCACATTTTAACCCTTCAAAGTTTCATTTTCACAAATTAGCCCACAATAATCAATTTCATCAAGAATCCCAATACAAAACATATTTATCAATCATCAAGCTTTCATATTTCACCAACTATCAACCCAAAGGAAACATATCTATCCATGGCATATCTCAAAATCATCATCAATTTCAAAAATTCAAGCATGGGCTAGCTAGAACACTTAACAACGATCACAAAAACGTAGAAATTATCGAAAACAGATCAAAAGCTATACTTTAATTAACCAACATAAGTGTCGAATGCTTTTAAGTGTATAAACCCTATTTTCTCTTCTTATTTTCGGTGGAAACAACAAAGATGAACGTCATTTTTTTCATTTTGTTTTATTTAATCATAATTTATACATCATTTACCAATTTACCCTTTCTTTAAAACATTTAAAATCCACCATCCCATAAACATATATGTCCATTCATAAATTCAATGGTCAAATTGCATTTATAAGGACTTCCCATCTAATAAACCATATCAATTCGGCACATATATCAAGTAGCACATAACTTTTGCATTTTTTTACAATTTAGTCCTTTTATCAAATTCAGCACACAAACAATCAAATTTTTATACAAAACTTTCACACATACTTAATCACATACTGTAAATACTGAAAATAATATTAAAATATTTTTCTGACTCGAATTTATTATCTCGAAACCACTGTTCTGACTAGGGTCTAAATCGGATTGTTACATAAAGTGTGTCCGCAGTATATGCAGGACTACGACCAATACGAAAAATCCTGTATCCATTGAATTTTATTTATTCAAATGGGACTTAATATTTATCGGGTATTTTCGGATATGTGACTGATTTTCATACATAAGACATTTATACAATTCACACATACACAACATTCAATTCAGACATATTAATATACATAATTTAGTTACACGAACTTACCTCGTCACTTGCTCGTATATGATTTTCTACTAATCCGACACTTTTTCTTTTCCTCGATCTAACTCCTTATTTGATCTTTCCGGATCTATATAAATGAATTTAACATCAATTTAACACATTTCACACTCAATTCAATCTAATTTACATCTTAGGCAAAAGTACCATTTTGCTCTTATACTTTTGATTCATTCCAATTCCGTTCTTAGGTTCAGAAAATGAAATTCATGCAATTTAATCCTTATTCCAAGACTAGTCAAAATTTTCATATAATATTTACAGCCCATGTATTTCATAAAATTCAAAAATTTTCCACGAATTTTACATCTTTACAATTTAGTCCCTAAATCATAATTTCATGAAAATTTCCTTTACAAAAGCTGTTTATCAATCAACAACCTTTCATTTTCTACCATAAATTTCAAAATTTTAGCATACTCATCCATGGTAAATTTTTAATACTTTGATAACTTTGCAAATTAATCCCCAAAATAGATAGATTAGGTTATCAGGATCTCGAAAATATAAAAATTACTAAAAACAGGACATGATTACTTAACCAATTAAGCTTGCTTGAAGTTCTCTCTCTAACTAGGGTTTCCATAGAAAAATTTTGGGGATGAAGATGAAATAAGATGATATTTGCTTATTTTCATCTTTAATTAATTCAATTTCCAATTTAGTCCTTTTCTTTTATTAATTTTTCATGGATGAATCATCATAAATATCTACTAACTCCATTTAATGGTCTAATTTTCATATAAGGACCTCAAATTTTGAATTCTATAGCTATTTAATCCTTTTAGTTACTAGAACTCAACTTTTGCATTTTATACAATTTGGTCCTTTCTATAATTACACATGTAATCGGTAAAATTTTCGCAACAAAATTTTCATACGTTATTTCTATCATAATGCAGACCATGCAATAATATTAAAATAAATTTTCTTTCTGACTCGGATTTGTGGTCCCGAAACCACTATTCCGGATTCACTAAAAACGGGTTGTTACAATTTTATATAACCAATTAATATTATTGTATTTGAAATTATTTAATCTAATTCATTTGATATATTTAATATTTTATATATTAAATATTTTTCAAAAAATTTGATAAATCCGAAACAGTGCAACAAAACATATCGGTATCGAAACATATTAGTTCCAATAGGAAAATGATGTGCTACCGATGCGATATTGACTACCTTGCTTTAAAACTTTTAGGACACTTTAAATTTTTGAAATTTTGAAATTACTAAATAGATATACAAATTTTTAAGGTTTTATTTGGAACTTTCTTTAATTTTACTATCGAGGTAAGCCCCTAGTTCACATCATGAGACACAAACCAAAATTGTCCTCCCTGAATATCCACAAATCCCTCAAAGCTTTGCCAAGTTCCACCTTTTAAGTTCACCTCCACGTATTTGAACCTGAAACATAACACATAAGAAGTACACTTTGCAAAACAACTATCAATTGGTGTGATATGTTTTGAGTTCAAATATGTGGCACAGATGAAGGAGGCAAAACCTTAAGAGAATTATGGGTGCTAAAGAGGACCATTTTGATTTGTATCTTGTGACCTAGCCTAATAGGTTAGATTGAGTTGTACATAAAAGGCATTTTTTATGTTACAACTGTCAACTAATATATATGTTTTGTGAAATTCACTTATATGTGTTGTATTCCATATTTGAATCTATTAAAGTATATTTGTGGGTAACAACACCTTGAAATACTTGTAAATACTCAAATAATACCAATTCAATTATGTATTCATTGTTGGAAATTGTAGATTGTAAATTTAATTATTGATGAACACTTATTCAAATTTAGAAAATGACGATTTATCATTCAATGGATACATTTCCATGAGACATATTTCTTCTAAAATGTATGTTCAACATGAAGGGTTGTGACTCCTCAAAATAGCATCCATTGAGTGCATATAAATAGAGGGCCTATGGTGGTCACAAAAATCATTACAGCCAATCCTATTTTCAAAAATTAGAGTAAGAATTAGAGAATTACTTGATTTTGCTAATCAAAGGAAATTAAAAAATTTCGTTGTATCCCAGGAAGACCTTTGTCTTAAACCTCTAGCAAATTTGTATGGGGCAAATAGTTTTTTTTGAAAAGCGTCACCTGCGCCCTCGAAGTCTACTGTTTAATTCAATATCGTCTCCATATCTATTTTCTCCGCTCAATATATCCAGCATTCACAACACTACCTTGGCACCTTTTTATGCCATAAACCCAACTTATAGATATTAAAAAGTGATGGCAGTTTTAAGTGGTCGGCGTTTCTTGCTTCGTGAACTTTTTTTCCCCTTACGTAAAGGGTTTAAAGTTTTAACAAGATGGGATGTCAATCATAAATGCACTACACATTTCTTTTCTCCATATCACTTCCTTACAAACCCCAACCCAAGCAAAACAATTGGTGGGTAGCAGATGTAATCAAAATTGAAAATAAAATAAAGTGGGTTTGGGTGAGATATGGTTCAGATTTTAGAAGCATTGGATAAGATCACGTGGGGGGTTTTGAGTCGTTTTCATGAAAAAGAAATGAGGATTTTGTTTTGAGTGCAATGGCTCTCCACCTACTTCCACATTTCCATCATTTATTTCTTTACTTGCATTACCAATTCTTCACCTACTCACTTCCATCTTCTACTGCCTCTCCTTTATTTATTTGAAATGAATATCTTTTTCTTAAAATTCTAGCTTGTGTCAACTTAATTTCTCATGATTTGGGCCCAACAGAATGCTTGAAATTATTATTTTAGGCCAGTTAATTAATTTGCTTGGGAAAGGCCTATGGATGGGCTTTGACCTGGGTAATGTACACGAGTCTTCATAAAATAAACTTACTACATTCACAATTGAGGGTAGGGATCCAACTCAAATTTTCATGCTACATAAAACCTTGTAGACTATTCTTTTTAGTATATCAAATTATCCCCAAACTCTCTGAGTTCTTATATTTTTTCCATAATTTAAATGTACTGGAAAACACTTTTTACACTTTTTATGTAATAAATTAAGGGGATGGTTCATGCAAATTATCTCAAGTTTTAAACACCTCAAATATATGCAATGAGATAAGTATTGATCTTGCTATTAGTCTTTGTATTTTACAAAAGTTGTGGGTTAAGTCCATGTACTTTGATTTGGTCATTTTTAGTCCCTCCACTTTTCAAATTTTAAAATTTCAATCATCACCAGACGATAATAGTTAAATTAATTAAGCTATGCTATTTTCACAATTTGATGCAACAAACATATTATCATACGTGTGATGTCACGTCAACTTGTTATTTCCAGACTGAAATTTTTACTTTGAAAAGTAGAAGGGCTTGCAAGGATCCAATTGGAGAATATGAGGTAAATCTACAATTGTACACATAGTACAAGACCGGTAATTAAATTTAACCAAATGGACTTAACAAATATTGTTTGGGTCAAGAATAAAATTTCTAAATTTGAAAAAGTAAAGGAACTAAAATTGATTGAATTAAAATATAGGAACTAAATTTATAACTTTCACAAAACACAGGGACTAGTAGCAGAATTTAACATAATCTTGATGTTGGGCGGTGAAATTAGCACAAGCGGGAGGAATCCATAAACCAGCCCCATAAGATACTCCACACTGCAAAGAGTGCTCGGCCTTCAACCCTATCACAAGTTCACTATATTGTTATTTTCGAGTTGAAGTTATTTTAAGTTAAATTTCAAGTTTGATTTGTTTTCGGTTTAATTTATATTCAATGTAATTATATATAAAATTTAAATATTTATATCTCGAAATAAATTATTTGTTGATTGTATTTTAAGCAAATTTTTGTTATAATATACTATTTTCAATTATATTTTAATTTAAATTAAAATTTGTTATTGTTAGCTGTTAAAATAAGAATTATATTAAATTAATTTATTATATAAAATAATTTTTTAAAATAATTTTATTATAAAGATATAACATATTACAAGTTAATTATATTAAAATTTCAAATAATGAATTAGATGAACTTGATTATTAACTAATACTTTATAATTTATATTATTGTTCTCATTGAAATAAGAAACTTTTATGCTTACCAAAAAAAGCATAACTTGACATTCTATTTTTATTATTAAAGACATTATAGTTTGAATTCATATAAAATTTTGAATATATATATATAATAAATAATAAAATATAATAATTATTTAAAAATATATATTACTTTAAATTTTAAAATATATTGTAACACCCCTTAACCCTTATCCGTCGTCGGAACAGGGCTACAAAGCATTACTGAACTTTTCAGATCAAATACGAACATAATACAAATCAATTAGCATACATTTCATAAATTAATCATATCGTCCAACACAACTAGCTTCGTAAATATTTTTAGTAAATATTTACGAATCCGTTTTGTGAAAATGGAAACCCGAAAATGCACTTTCCTATACCCATAAATTTTAGGTTGTTACATGCATAATATTTTATTGTATTAATATTTGATGACATAAATGATATGTTTTGAGTATAAAATTTTAAAATTACAATTTCACTAACTATAAAATATTATTTGTCCCAACTAATAAAAGTTTAAACTTTTTTTTTCTTTGATAACAAAAAACCTTTTTTTTATAATTTCTCTATTGCCTCGTTTGATTACAAGTGTAAGAACATGGGGAAATTTATTTATTATATATGTCACATCTTAAAATTGGGTTAGTGAGCCGGTATCCAATCCGGATATCGGAATTGGGTTAGAAGTGATTAATAAATTTTGATAAAATATTAAAATAATTTTCGGGTCCAAGAATTTAGGTCAGGAAATTACGATTAAGGGTTCAATTATTAGTTTTTTTTAAAACGGATTTTAAAAATGAAACCAGATTTGAAAATAATTAAGAAATGGGCTTTAATTTGACACTGAAATTTGGCACAAAAATGATGAAATCTGAAATATTGAGTTAATTTGTTGTTTTAAATTGATTTTTTACTCACTTTGAACTAATTAGAAGGTTTATAAACTCAATTTTATAGATCATTAAATATTTTTTATGAATGGGATGTTTTTCCCTTTTTAATGTTTGTGTAAGCTCAAATTTTCCGGAAAAGTTAGATCTGGTAAATAAGATGAAATCGATGGCTTGGATATGTTATAATAAGATATTTAGGATGCTTAGAAACATGTTTAGGGATTAGGATAAAAAATTAGATGTCAAAAACACTTATTTCGGTAAAACTAGTTAGTTTTCAATAGTGAGAAAAAGGAGTTGAGATATGCATTTTCGTAGATATTTGATTGTGTTTGTAGCTGTAAATGATGTGTTTGTAATGTTTTTAATACATGTGCATGTTGGAAAATTTGGACATCACATATATAATAAGGACAATTACATGTTATTATTTATTATCATGATAGGTTAGCCCAAAATTAAAAGTGATCTAATTTGGTTAGGATTTTATTGGGCTTTTATTATCAAATAAAGTATGGGATAACTATGTGTAGATACTCTTCTAATCAAATTCTAATTAATGATGGGCTAATTAGAATTTGATTAGAACTAATATGCTAAGGTTATAAATATTAGGGTTATGGTCCCCAAATTACACACAAGATATCTTTTCTAATATCCCATCATTAGGAAAGAGAGAGAGCAAATATTCTCTGAATTTCTTGTGTGCTAATTTGGAAGATCAAATCCCCAAGATTCAGTAAAACTTCAAGGAATTCATGGATTCAGGTACGCTTCCGCATTTAGTTTTATTCTTCATTTATTCTTGATGATTTGACATGATAGATCCTGGTTTATTCAGTTTTATTTTAGATTTATTTTACAAATCTAACAGTGCAAAGTTCCAAATCAATCAAGAGCCTCTACAAGCAAATTAAAGGGCAAAGAAAAGCTTACCTAGTCTTTGATGATTGCATGAAAGTAATTCAGTGAGTGGTCAGATTTGTTGCATCTAAGCACGAATCCTTAGGTTAAATGGGAGCTTAGGTTAGCCTAAACATCTATCCTAAGTTCTGAGTGTAAGTTTCCCTATTTGTTCTATTATCATTATGAAATTTATGCTTATGATATGTGATATGATATGTGATGCATATTGAGATGTTTATGTGAATGCTAAATGATTATGACGGACTATGATATGAGGCTTACTAATTTGATGCACATTATATGAAATTTATGAGAAAATGACTTATTGAGCATTATGTGAGCACTTGAAAATGCATTATAAAGAATATGAAAATGTTATGATCATATGTATATGATAAGTGAAAGTGTGCATAAACAATAATTATATGTGTTTTAAGGGATATGTTGGCATTGTGTGTAACATCCTGGAAAGGGCCTATGCATTTTCGGTTTAATTGTACGAAGTGACATGTTTTATGTACTAGGAATAAATTTCGAACATTTCTGGAAACCCGGAAATGAATGGAAATAAATTGGAAATGAACATTTTTGGAAACCTAGAAATGCATAGACATGAACATTTTTGGAAGCTAGGAAATGATTCAAAAATGGAAAGTGAACATTTCTGGAAACTTGGAAATGTAAGAAAAATGGCAAGTTACAGAGCCGATCGAAAATTTTAGGAAACTTAGAAATGATGCCGAAATGTCAAATTTTAAAATTCAAAATAGGAAATAAGGGCTAGAGGGCCTTAAAAGAAAAAGATGGAGAAGTTTGACACACAAACAGGCTTGGAAAAGTGGCCTGAAGATGCCACTTAAGGCCTAAAGAGATGGCGTCACATGCAGGGAAATAGGCCTGAGTTCGAGTCACTTGAGAAGCAAATAAATAAGTTTTATTTTTGCTTCCAGAAGGCTGAGGTGGACGGTATGGGTTTCTAGAAAAGGAAGAGTTTTATTTGCATAAATATGTGAATAATAAGTGATAAATAAAGGATTTTCTTTTAAGATAATTGAGGAGATAATTGATGGATTAAAGGCTTTTATCTTTTAAATAAAAGAGATAATATTATCAAAAAGAGGAGTGGTGGCCAAGTAAGGGACTCCTAGGCTGATAACTTTGGCTATAAAAGGAGGGCAGGAGGGCTACTCATTCACTTTTGCTTCCTCTTTGCCGAAATTTTCCTAGCTCTCTCCCCCTCTCTGCCGAATTTTTCTTTAAGCAAGATCCATCTTCTTTTCTTCTATTTTCTTCTCTGTTTCTACTGTCAAAGCCGAATCTTTGTTGATTCTAAGTAAAGGAGCAATCAACTACAACATCAAAAGGGTTTCTACAACTGTCGAATACAAGGATCAAGGATCTAAGGTAAGATAAATTTATTTGATTAAGGGTTATGATGTATATGTTAGATTAGATCTAACATGAAGATTTCGACAGACATATAGGGCAAGGAATCCTCTTCAGATTTGGAATTTGTATGGTAAGTGATATTCGGCCAAGGCTTAATTTTGGTATTTAGAATTATTTTCCATTATTTCAAAAGCCGGAAACTGACATGGTTACATGTCTAGTGATAGCCGATTTCAAGGAAAAAGAATACTAGCAAATTTTTGGGACTTGATCATCCAATTCGGCAACAAGGTAAGTAATACAAATCCTACTAGGATTTGGTTTTTAAGCCAAATAGGTTTGTTAATATGTTTTAATATTTGGCCGAATTTAGGAGATAAAGATCTAGATCGGTAGATCGTTCTTCGGGATTTCAAGGAATCTATTAAGCCAATCAGGTGTGTACTCACATTAACTTTCAATATATCATATGGCAATTATTTTAATATATGAATATGCATAAGAATGTGAATGTGGCTAAGTACCACAAATGTGGTAAGAGTACCCAGGTACGTTTCCTACTTTCGATAGGACTACGAATATGTTATATTTTAACATGTGAATAATGAGAAATTAAGTATGTTATGCATGATATAAATTTATGGGGCATACGGGATCTATGTGAAAGGGGAAGAAGGTGTTGACTTCGGTCTCACCAACGGAATATGGTGACTACGGTCACAAAATTTGAATATGGTAACTCCGGTTACATTATCTGAATTTGGTAACTTCGGTTACATTATTTGAATATGGTGTCTAATGACACAAATTATATGGGCGATGAGCATGTCGACTGCAGCGACTGCCTTCGATGGTGTGTAGCGGATGGAGGGTTGACTTAGTAGTCTCCACGGTGTGACTGGCAGGTACGGGTGGTGTGTAGCGGATGGACCATTAGGCTTGGGTTTGGGTTGCATCATTCATTTTATATGAACATGAACTTGATATGAACTTGTATGCCTGATTTGTTGAATGTTAATGTTGTGTACACATTGAGTCTGTTGACTCACCCCGTTGTGGGAACTATTTTTAGGTGATGAACAGTGACGGACCGGGACGGTAGACCTTGAGGTGGCCATGCATCCATTTGAAGATTTTATTTAATTTGGACTCTATTTCTTTTAGTACTTTTTATTATTATTGGGTTTTACTTGATGTAATAAGGCCATAAGGCCCAGTGGATTTTCTTTATTTCTACTTTATTGTTAATCATTTTGTTACAAACGAATGGTGGATTAAATTCTAAGTGAAATATATTTTTATAAACCTTAAAAATTATTTTGTCACCTTAATACAAATTGGATTTTTTTTAAATAAGATTAAATGGGCTC
Organism: Gossypium australe; assembly: GCA_005393395.2. Lineage (NCBI taxonomy): Eukaryota > Viridiplantae > Streptophyta > Magnoliopsida > Malvales > Malvaceae > Gossypium > Gossypium australe. The sequence continues at coordinate 86,409,452 of CM016618.1, read as the reverse complement.
CCAATCTGAGCCCAATCCACAACAACATTTTTCCAAAAATTATACAAATTTTCTCTAAGTCACAAAGAATTTGAAAACCGGTTTACTTAAGGAACATACCAGATCCGGTCCAGGCTCGTGGGCCGGGTGTGGGGTGTTTCATTGTGACCTCTTGGAACCATTGGATATCAAGATTGTGAGTACTCACCACTTTCTGGTTTTGGTTTGGGTGTTAAGGCCATGGGACTGATATGGACTCTATGAGTCATTGGTTGTGTTTAAAGGTTGTTAGCTATATGCTACACGTACGGGATATGCTGGTTGTGTTTGGAAGGGTGTTGGCTATATGCTACACATTCATGGGATATGTTAGACTCTTTTGAGTCAAGGTTGTGTTTGAAGATCTGTTTATCCAATGCATTATGTTATATACACGTTTCATTGTCACAAAATGGCAATATATCATTATGAATGAAATGAGTTATTCTTATTGTTATGCCATGAATGAATGATTGATATAGTATGCTTTCTTTTAACCATGGAGAATGTGTTTGTTTGTGGCTTCTTTGAGCACTCGTTGAGCTTGAATATGCTCACACTCTCTTATGGATAATTTGCAGAAAAATAGTTGGCAACAAGGAGGAGAAGTGAGCCTTCCAAGTGATCCAAAGCAAGGCAAAATTCCCTTTGAGTATGTGTTGTGTTTGCAACTACAATAAAGAAAGCAATGTGGGACCATAATTAAGGGATTAGGCTTCATGTTTTTGCTGGTTTGTAAAAAGGACTTTTATTACTGGTTTGTGGTTGAATGATTGTTTGGAATAATACTTGAATATGCATGATATGTTGGCTTAAGTTGCTTGATGATTTGTGTGTATGTCTGTTAGTCAATTATTGACGTAGATGATTAAATTGGATGTTGGATGCCTGGACAAGTTCTAAATGGCCATTTGGTATGTTTTGAACCATTAGTTCACTTAGAAATGCATGAGATGCAAATTTGATATGTTGAGTAAATTGAATTGTTACTTTAGGAAAGCATGTTAGCATAGCAACTTGCCTATAAGGTCAAAGCTTAATGTGTGTTTTAGTGTAATTGAGCATGTGTTGAATGACCAATGCTGTTATATGACATGTTAAAATAGGGAAATTGACATGAAAACACGAAATGGTATGTCTAGTTTAGTGTCAAAGTGTCATATGCGATGACCCATAATCAACATTACGACGAGGGTTCGTCTTCAGGACGTCGTTTAACGCACCTTCATGACAAAAAGCCTCTCCTCGATGACATCATGACGTGAAATCTCGCATGGTTGGGACGTGACAATCTAAGTATTTTGACTTGTTTTGTTACTTTTGCAATTGAGTCTTGATTTTTATGCAATGAAATTGGACCCTTAAATGCCATGAGTTGCTATGAAATTTTGCAGGATTAAGTTTATGTTTAATTTCATAATTTTCTTAATTTTTTAAAAAGGTTTTTCTAAATATTTTACTAAATTTATGAATTAGTCCTTAAATCCTTGTTTTAAAATCAAATGAGTTTTACTTATCGGGTTTAAATGATTCTTTTAAATATTGTCTGCATTAATACTCTATTGTATGTATGAATGTCTAGTTTGATGTTTTACAAGCATTCCCATGATGAATGTAAAATGACGAAATTACCCCTAAGTGATTTTTTTATATTTTTCTTAGAGAGCATGATTCTAGGGTCCGTATGTTTACTTTTTCTTGATGATTGATGTATGGTGTGATTGGTGGTTCTATGATGTGATTAGTGGCTGGTGAGGAGAGTCACGCAAGTGGCTAATGTGACGTTCTGGATTCAGGTCGGATCGTCCCGGTCGGGTTTGGGGCGCCACAATATATGTATTACAATAGTTAGGCATAAAATAAAGAATAGTTAGTATGAATTTAAACTTGAAATTAGAATGATAAGTAAAAACTTTTGAAAAACTAAGACCTCTTCAAAATAAGTGAAATTTTTTCCTTCTTTTGCAAAAAAAAAAAAAAAACAAATCATGGAAATGGCTAAATATTACCAACTGAGTTAGAATTTATTCTTAACTCATATACTAAAACATGTATAAAAAATAATACTCTTAACTAGGGGTGAGTATTCGATCGAGTCGAGTCGAATCGAGTCAAAAATTTTTGAGTTAGTCGAGTTAACAAATCCTATTTTAGCAACCGAATTTAATTTGAATTTTTTTCGAATCGAGTCAAAAAATTTCGAGTCAAATCGAGTCGAGTTAACAAATCCTATTATTTATACTTAATGTTGCGATTAGATGGACCGATTATTTAACTAGTAGACAAAGTACAAGATTATTTAACTACATGCACAATATAATGATTTTGCCTCTTAACTTAATGGGTAAACATTTATCAAAACGACGTAGTTTTTCATTTTAACTTAATTATTTTGAATTTAACTTTTAAAAAAGTAAACATTTATCAAAACGACGTAGTTTTGTCTTTTCTTATTCAGATTTTCGGATAACTCGAATTGTGTAATTCATATTCGAGTTAAACTGAAAAACTTAATTTTTTATTCGAGTTGATTCGAATAACTTGATTAACTCAAATAACTCGAACTATTTAATTCAAAATTTGAAATTTTTATTAAGTTTTTCGAATCGAATCGGATTTTGCTCACCCCTACTCTTAACAAATATGGCATAATTGTTTTATCAATAGCTTGATAATATAAATATTTCTTAGATCTAAATCAACTAAATTAGAAATTAAATTATCCAATTTAAATTTATATTCCAAGAATTACAAGCTAAATGCAATGACAAATGATTGAAGAAAATAACTTGGAAATTAGGTACTAATATCATTGAATTTTTGGTGTTTCTCTAATAGTGGTAATCTCATTTTCTCAAAATTACTATTTCATTACATATAAAAATAATTAATTAATTTATTAAGAAAAATATTTGTATAGAACTACTTTGATAAAAATATATGATTATAGTTTGATTATTTTATTTTTATTACTAAAATAGGAATAAAAATCTCTTTCCCCTCACTTTAGTTATGGAGATCCCTTCTAAAAGGTGGCACAGGCTTGTCAAAGTAGTGCACATAGATTGGAAACTAACCACGTTGGTAGTGAGAAAACAACCAACTAAGCAATGCTTGTTGGTCAGATTTGACTCTATAGAATTTAGATTAATCTGTCACGCTTCCTCCTCACTATCATCAATATGTAAATCTGCCGAAGCATGCTCCATCACATCTACTGACGACCCAAAAGGATAGATCCACCATACTCTCCAATAGCCACAATTGAAAACCCACTTGTTGAAGGGAGTTGAGTCTTGGACACTTAACAGAATGTATTATCCCACTTGGGGGATTTGTTAGTGTTTTTATCTTTTAAGTCCCTTTAAAGGCATGAGTTTGAGCCCCATTAAGGCCAAAATGATAAAACATTTCCTTGGTGTCTACCCTAGTGATCGTATGTCAGAGTTTTAAAATTTATATAATGAATGATCGAGCCTAAAAACTAACTATGACAATGACTTGAGGCAAGTGCACCTATCGAACAGTAGTATAGTTAAGTGGCAAGAACGGAATGTCGAACCCAAAGGAACCAAAAGTACTAATACTAACTTTCTTTTAATTATTTAGCCTAAGAATTAAAGGAATTTGTTATTTAATCTAAAATTAACTAACTACTAAGCTAAAGATGCTAAGACAAAGAGAATGAATTTGGGAAAATACTTGTGGGAAAAACCAATTGATTAAGACAATACCCAAGGAAGAATCCACCTAGACTTCACTTGTTATTTAACTCTGAAACAGACGATTTATTCACTTGACTTGATCCGTAGGATTCGCTAATTTATATTAATACCTTTCCCGAGGCTACTAATATCTAACCCTAGGTTGATTAGTTGAAATCTCTTTCTAATTAAAACCCCTAGAATTGCATTAACTCGATCTATGGACTCCCATATTAGGTTTGACCCTAATCCGGCAGATTTTCGTCATCCTATCTCTAGGGTTGCGATCAACTCCGCTTAATTATGCTAGATCTACTCTTAGACAGGGTCTATTCCTCCTCTGCCTAAGCATATCAATACTTGAATTAATATCCTGAAATATCAAAACAAGAATTAAGAACACATAATTAAGAACAAATCAAGTATTTATCATATAGTTCAGAAAACAATAACAAGATCCATTTTAGGTTTCATCCCCTTCAGGTATTTGAGGGGTTTAGTTCATAATTATAAAAGAATACATCTCAAAAGAAAATATAAAACAAAACATAAGAAAACCCTAAAACCCCCTGAAAGAATTGAAGGGAAAATCCTCCGTCTTGAGTATGACTCCGGCTTCTTGAGATGAATCAACTGGCTTCCTTTGAGTAAATCCCACAATTCTGGCCTCTCTGGCTTGGTTCTTCGGCCTAACTGGACGCCCCTTGAAGGTTGGCCTCTAGGGTGTTTATATAGACTTTTGGAATAGCTTTCTTTGCCTCTAAGTACCCTATTCCGAATAGAATTAAAACAGGTCACGTCAGGGACACGCCCATGGCACACGCCCGTGTAAGTCAATGTCAGGCCGTGTTCGGGTCTGTTAAGGAGGCACAGCCGTGTGGCTTAGGCCCAGGCCGTGTGCAATTCGTACTTTGGTCCATTTACTCTGTTTTTGGCCCGTTTCTCATTCTTTTCATCCTCCGGTGCTCTCCTAAGTATAAAACATGAAATCAAAGGATTAGGAGCACCAAATTCCACAATTCAGGGAATAAATCATCCAAAAGTATGCTAAATATGGGATTAAAATATGTATATATTACGATTTATCACCTAGGCACTTCCAATAAGCTCTGTGAATCCCTTTAGGCTTTCCTCAGAGTTAGGAGACGAAACCTCGAGGCTAAAACCAAGCATAGACACTTTGAGAACAATACCCAATTATTCAAGGCTCAAGTCAGCTGCTTAAAGAATGATACTTCAAAGACTTCTTCTAATAAGGGAATCGATTCCCCTTCAACACCACCTAAGCTCGAAAACTACAACACTTGATAAGAAACTCGAAAAAAGGAAAGAAAAAAAAAACACATGCTACAAGAGCAAATAAAAGAATGTGCTACAAAAATAGACCAAAGAGACATAAGCAAACTTAATTAGAAAATTTCAAATTTGTAAAAAGAGATAGGATTAATTCGAGGAAGATGTTCTATAAGTGGAATAATTAAATCACATTATGGCCAAATATGATAAATTTTAAATTATATTTCCTATTTTTTAAAATGGGTTAAAGAATGACAAATCATATAAAAAATGGCAAAGAGCATATGTCATGTCATCTTAAATATTTAAAAGTAAATCACGAAATAACACAAAAAGTTAATCTTATGACTAAAAATACACATTTCAAAAAAGGGTTGTAAATGGCATACCGTTTTATAAGATTCTTCTCATCTTTAAATATTAGTTTGTCTTAGAACTAAAGAAAATATTAGCTTGGTCATATTTTATAAAAAGTCCCTAGACTATGTGCTTTTTTTATAAAAAGTTCCTAGAATTTTTTTGAATTTAATCCTTCTACTATTTTTATTTTTTCAATATTTCTATGTATATTTTTAATCCTAAGATCAACTTTTTTTTATTAATTCCGTCAAATGATACATGGCTTATTGTTTTAAATACGTGGTAATGTGGCATATATACATCTTGGCATTTTTAGTATAAATGGACAAGTGTTTTTCTTCTCCTTTTATGTCTTTTTTTTATATATGCAAAAAATTATACAATGAAAAAAATGTCAAATTTAAAAAATGAATTATTTGATGGAATTAATGAAGAAATATCTTAAATTGAAACTACATATTTAAAAAAAAAAACCCTAAAAATAATAAAATTATAATAAAATAAATAAGTTTTTCAAAAGCACAAAATGCAGGAACTTTCGTAAGGTTTTACATAATAATTTTAGCTTTGTATGGTAGTGGTGTGATGGATACAAATACACCCTAAATTTAGTCATGCTCCAATTTATTCACTTAACCAAACCATACAATTCATTCTTTTTCTCTAAATAGTAAATTCTTCAAATGTTTAAATTATTTTCATATAAATTAAAGAGTTATTCGATACTTTTAATTAAAATTTTCATTTATCTCTACAATTAAAAATTGATGGAACTGACAGACTAAACAGTTATATATTACGTTCTATGTGTACCTCATGTTGATATATAAAGACTAATTTTTAATAATATAAATAAATAATTTTTTAATAAAAATACTAATTTACTCTTTGAATAATACAGAAGCACTAATTTACTCATTTTTATCTGACTTTTAATGTAAAACCATCTATAAAATTTTTAACTTCCATTACATAATATTTGGGTACCACTTACTTTTTTCCCAAGAGCACATTAGTAAGAGGTTGAATCTTCAAGTACTCTTGTAATATATTGTGACATAATTACAATTTTTTTTTTTTCATTTCAAAACTAAATAAAAACAATCCTTATCAGTATTAGTCATGAACAGGTGAAGGCTGAGCTCCCCGCAGCATTAACTTGTAACATGTTTCTGCTGCATTTACAAACATTGTAATTCATATCATATTCTTCTCACACAAGCCACCCCCAAACAGTCACCAACATACCAAACCTCTTCCATTTATTTAATATATATATATATATATATATATATATATATATATGGAGGGGCGTATATATTATATAATCTTTTGTAGCTTGTGCCACACAATGAACAGTAGTGGAACCCCTCATTCTCTCTCACTCAACCATTCACCTTAACAACTCGGTGTACACTCTTTTGGATTTCCCTTCTTACAACTAATTCGATGGGAAGCAGCAGAAAGCTTGTGGCTCTGTTTTTGTGGTGGTTGCTGTTCATCTTTTTGGTGGGTGAAGCAGCTCATGCTTCACCATCAAGGCATTATTCCCATAGGTTGAAGATGAACCCAAATTCGTCTCCTCAGAATCCACCACGAAGCTTCTTCGGTGCCTTGCCTAGATCAATCCCAATCCCACCTTCTGCTCCGTCGAAGAACCACAATGACATAGGCTTACAAAGTTCAGCAACGTTCCCATAAATCTCAACATCAACAAACAAAAGAGTTATATATATATATATATAGAGAGAGAGAGAGAGAGTCCAACTTGAATATTGGTTTCCCCCATTTTTGCTAAATTCCAAGTTTCACACAGCAAAGGAATGAAGATGAAGATGAAGATGAGTACTTTTCTTGTCTTCTTTTTTTTCGTGGAATACTGTTTTTTATTTGTATCAGCACTTTTTGTTTGCCTGTTCAAAACAATTTTACATGCAAATTGAAGAAATACAAGCTTTTCATCCTTTGGGATTGGAAGTTGCAGAGTTTAATCATACTGGATTAAAATATGAATTATGTGCAATCCATTTCTATTATATTCAAACAAAGCTCTCTTTCTACCCAAAAGATTGAAAAGAAACAAGGCAAGGTCAGAGGGAAGTTGAGGCGGATCCACTTCAACCAAAACGTACATTTTGGATACATACGTGCAAATGCCTATAACTTACGTATGCATGACATGTGGGTGACATCCTTCTTTTTATTTTTCTTTATATTCCCTCTCAATAATATTTTAAAATATAGTCATGTATCTCATTTTTTAAATATTTAATATTTTATTTTATTTACCATGCATTAATAAATGTGTTTCATCTTTCAAATGTTACTTGTAGGATTTAAATTTTCATCGATGTGGGTCACTTTCAAATGTTGTTTTTAGACTCTAAATTTTCATTCGCATTATAAATGCTTTTTTCTTTACATTTACTGCATTATTTCATTTTTTAAAAAAAAAACCGAGTAAATTTAATTTTTAATTAAGGTGAGATCATCAAAGCTATTCACAGTATATAAATTTATAATGTATTAATATTTATAAAAATATAATTATTTTTTATGATCCTATCAACTTTTTTTTTCCCATAACTGGTCTTGTCCATTATATCCTATTACTTGTACACCTACTGGCCTTTGAAAGATTTTTCTCTCTTTAATTCTTTGTTTGTTTCCAAAGTTCTTTGGCTTTTTGTTCCTTTTGGTGAGATCATCTTCCTTTTACAAGTTTTCTTTTGTTTTTCAATATTAATAAAATAAAAGTAAAAGGTTTCTATTGGGTATGAATCAGTATTATATATGAAATCAAATGCAGTTACAACTATTTTTTTTTTAATAGTTATCTAAGAAAGTGTTTTTTTTTTCATGTTTATATATTATGAATTTGAAGTTCGGCTTAAATTTGGTAGGATTTCGATAAAAATGTCAGGCTCAAAAAATGAATTTGGTTAAAAAAATTAGGCTCATTTAAAATATTGGTCGAGCTCATGTTTCACCATTCAAGACTCAAGTTTGACCCTGCTCGTTTTTAAATTAGTAATATTTTATGTTATGTTATTTTTATTATATATTATGCAATTAATAACACATGAAAAATAAACTTATAATAGTATATAATTATATACTACTATGATGTAAACATTAAAATTATTAAGGTGAATATATATAATTAAATAATATATAATATATAATATTAAATTTAAAAATATATATATTGAAAATGGACGAATATATGCCTTTTGTACAATTACACGAATAATATAAATATAAATTAATATATTGAAAATTAAATATTAATTTTTTGATAATATGGGCGGGACTAAAATAGGATTGGGTTAGTTATTTATAAATATGGACGAGATTTGACAAAATTTTAGACCTATATTTCTAACAGAACTAGGTTTAAATAAACATAAGATATATTAAAATCATGCCTAAACAGACATATCAACACCTTATGAATATAGTTTTTTTTTTTCTTCAACAAGATGCTCCTAATTATTTTCCGGTAAATTACGCAATGGAGAATAAGTCAATGAGTTGCTTTTTCCATTTAAAATGTTCTGATGATAAAAAAATTATTTATTTAATGATAATAATTAATTATTTAAAACCAAATAAATACTCATTTATATTTTATTTGATTAAATTTAATTAAATGCTAGTTATGGATCCCAATTTTAAATATTCTATTTTAAATTTGAACGTGGACAAGTATAATTTATTACCATGTTGATAAAAGTGGGATAAATTTTTTTAAAAAAATCTATCAAAAAATAAAAATTTGTTTTTTTTTTTAAAATCAAATACAATATAATTATATCAATGATACATTGTATTTTTAAGGGAGAATGTGGGTATGAACTTTAAAGATGATATTGTTAGGAGGGACAACCACAAACCTGAATATAGATTGTCAAATAGACGTAAAGAATACACATATGATACAGTATTTGTGTTTGTATTTTTTGTTTTAAACTTATTAGTTTTAATTGTTATTTAGTGGTTTATGTATACAAAATGAGACATATAATAGCGTTTGAAAATTCTGCAAAATTGTTTATTTATTCTATCATTTACATAGGATGTATTAATAGTATTTTTTTTTTTAATATTTGTCATGTCTATTTTATAATTTATATTCGAGATATGTAATTATTTTTCTCAATAATATTATCTTTAAATTTTGAATTTACATTCTCCCTACAAGAATACAATATAATTTACCGAAAATTATATATCCAACACTTACTAAATACAAATTATATAGATCATTAATAAACCATAATACGTCAAATATTGAAAATTATGATAATTATATAAAGCATTGTTGATTGAAGGGGCACTGAAATTCAACAAAAAAGAGGGTAAGAGGTAAAAGAAGTGGGCGGCAGCCATGGGAAGGTCAAAGGTGGTTAATAGAGTATAGTTTGGATAATCAGAAATGGGAAAATTCAAGAGGGTTTGGTTAGACAAAATTTTAAAACCCAATACAAAGTTGTGTAATCATTTCACAAACACCAACATTTCAGCAACAATTTTAAGCTACTAATTCATTGTAGGTCACTCGCTTGACTTAACCTTTCACTTCCTTAACATCAATCAATCAAAGGCTATTGAAATTTTGTGATCAATAGCTATACCTCCTTCATTTACTCTTATATATATATATATATATATAGTCATCTAATAGTTAATGTATTGTTTAGCTTAATAGTTAGATTGAGGTATCGAAAAATGGGAAATTATTCTCTTTAAAAATTGTGAATTTTTTAATTAATCTAATAATAAAATTATATTTTGGTCCTTTAAATTTTAAAATTTAATTTCACCCTCTTCAAAATTATGAAGTTTATGGTTTAATCCCTCAAAAAGTAGTGAAATTTTATGTTAACATAGTGATAAAATTACATTTTAACTCTATCGAAAATTTATAATTTAAATTCAACTCCTCTAAAACAAATGACTTTGCCCTTGGTTTGAGTCTCATTTTGTGTAAATCATGTGTGGACTTTCAATTTAAATTTTGTTCTGATTTAAATTTCGATATATTTTAATATCAATTTGATTGTGCTTTATAATAGTTAATTATAATTGTAATTATTAATTATTTGGATGTATACTATTTATATTATAATATAGTTATTGGGAGGATTGTGGAGGGGTATGGACATAAACAATACGAACAAATAGCCACTTCTTCTTTGAATTTTGGAATCAATGTTATTAAGAGGATTTTATCTGAATAAAATTATCAAACCATAAAATCGATGGAGAAATGTTTTATTTTATATTAAAAAAATATGATATAATTAATCATACTCTGACAATCGTGGACCATGGATTGTGTTCGGTTTCTTGATTTTTGATAAGCAAAGAAAATTGTGCATCATTTTTGTTGGATATTATTTTCAGACAATTGGTTCACGATGTTTTCTTCCATTTCAGAATTACAAAACCTAACCCAATGTGTGAATGATGGATTGGTGACATCATTCACTTATTTGCATTTTTCTCTTGAATTTCTTAATTTTTAATGCCCCTATTCATATTTCTTACTGAAAATATAGTTAACATTTTATGGAAGGTTTCTATATACATGTATTTTTGGCTAATTAAGTTTCTCTTTGATATTTTTAGTCATTCTATTTTCTGAAATATGTCCCCGAAAACGATTATTTTTTAACTCGATGCAATTTGTTTTTTAAAACATGTGGTATGTTTGATGGACAGATATTATACAAATTTTTTTAAAAAAATGTGCAAAGAAATTGCCCAATTATATAAAGAAAACCCGAAGATATGTCATTTAGGAAAAAATAAGGCATGTGAAATTATTTGGATAAGATTAACAACAAAAAGTAGACTGAAATTACACATTTTGAAAGTAAAGAAACAAGAAATTGGCAAATTAGAAATTACAATAGAGGAGATAAATCCACCAAAACTGAATACTTGACCACAATTACAGATCGCCAGCATAGCCACCTTAACTCGGACATAAGGCTCGCTTGCTTAGGGAATCACTACATCCCAACATGCACGCAGAGACATAGTTAATCCCATCTTAGAAAAACAACCATTCACACGAACCCGCAACCAATTTATAAGAGGCAACTCCACTCATCCTACTTCTAATCTTTGGAGACTCCCTCGAAACTTTCCTCTATCTCCCTAGCAGCTCTCCGCATTGCGGTTGTAAATTTCCTTCAACAATCAAACCCTAAACCTTGTAAAGGAAAAAAAGACTACTATCATCTCTGCATAATTAAATTCAAGGTTCATCCATAACAATAAATGTATCAGGTAATGGTTATGCACTCGGAATAATAAATGCTTATGCAATTATGACCATGTTATTTGCTATTACTCGACTGACAGATACCAAAAATATTGCACCTACGTACAAGTGTTAGTCAAATACCTAACTTTGAATCAATTTATCATGCTGCTAATTCAACTCTTAATGCGGTTAAAAGTATACTGCTTGCCCCTCTCTTTTTCAATTTAAGTTATGAAATGTGCCTTTCTAATTACGCCATTTTCTTTTTCTTTTTCTCAATTTCCCACCTTCTCCCTCTTTTTATAATCGTCCAAACATAATTCAATTGAACTAAGACGAACACTAGTGACGGTGGCGTTCAAATGGCTGGTCCTCCATTGATACAACCCTTTATAAAAATCTTTTCATATATTATTATTTCAATAATTCTTTTCTCCATGTCATTATTTGACGCACATTCAACGCTTTCTAATTATTTACTATGTTACTTGGGATTAAATATTTCCATTTATCATCTCAGATTTATCAATATTTTTAAAAATATTTTTATGCACATATCTATAGTTTAATAGTTTCTAGTTTATTAATAATATATACATCCAAATATACCTATAAATATGTTTATATGTGATATAAAATCTAAAATTACTAATTAAGCTTAATAACTTCAAATTAACGATTATTTTAAATTCAATTATAAAAAAATAAGTATGATCAAGAACAATATATATATATATATATATATATTCAAGATTAGTTTAAAATATCAATATATCCTCATTATACAAGCCGGTACATACCAAGACAAACAGGTACTTGTTAAAACGGATAAAAAAGCACCAAAACCACTGAAATTTTGATTGATTGAAATGAGACTTAAACTATTTTGTACCAATTTAGTGGTTTGTAGTACCGACTACTATGGTGCAGAGTACAGAGGTGCTTTGAACCATATATATAGGGAAGTCAAACCGTAACGTGCATAGGATGCCTCCGGTTTACTGGTGCCACTCCCGGGTGTGCCGTAAGAAAAAAAGGCAAGGAACTAAAACTTTCTTGACAAGATTATTTACTATCTAGCAATTGATGATTTTATATACATACATTACAATACAAAGGTAAAAATACCCACAACTCAAATGGAAGTAACTGAATCATAGAAGGGTAACAAAAAAGAACAGAAAAGGAGGGGTCATCAAAAGAAAATATTTGTCCTAAAACAAGAATATGTAAAGAGCAAACAATACAAGAGAGACAGAAAAGAAAATAATACTTACAGCTTGCTTTCTTGCTCCATAGCCTTACCACAGGAACAAAATGGGTCGATACTAAACTTCCCTCCCTTTTGTTGTTACACTTGTGAAGTGGGTGATGGACCTCCCTCTGACCCGCAACCTGTTTGTCCAGAAACTGATGTTTTGTCTGAACCGTGCACATTGTACCTCTCGTACACCTTTTCACGGTTTTCTGACCACCAAGATTCCGCTTGGTGCTCCCCGAATCTTCTCCGGCTGTATATAAGAACATATGCTGACATCTAAGATTCACAAGATCAATTAGTTATGCAAACTATTGCTTGCATCCACCCACTACGTGGATCCAAAAGTCACACATTCCTCTTTCTTCTTTGCTGTCTTTCCTTTAAAGGTTTCCCCAAATAATGTTTACTATAAATCACAAAACGCTAACGAGACAATGAAAAACCTGCAATAAAAACCTACACAATTTCTAGTGTCAAATGAACAACCAGTGGTTTTCTAGTTCATCTTTCTTTTTCCCTTCCCCTTTATGTTGTAATTGTTGTATTTAGATGAAAGCATAAATGCTAAGATATAAAAGAAAATAGAAAATTTACCTGAAGCGCACACGTTTAAGATCCCTAGTTCCATCCTGCAGTGCTACAAGAGTTATGTAAACTCCAGGCTCATACTGCTCAATCCACTCAGCCTCCGATTGATAGCCATTCCCAAACATTGCAGAATTTCTAGATTTGTTGCCATTTTTGCCATCTCTGAAAGGCCCAGATTCTCTTTCATCAACAGCCTCTGACACACTGCTGTCACCAGACTGCAAACCTGCAGTACCCTTCAGCAGTCGAGTATCTGAATGGCCATCTCTACCGTTGGCTCCAGTCGTTTCCCTAAGTAATTGGGCATGACTCTGAGTGCCATTGATTGTGGCAGAATCAAGTGCAGTGGGGGAAGCAAGGAAATAGCCACCAATTGAATCAGATCTCAAATGTCCCAACCCATTTGCATCTGGATAGTGAACACCATTCCGCTCCAAGCCATTTGGCAAGTATGCTGGTTTTGTGTTCTCAGTATCATAAACTACAGGTGGCAACCTCTCAGCCATATCCTTGAGCTGGGAAGTAAAATAGAAATAAATCCATTCGAGCATTACAAGAAGCAAACTGACAAAGCAAAGAAAAAGCTAGGGTTCAAAGTGACACCAAGTCTCACAATTAAGAATGCAAAGGATTACGTAATCACTAGATAAAAAGTACTTTTAACATAAAAGATAGTGAAAGGAGTCATCCAATCATCTTCAATAGCTCAGAACGTTAACTAAACCTCGAAGCATATCATGAGCGGTTGTTAGCATCACTTTGCAAGTAAATGAAAACAGATTTCAAAGGAGGAGAGTTCAAATAAACAATAGAAAGAACAAAACAAAGCCGAAAATAACCTGTCCTGTTAGCGACTTTATAACTTCCTTAGCAGCTTCAGATTTTGCAGACTCCTCTGCAGCCAGTGCCATAGCTTCCTGAGCTTTCTTAGTTGATTTTTGAAGCTCTGATTCTTGGAGCTCACATCTCTTTCTCAGGGTCTCAACCTAGAATAGATCTCATAATCATCAAAATTACATTGACTCAGTCACCAGAAGGCTCATCCCCCTTTCCGAATATCAGAATAGTCTCAAATAGAGATACATACTGAAAGCACCAGCAACAGCATTCTTACCTGTCCACGCAACGTAAGCATTTCTTGGTTCAAAAGTTCATTTGTCTTTTTCAAACTATCTATGACATTTTTGGAGAAAGAAAGTCCAGATGTTGGAATGGGGGTAGCTGAACGCGGAGGGCTAGATTTCCTTGAGAAAGGTGAAACAGATCTGGAACTCACTCCCGATGGAGTACGAATTGGTTTTGGGACTGTCCATCGCAAATCTACGGCAGTGGACAAAACATCTTTCAATTGTAACAACGAAGGTGCTTGAGTAGAACGAACCAAGGAAAATGTTTCAGCCTTTTTCCCTTGTTTGGCTGCTTTGATATCTAACTGCTTAATTAAGTCTATATTCGAAGGAGATGCAGATTTAGATAATCTTATTTCAGCCTTATCCAACCTGTCCTTGTTCTCACCAGAAAGGCGAGGTACAGATTTCCTCCTACTATTACCAGCTTCTAAAACCTTGTTCATTTTAGCAAAACAGGAATCACAAACACGGTAAGGTTTCCCAGGATTTGGAGACAAAGCTGCTCTTAGGGCTTTCCTTGAACTGCAGGAATGGCAGTGCACAAGCCCACAGTTATAGCAATTATGCCTTTTTCTGGTGAACCCAAAAGCCTGTCTACAAGCAGAGCATTGAGATTCCTCAGCACCAGAAACCCATTTATGGAGACATATAGCGGAAGTATAATTAGAACCACAAGCAATGTACTTCACATGTCTATCCTTCAAACCCTCAACCAGAGTAGGAATTTTTCGATCTTCGACATCTCCATGGCCCAACCTACCATTAGCTCCTTTCCCCCATGTATAGACTTCATTCCTGGATGTTAGAGCTGCTACGTGATATGCACCACAGGCAATTTCTTCAACAAATTCCCCTGAAAGCTTGTCTTCTACAAGACATGGTATCTTTCCATCAGCAAAAGGATTACCAAGTTGACCATACACAGCACTCCCCATTGTAAAAATATTCCCTGATGTAGTCAAACCAACTGTTATGCTATGCCCACAAGCAACTTTGTGGAAATTGTAATCAATTAGTGCTTGAACGCATGTGGGATTAAACCGGGGTTCCTTGTCTCCATGTCCAAGACGACTTTTGTCCCCATCCCCCCATGTGAACAATTTTCCTGATGAAACACTAACAGTAGACCGAGTGACAATAACCTCAACAATGGCAGCAGTATGCCACACTCCACATGCCACAGCAATTGTTCTCAATCCCGAAAGAGACTCTACTTCTCTTGGATATGGAACATTTTCTCTGTCCCCATGGCCCAAGACACCAAATGTTCCATCCCCGAAAGTAAACAGCTGTCCTGTTGACGTTATCAAGGCCGTATGCCATGGACCACAAGTTACTGTAGCAACTTGAAGTCCCTCAAGAGGACCAGAAATTCTCTTCGGTATCCAATGGCTGACATCAGTACCATGACCAAGAAGCCCAGCATTGTGAGTTCCATCTCCCCATGTATAAAGTTCTCCAGCCATTGTAACAGCACAAGTATGAAATTCTCCACATGCAACAAAACCAACACTAGTAACAGCCAGTGACTCAACAAGATGAGGTTGAATGACATCCTTTCCAACACCATGGCCGAGTCTACCTCCAGATTCTTCACCCCAGGTAAAAATTTCACCCTGCCTTGTCACTAGGGCAGCATGCTTGACCCCACAAGCTACATGATGTACATCTAAAACTACATTAGACTCTAAAGGCCTGGGAAGAAGCACATCTGCTCTTGAGCTCCAATAACTGGCATCCTTATCAGCCACAGCATTCACAACACTATCACAGATAACCTCACCCCATATATACACGTCTCCTAAAGCATCATAATCATCTGGTGCAGAACCATGACTTGAAGTACTTGGTGCACTAGAAACACTTACACGAAGAACATCTGATCCAGACCCTTTTATTTGCATATTTGTGCTATCAGATGCTACATGTGTCCTTTCAGGATGAAAAGAATTCTCAGGTCGTAAACTCATTGAAGAAGTGTTCGGGTTAAATCTGACAGAAATATCAGAACTAATATCTCGAGTAGTGCTAACAGAACTGTCACTTGCACTATTTGATGTCAGGTCTCTGCCATCCTGAAATCAATCAGTGATGAGCATTTATGTCAAATACAATCTATAACTGTAGCTACAACAGTAAAACAGTCGATTATATAGCAAAAAGTGTGAAATTTTATGCTTATAAATGAAAGATTGTTCATAGTTAAAAGAATAAAACAATGAAGCCTTAAATACAAAACAAAGTTAACTAAACTACCAAGATTTGTCAAACAACCAAGTAATTGTATATACATACAAGCTTCTAATGTAGCAAGAGCTTAGAAGATAGTTTTGGAACTGAATCATGAATAATCAATAACTCCTCTGGCAAAATATTTTCACATTTCAAAATTGTACAAACTGGAATAATTATGCATGGCACTTCTTGAAGCAGAAAAACCACCAAAAAAATAGTGAAAAGGAGACAAATGAAGATGGAATTACACCAAGATAGAGGCCTCCATCACTCCAACCATCAATTTTGGAACGCCCACCCTGAGCAGAAGATATTAATGCTTTGAGGCCTGCAATCCACACCTTCGCCTCAACTTTGTCCTTGCAGATCTAGGAGCCAACAAGACATTAATTAAAACAGATGCAAGGGGATGAATAACCAGATCAATACAAGTATCAACTATAGCTTATTGTTTATCTCCAAAGAGAAAGCACAAGTTCCATCACTAACCAGATCAAGTGACCTTTTCCCGTTGTCGTAAATAAGAGAAAAGGATAAATAATCCTTCTCAGGACGGAGATACCGCTGGAAAACAGCCTAATAGAGCATTAAAGAGGAAAATGTAGTATAATTCAGAAGAAAATTATGCAAGCATAGTGGGAAGAAAACTAAATTTTGTGACAAAATAGCAAAAGAATAAGAGTATACTATACTGGATATGTAACAATAGAACCATAAGGATCTCACAGTTCTTTGTCCAGGAATAATTTTAGAGACTGCAGCCAACTTCAAACTTCTTTCACCGTTGCTTGTAATCCAGATTAAAGATGTTTCATCCTGCAATTTTGACAAATGAAAACAGTTATTAGATGCTGATATTAAACAAACATAGAATTCTTTGGTGTTGTAGGATTTAGAAATAAAATAAGTGCAAAGCCAAGAAACAAGTAAAACAGCATCACTTGTTAATTCAAAAACGGTCCTAGAATGTTATGTTCTGACTGATTGATCTTGTCATTGGACAATTCACAGGCAAACCGTCTGTGTTAACAGGGCTCTTTCCCTGATTTCTACTTCCTCTCGAGTGACCTATGACGAACAAATATATTGAAATAAGTTCCGACTTAATTTTATTGCTACCAATCAACCCCTCAAATAGAGGTTACATAAGTTTACTTATTTGAATAATAGACTTATAAGCTAAGCAACTCTAAATAAAGAAAGACTCCTACACCCTAATACTATAAAGATACTTTTAATTAAAGAATATTTCTAAAGCTCACATCTTTCTAAAAATAATAATTGACGTCTAACATAGAATTATATCAAACCAAGATAAAGAAGGCAAGACTGTATAATCATAATTAACCATTGTAAATCTCTGAGTCTAAATAGCTGTTATTTCCAGGCAACATCATGGAATAAAAACCAGACTCAAACATCAAGTTGAAACAGGAAACAATGACTTGTCTAGTACAGCGGCTAAAAAGAACCAGGTGACAGGTGAACCCGTAAAAGCTGGATTGAAGTATAAAAATCAATTTTATATTTCTTTCCAAAACTTTATTTGTAATTATTAAGATTTGAAGCTTTAACTTCTTGGTTTTATATTGAAGACCATCATACTATTAAGCCAAATGCAATTTTTTGTTAACTATTCACTATATTAATATTTGTTTTAACATTAAATCAGCGTTTAAACATTAAAAAACAAATTATTAAACTAGTTTGTCCAACTGGTTGACGGGAACTGGAGGTCCAACAGGTTAGACTTCTGGTACTTTAATGCATTTTCTTAATATGTCCTTGAATATTGGAGCACATTTCAACTTAACACTGTCTAACGAAGCATAAAAGAGTAAATTTCACAAATCAGAGGAACATAACAGAAAGATTTTAAAAGATAGGAAAGGAACTTACATTAGAAATTCTAAATGGACAAAACTTTGGCCTTCCTTTGCGGCCATATTTCAGAAGCTGAGCACCCTTCTTCAAAGCTATTAATCCCTACATTAGGTAAAAGTAACTATATGTTAAAAGGATATCGATATCAGGATATGTACAGAAAATTATTCAAATATCAACAATATAACCATCAAGAAAGAGAACAAGGACAATGATAGCATAAGTAAGTTATAGTAACCAAACCTCACACTCTCACTTAAATCATAAATCTTCAATTGCCGATCATCCACAGCACCACTTAAGGGTGGCTCACTTTGCTCCCTACTAATACACATGCATTACGTGTATGTCCAATGTTTGTAATATCACCTTATTTTTAGATCTTACAATCAGATGATATGTCTTCAAGTCAAAGTGTAATTCGCTGCCTAGAAAAGCAAGCAACTTCCTATTTCATTAACCGAAATTGTCAACCATTTCCCCCCTAAAACTTAGCATAATTCGGAAATAAGATAAACTTCAATATTCTTGAACACAACTCTAGAGATTATACTAAATTAGGCACAAAGGGTCACATTTTTTTCCAGCTTTCTAGAAGCAACTAAAATGTAGAAATCTACTAAAATGTGGAAAAAATAGACTATTCTTGAACACAACTCTAGAGATTATACTAAATTAGGCACAAAGGGTCACATTTTTTTCCAGCTTTCTAGAAGCAACTAAAATGTAGAAATCTACTAAAATGTGGAAAAAATAAACCAAATGCTCATCTTACCATACCATAAAGTAACCTAAAAATTCTAAAATTTCAACAAAGTCACTCAACATTTCTTACCCTCAGATCGGAAAAAACCGGGGACACAATTGAAAGTAAAACAAAGTTAAGAAAGTAATTGAGAATAAATAAATGAAGTTGGAAAAAAAAATTCTTAAAGACCTGGTGGATTTCGCGTTGGGCATTGCCGGAGCTAACAAGATCTGCCATTCCATGTGAGGAAATAACCAGAATGCCACCTCCCTCTACGATCGCTCTCTTGAGCTCCGTTCATCATCTGCTTCTACCACCTCTTCCTTTCTCTTTTCTACTCTCCTCTCCTCTTGCCCTCCAAAGCTTCACATCCAAACACCTTTAGCCGCACATTTTCCAAAAACAAAAACAAAACAATTCGAGCAAAACTTGAGAGGATTTGTGCGATTCTCCTCCTAAAACAAAACACTAGCACTCACCTCTTTAATCCACCTCCACTAAGACGGTCCTTGTGTTAGATGTCGGGACGACTCCAAGGTCAAAATGGCGGCTCTGCAGAGATGACTGAAGGGAACTGCCGGCGGAGCAGACGGAGGTTACCGGAGAAAAACGAGAAGGTGAGCTTGAGTTGTTTTTTTCTCCAACTGTTGTAGTGTAGAGTAGAGTTATTCAAAAAAAAAAAAAAAAACAGGAGCTGGTCAAAGATGAAAAAGGCAGCAAGTAGCCTGACAGGATGAAAAGATTTGAGAAGACATTTCCAATGCACTTCTTTTTATTTTCATCAACTTTTTCTTTTTCCTTTCCTTTTTGATGTATATGTAACATCAAGGTTTTTAACAGTAATAATACGAAATGTAATAAATACGAAAATGGATAAGTTGCAGATTTACCAGAATTGTATATTTTGAACCGTGCTTTAAAGTAGCTCAAGCCACATCAGCCCCAAAAGTACTTCAATGTAAGTGACTCATTCCGGATAAAAAAAATTATTTTTAAGTGGTACGCTAACTTTAGGCTATTTTATCAAAATAACCTAAAAATATTTAATACTTATAAAAATAATCCAAGTTTAAAAATAATCATCAAAATGACCTGAAATGAACAGTAGATAAGGATTTTGGCCTGTCAATGGTCGGCACCACTTGGTATTTTGAACCCATGATTGTCTGATTATTGTGTCAAACTTTAAAAAATTAATTTTTTTGGTTCTGGCATGTCAATGGCCAGCACCAAGGTTTTTTTTTAAATCGTATTATACTAGTATACAAAAATTTAAAAAAAAATTTTGGGTGCTGGTCTGTCAATGTCCGGCACCACTGTACCAGAAAAAAAAAGAATTTTTTTGTGCTAACCTGTCAATGGTTGGCACCACTGTACCAAAAAAAAATTTTGGGGACAGGTCAGCACCACTATACCAGAAAAAAAAAATTTGGGTGCTGGCCTTCTAATGGCCGGCATCAAACCTTATATATAGTGGGTGATTTAGGTGCTAATAGTGTACATGGAATGAAAAAAAAAATTTTGAGAGAGCCATCAAAATGAGAGTGTTTTGTAGTATATCATCAAATGAGTTTTTTTGGAGTGGATTGTATATGGAGTTTTTTGTAGTGTACAACCAAATTTCGGGGTTGAATTATATACTGTCATGTCCACCCTAAAGGTTATGCCATTAAGGGTTGGATGATTATTTGCGCCATAGATGGCTAATCGAGTTGCCCAACGCAGATGGACATTATCTATGGTGCAATAGTGTTTATTCTGCAACTAGGTTGTGGTTGGAACTGGTTGGTACAATCTCCAGGCAATGATATCTCATGGGACAATAGAAGAAAAGGCCTGGAGCAAAAGATGATTAATTGTGAAGAAACTAGTACCGATGCAAGATAGACCTGATTCAAGTGGAAGACGATTATTTGTGAAGAAAGTAGTATTGAAAATAATTGTATTATTTCTTAAGAATGTTTGTATTTTTTTTATATCTGTAAATTTAATATAGTTGTTTAGGATTTAAGGTTTCATTTTATATTTCCGTGTAATAATTTCTTAGAATATTTGTATTTTTTTATACGTAAATTTAATTTAATCGGTAATATATAAAGTTTGAAAATTAAATTCGCGTGTATTAATTTTACCTATCTGTTTGTCGTTCATTGTGTGTTTAAATTTAATATAGTGCATATATTTTGTAGTTCATTGTAGAATGATTGTATTTTATTGTGTATGTAAATTTAAATTATCGTGTAGTATTACTTATTTGAATTATTATTTTTTAAATATTACGAAGTCAATTATTCAAAAAATAATTATTTTAGAACAATAAAATTGATATTAAAAAACAGAAAAATTTAAAAATAAAAAAATATTTACAGAATAAATTTAAAATAAAGTAAAAAGTAATAGAAAAAAATTAAAATTGTCGCGATCCCGAGGACGTTCATGGCGCTGATGTGTAACAATCCGGATGCCTCCGTCGGCGATGCCATGCACCTTGCTCAAGCGTTTGATAATTGCTCGGTCCGGCGTCCGGTGTCCCGTCCGGTGTACTTAGAAAGGTAGAATAATCATATGCACTATAATCGGGAGTTAAATGGTATTGCGTGACCGAAGGTGCCGAAGGGAAAATATCCTCAGTGGTGGATGTACGTGATTCGAGATGAAACTTCGGGTGATATGAGGATGATCCGGATCGTGTCGTGTGTTGAGGCTCGAGGTTGTCACCAAAAATATCTTCAAAAGATGGAGGAATTTCATGCAGCGGATTTGGATCCATGTTCTGTGACGATGAGCCGGATTCTTCATATTGAGCCTCGAGATCGGGGTTCGAGGCAGTATTGAACTCGATGTTCCCGAATGGCGGAACTCGGTTACTGCATGGTTGTGCGTTCCTTAGTTGCCATCGAGAAAATTCAGGTTGCGCGTCTCTTTGGATCAGCATGTACTGACCTTGGAATATAAAGGTGTAACACCCTGGTTTAGGGGTTATGCGTTTGGAGCATAACCCGAGCATTTAGTAGGCTTAAGGTCCTGTTGGAGGAATTTTAGGGGTTTTGGAGAACCCTAGAAGGCAAGGGATGGCTTAGGAAAATTTTAATTTTTGGGGTTAAGAAATGGAGCTGGGCTTTGGAGGTTTTAAAAGAATTAATTAGGCGTTTTAGGCACATGAAAGGCATTGGCAGAGTGGTTATGCGCTGCTTGGGGGCTTTGGAAGGTGGCGCCTAAGGGGCTTGGGTTCGAGTCCAAGCAGCAGCAATTTCTTGTTTTATTTTTGCGTCAAGGGGACTGGGCTAAGTAGGCCTTAAAATTAAATGGGTAGGTTTGATGGACATGGAAGTCCAGTGGCAGAGTGGCTCTTAGGCGCTACTTAGGCGCTGGAGGGAGAAGAGAGCACGGGTTCGAGGGGCTGGAGCTGCATTTGGGCGTTTTTGTTTTGCTTTTTGGTGATGGGCTGAAGAAGGTAGGTGTTAAGAATAATTATTGGGGGTTTTTAGCATAAAAATCAAGGTGGCCCAAGTGGCCTGGGCGCTACTTAGCAGCAGGGTTCCCCAGGTCCTGTGTTCGAATCCTGGGGGCTGTAGGTGGATTGGTTTTATTTTTTTTTTTTGCTGCCGATTGGGGTATTGGACAGCACATGGGGAGGGGCTTCAAATGGGATAAGATTAGGATTAATTTTGTTTTAATTTCGGCTGAAGGAGATAAGCATTAGATTATTCTTTGTATTTTTTTATTTTAGATAGTGGTAGGATAATTGTAGGATAATTATATTTATTTTATTTTTATTTATGAGGTGATAAAATAAGAGTTTAAGATAGGAAAGGAAATTGGTTTAGTAATTATAAAAAAAAAAAGAGAAGTGGTGGCCGGCCAAGGGGTGGTCTTTTACTTTGATTTAAGTAGTGATATTGGATAAAGTTGCTATTTTATCTACTTAGTTATATTAAATATAGGATTATTATTATTTTATCTAAATAAGTGGGATAATGGTGGAGCAATTCAAATTGTTTTTGAATTGGACTAATTCAATTTGAATTAGTAGGAGGATGGCCGAATCTTGGATTCTTCATTCGGTTAGTGGCCGAATTTTATAAATAGGGGAAACACCCTTTTTGCATATTTTTTTTTAGTCTCTCCTTTTAATTGCTTGTGCCAAATTTTTCTTCTACTCCCTCTCCCTATTCTTTTATTTTATTTTCTTTTAGTTTTGCCGAAAGTTGTAGTCAACCAACTCATTGCCGAATTCCTTTCACTCTCTTCCTTTCTATACCTTTTTATTTCCTTCAACTTTGATTCTTTAACCTTTAGACTAGGCCGAAACTCCTATAATATTGAGCACCATTGTCGAAATCGTTGGCATCCTAGTGTGGTTGGCCGAATATCAGCAAGGGTGATCTCCTCGGTTCATCTCCATTTAGTTTTAAGGGTAAGTGTTCTCTTTAAGGTATATTTCGGGATTCTCTTCCATAAGATGCCGAATCAGGAATTTAGGCCTTGATTCCTTTGGTTGGCCGAATGATCTTTAGGGCCATGATGATGTGTTTTTCTGATGTAGCTAGCGCGAGGGAGCACTTAGGAACTGTTTGAATTCGGTTACTCATCAAGGTAAGAGACTTGTAATATTCGGCCTTAGGCCATAGTATGAGCGCTTTAGTGTTAACCTATATTGACTATGGTGTATAGGGCAAATTGACAGAAGCAAAGGAAGGCCTTCGGGATCTCAGTTTATTTCGGTAAGGAAATTAGTAAGTAACTTAGATTTGTTAATGGTAGATTGTGGCTTTGATTGATTAATCGTGTGATTCTGATTAAGAGTCGATGGATGCGAGTGCCAGTCAAGAGGGGAAAGGGAAGGTCCCTGTTCCAAAGTTTAAGAAAAGAGCCGTCTCGGCAGTTCGTGATTGGCCACCGGGGTGTGGACGTGCAACAGAAAACGATAGGCAGATAACGGTAGTCTCGCTAAGCGATAGCGTCGAAATCGAGGGTTTAGAGCTTCAGGTTATAAGGTGTGTAACTAACCCACTGTTTCCGGGTTTTATGTGTTAAATGTTTTACTAACAAGTGCAGTAATAAGTGTGCCATGTATACCCTAAAGGGTATAGCGATGATCAGGTTAGTATCGGACCTGTTGCAATGTGATTATTTGTTTGTATATGAGTATGTTTATGAATATTAATAAGCATGTGCATGCATTATCATGATTATATTTTATGTGGCATGTGCATGGGTGGGTTATGAAAAGAAGGTACGGGTGTACTTCGAGTACGTGGTTGATGTCAGCTTTGTGCTACATCGTGGATTGGCGCTGACTGAGGTCGCGTTGTGGATCTTTGCGATTTAGTTCGCGTGGTTACCTTGATTGATATCGGCTTTATGCCATATCGTGGCTTGATGGGTTGCTATGTGCTCCATCGTGGATGGCATTGGTTGCCTTTTTGGAGGGAAAAGGAGAGGGTGACTCGATAGTCCCCTGGTGTGTGGTAGGCTGGATAAGGGGGTGTGTAGCGGATGGACCCTAGGTTTGGGTTGGGTATCATGTTGCATTGTTTTTTTATAAAATGATATGGAATGGGCCAAGCCCAATACGACATGTGGATAGGTATGTTTTGGGAACATACGTGGAAATGGGCCAAGCCCAGTTGATATGTGGTTTATTGAGAAATGGGCCTAGCCCAGTATTTGAGTATGATTTGAATGTGGGCCAAGCCCAGATTGTGGTAGTTGTTAAAATGAATATATTACTTGTTGCATTTGATAATTAGGATATTATGTGGCTAGCATGTGGGTGGATTTCAGTGGTTAACTTACACACTGAGTCATTATGACTCACCCAATTATTTTCAAACATCGCAGGTGACAGGTTGATCGGACCGGGTTGGAGAGGATGCAAGGTGGCCCATGCAGAAGGAGATTGATTTAATTATTTTTAAGCAATTTTTAATACTAAGTGTTTTGGATTAATTATTTTTGTAATAAGGGCCTTATTATTATTATTTTTGTTATCACTATTTTTGATATTACTTGATATTATGGTTTACTTAAAAGAAATTATTATGTGAAGATAATTTTAATTTTAGCAACCTATTTAATCAAAGTATTTATATATTTTATACTAAAGTTTTAATATGGATTATTTTTAATAACAAAGCTTTATTTATAATTTTAAAAGAAAGGACATGGTTTCCAAAAGTTAACAAATTTTTACGTTTTAAACTAAAGTCAAAGATTTTCCACCGTCTTTCCGCAGTGACAGAACCGGATCCGGTCTAGACTCGTGGGCCGGGTTTGGGGATGTTACAGATTGGTATAGCCCGGTTCAAAACTCGGCTTTGAGGGTTTTGGGCCCAAAAACGTTTTCAAAATGGGCTTTTCAAAAATATGGGTTTTTATGAAGTATTTGCAGGAATTCTGGCATGGCACCTGTACCTCCGGCCCGCAGTCCACCAGGTAAGTACTTTAGACTTATGAAGGGATTTGATATTATGAACTGTTATGGGCTTAGTTGGGCTCGTAGATTAGTGAGCTAGGATCTATTGAACCCTAGGACTAGTCTACTCAAACATGTGCATAAGACTTAAGGATTCTAAACAAACCTGTGAAGTAAGTCGCCGTGTTAAGGTGTGGCAACCTGTGTGCGCATGTCTAGGAGTGGTATTCAGTGGGAGCTTGGAATTTAAGCAGTCCGCGTGACTCACCTCCTCTCCACTTGAATCCTACCTGGTGCGTAGCTACGGTTCACCTTAACCAAGAGGACTTGTTCACAGGCTAAACCAATTATTAAAACCCAAAAGGGATTGGCCTTGCTGTTTAAAACCCTTAATTTCTTTAAAAATTTTCGAACTTACCCTTTTATTTGTAAAACCCTAAATCTGATTGCGAAAAAAAAAAAAATTTTTCTCGATTTACCAAAATTACCAAAATGCCCTAGTGGCAAAACTACAAAAATACCCCTGTATTGTAAAAGTACCGCACTACCCTCAACTTTTTGATAAAATGATTTTACTTTGAAAAATACCAAATCTTTAGTTTTCACAATATCAAGATACTCCGATTTGAAGAAATTTACGAAAATACCCCTATGTTGAAAATTACTAAAATGCCCCTGACTTTTAAAATTTTCGCTTTAACCCCAAGTTTAATAAAATTTTCTTACTTTGCAAAAGTATCCAATCTTCTGTATTTCAAAATAATACCCTGACTTTGGAAATTTTCAAAATTTCTATGACGGATAAATTACCAAAATATCCCTGGTTTCCAAAATCTTGTCATACCTTTAATTTGAGAATTTTTCGAAAATACCCCTAAAGTTTTGGAATATCAAAATATCTTGACTTATCAAGGTTTTCAAAATTTTTCTGATAAGTTACGAAAATACCCTGTAGGAAAATGACGGAAATACCCCTGGGGTAGAAACGGACAGAAATGTCCGAATAGTGAATGTGTGTGGTAGATACCACTGAATGTGCCTCTACTGAGGAAGGAATGTGTTCTTGTTGATGAACGGATGTGTGTATGAATGTGATTCTTGAATTAGAGTAGTAAAACTCGAACTGAAACTTTGTGTGATCGAAAGAACTACTTCTAAATATCTTTCTTTTCATAAAATTTGCTCGTGGTTAAACAGTGGAACAAAAATTCTAATGCATAAAATTTCTTAAATCAGATTAAATCGCGACGATAGAGATGAGTTCTAGGGGACGCAGTAGATGTAGAATGGCAGCATCGGAACCGATAGGGTCTGGCCATGGGTCAGAAAGTGAAGTGCCGCCAGCAGTGGACGTAGAGGGGCAAGATCAAACAGGAGAATATGACGCAGTATCGCGAGCCATGTTGCAAGTGCTAGAACGAGTAGCCGGGGTTAGTAAGGGAAATGGAACTCGGAAGTCGGTGTCCGAAAGGCTTAGATCGAACGGAGCCGAGATCTTTAGAGGAGTGTCAGGAGTAGCTCCGAATGTAGCAGAGTATTGGCTAGAAGCAGTCGAAAGAATCATGGACGACTTGGACTGCACCAATGAAGAGAAGCTGAAGGGCGCTGTTTCGTTGCTTCGCGACGAAGCTTATCGTTGGTGGCTCACTGTTAAGCAAAGTGTACCGGCAGATCGATTGGATTGGGATTACTTTAAGGCAAAGTTCGAAGGAAAGTATGTTGGAGCTAGCTACTTGGATTCGCAAAGGAAAGCGTTTCTAAATCTAGTACAAGGAAGTAAGTCGATAGCTGAGTACGAAGCGGAATTTGTGCGGTTAAGCCAGTATGCTAAGGGAATTGTGGCAACTGATTATGAGAGGTGCGTCCGGTTTGAGGACGGATTGCGAGATGAACTTCGAATGCTGATTGCACCGCAGAGGGAGAGAGACTTCGCGGTGCTAGTGGAGAAAGCTCGGATTGCTGAAGAGGTTAAGAAGACTATAAGAGAAAAGCGAGAAAAGAATAGGAACGAGAATAAGAGAAGGGTTGAGCCGTCAGCATTGTTTGGAGATGCTCAGAAAAGACCAAGGATTGAGAATCCTGTGCGTGCACTTGTCCCAGTGGATCGGAATCGTTCCTGTGCTCGTTGTGGGAGACCTCACATAGGAGAGTGTTGGGGGAATAGTAAAGAATGTTTTCGGTGTGGATCTAAGGCACATCTGGTTAAGAATTGTCCTCGAGCAACGAAGGGTCGTGGTTCTAGTCAAAGTCAACCAAGGATGTGATACCGGGTAAGCTCCTTTGTTTTGGAATACTCTTTAATTGTTCTCCTTGTTTGTAAGTTAATTCTTTCCTGTATGATTTGGATCTCGAGTGAGAACTTAGAGACTACGTTTGGGAAGTATGATGAATTGGAATCAGAGTGCGCAGCGGAGGCGTAGAGTAGGGAGTTAGGATTGCATGGTAGTAAGTAATTTCGAGGACGAAATTATTTTAAGGAGGGTAGAATTGTAACACCCTGGTTTAGGGGTTATGCGTTTGGAGCATAACCCGAGCATTTAGTAGGCTTAAGGTCCTGTTGGAGGAATTTTAGGGGTTTTGGAGAACCCTAGAAGGCAAGGGATGGCTTAGGAAAATTTTAATTTTTGGGGTTAAGAAATGGAGCTGGGCTTTGGAGGTTTTAAAAGAATTAATTAGGCGTTTTAGGCACATGAAAGGCATTGGCAGAGTGGTTATGCGCTGCTTGGGGGCTTTGGAAGGTGGCGCCTAAGGGGCTTGGGTTCGAGTCCAAGCAGCAGCAATTTCTTGTTTTATTTTTGCGTCAAGGGGACTGGGCTAAGTAGGCCTTAAAATTAAATGGGTAGGTTTGATGGACATGGAAGTCCAGTGGCAGAGTGGCTCTTAGGCGCTACTTAGGCGCTGGAGGGAGAAGAGAGCACGGGTTCGAGGGGCTGGAGCTGCATTTGGGCGTTTTTGTTTTGCTTTTTGGTGATGGGCTGAAGAAGGTAGGTGTTAAGAATAATTATTGGGGGTTTTTAGCATAAAAATCAAGGTGGCCCAAGTGGCCTGGGCGCTACTTAGCAGCAGGGTTCCCCCAGGTCCTGTGTTCGAATCCTGGGGGCTGTAGGTGGATTGGTTTTATTTTTTTTTTGCTGCCGATTGGGGTATTGGACAGCACATGGGGAGGGGCTTCAAATGGGATAAGATTAGGATTAATTTTGTTTTAATTTCGGCTGAAGGAGATAAGCATTAGATTATTCTTTTGTATTTTTTTATTTTAGATAGTGGTAGGATAATTGTAGGATAATTATATTTATTTTATTTTTATTTATGAGGTGATAAAATAAGAGTTTAAGATAGGAAAGGAAATTGGTTTAGTAATTATAAAAAAAAAAAGAGAAGTGGTGGCCGGCCAAGGGGTGGTCTTTTACTTTGATTTAAGTAGTGATATTGGATAAAGTTGCTATTTTATCTACTTAGTTATATTAAATATAGATTATTATTATTTTATCTAAATAAGTGGGATAATGGTGGAGCAATTCAAATTGTTTTTGAATTGGACTAATTCAATTTGAATTAGTAGGAGGATGGCCGAATCTTGGATTCTTCATTCGGTTAGTGGCCTAATTTTATAAATAGGGGAAACACCCTTTTTGCATATTTTTTTTTTAGTCTCTCCTTTTAATTGCTTGTGCCAAATTTTTCTTCTACTCCCTCTCCCTATTCTTTTATTTTATTTTCTTTTAGTTTTGCCGAAAGTTGTAGTCAACCAACTCATTGCCGAATTCCTTTCACTCTCTTCCTTTCTATACCTTTTTATTTCCTTCAACTTTGATTCTTTAACCTTTAGACTAGGCCGAAACTCCTATAATATTGAGCACCATTGTCGAAATCGTTGGCATCCTAGTGTGGTTGGCCGAATATCAGCAAGGGTGATCTCCTCGGTTCATCTCCATTTAGTTTTAAGGGTAAGTGTTCTCTTTAAGGTATATTTCGGGATTCTCTTCCATAAGATGCCGAATCAGGAATTTAGGCCTTGATTCCTTTGGTTGGCCGAATGATCTTTAGGGCCATGATGATGTGTTTTTCTGATGTAGCTAGCGCGAGGGAGCACTTAGGAACTGTTTGAATTCGGTTACTCATCAAGGTAAGAGACTTGTAATATTCGGCCTTAGGCCATAGTATGAGCGCTTTAGTGTTAACCTATATTGACTATGGTGTATAGGGCAAATTGACAGAAGCAAAGGAAGGCCTTCGGGATCTCAGTTTATTTCGGTAAGGAAATTAGTAAGTAACTTAGATTTGTTAATGGTAGATTGTGGCTTTGATTGATTAATCGTGTGATTCTGATTAAGAGTCGATGGATGCGAGTGCCAGTCAAGAGGGGAAAGGGAAGGTCCCTGTTCCAAAGTTTAAGAAAAGAGCCGTCTCGGCAGTTCGTGATTGGCCACCGGGGTGTGGACGTGCAACAGAAAACGATAGGCAGATAACGGTAGTCTCGCTAAGCGATAGCGTCGAAATCGAGGGTTTAGAGCTTCAGGTTATAAGGTGTGTAACTAACCCACTGTTTCCGGGTTTTATGTGTTAAATGTTTTACTAACAAGTGCAGTAATAAGTGTGCCATGTATACCCTAAAGGGTATAGCGATGATCAGGTTAGTATCGGACCTGTTGCAATGTGATTATTTGTTTGTATATGAGTATGTTTATGAATATTAATAAGCATGTGCATGCATTATCATGATTATATTTTATGTGGCATGTGCATGGGTGGGTTATGAAAAGAAGGTACGGGTGTACTTCGAGTACGTGGTTGATGTCAGCTTTGTGCTACATCGTGGATTGGCGCTGACTGAGGTCGCGATGTGGATCTTTGCGATTTAGTTCGCGTGGTTACCTTGATTGATATCGGCTTTATGCCATATCGTGGCTTGATGGGTTGCTATGTGCTCCATCGTGGATGGCATTGGTTGCCTTTTTGGAGGGAAAAGGAGAGGGTGACTCGATAGTCCCCTGGTGTGTGGTAGGCTGGATAAGGGGGTGTGTAGCGGATGGACCCTAGGTTTGGGTTGGGTATCATGTTGCATTGTTTTTTTATAAAATGATATGGAATGGGCCAAGCCCAATACGACATGTGGATAGGTATGTTTTGGGAACATACGTGGAAATGGGCCAAGCCCAGTTGATATGTGGTTTATTGAGAAATGGGCCTAGCCCAGTATTTGAGTATGATTTGAATGTGGGCCAAGCCCAGATTGTGGTAGTTGTTAAAATGAATATATTACTTGTTGCATTTGATAATTAGGATATTATGTGGCTAGCATGTGGGTGGATTTCAGTGGTTAACTTACACACTGAGTCATTATGACTCACCCAATTATTTTCAAACATCGCAGGTGACAGGTTGATCGGACCGGGTTGGAGAGGATGCAAGGTGGCCCATGCAGAAGGAGATTGATTTAATTATTTTAAGCAATTTTTAATACTAAGTGTTTTGGATTAATTATTTTTGTAATAAGGGCCTTATTATTATTATTTTTGTTATCACTATTTTTGATATTACTTGATATTATGGTTTACTTAAAAGAAATTATTATGTGAAGATAATTTTAATTTTAGCAACCTATTTAATCAAAGTATTTATATATTTTATACTAAAGTTTTAATATGGATTATTTTTAATAACAAAGCTTTATTTATAATTTTAAAAGAAAGGACATGGTTTCCAAAAGTTAACAAATTTTTACGTTTTAAACTAAAGTCAAAGATTTTCCACCGTCTTTCCGCAGTGACAGAACCGGATCCGGTCTAGACTCGTGGGCCGGGTTTGGGGATGTTACAAAAGGGTTTTCCGTGTGCCATATACCATGCTGCGTACTCGGGCATAGGAGAGAACCCTCCCTCTAAGACATACAAGGGGGGACGCCTCGAATGTCACTAATTCCACAGAAAGATATACGGTTCATGTTTTTGCACCCAATTTAAAGCGTCCCAACCCGAACCCTTGTTGTCCATTCCATGGAATTCTTTGATGTCGACGGGGAGGGTTCGGGATAGGTTGTGCGCAACCGAACTGCCTCAAAACCCGACCACTATCGTGCTACTCGACCATATAAAAATGAATTAATGGCACATTTGACACGAATAGCTGTTATTGCTCGATAACCTACGATGGTATGAGCAGCGTGATATTTTCCTCATTATATGGCATCCATATAAACTACAAAATAAAGACAACACGTTGTTTTTTTATTTTACAATTATTGTATTTAAAAATGAAATATTTGGAATTGTATTTTACGACATCCCCAGAATGAGTCTCTATCATCATACTGTACATCGGTACGGTGAACGATCGCCCGATTCCCGGTACAGTTGCCCATCTAAAAAAAGAAAAATTATCAAATTATTTTTCTCATGCAAAAAATAAGTATATTATGGTATACAATAAAAAAAAGATGGCAAAATTGAACTATATATTGACCTATTATGAAACACCCCACACCCGGCCCATGTGCCTCGACCGGATTTGGTATGTTCCTCGAAGAAAACCGGTTAAAACTTCTTTTATTACACAGGAAAAACTTGTGCTTTTGAGAGAAAGATTGTTTTTGGGTTGGGCTCGAGTTAAAACAAGTTTATCTTATATTGAAACCCATTTATTTAAGGTGACAAAACACTTAAGGTTTATTTTAAATTAAATTAACTTAAGCCTCAATAAATAAAATTTCGTAACATAATAAATAAAACAGAAATAAAATAGTTTACTATGGCCTTGTTACATCAAATAATCCCAAAATTAAATTAAAGTACTTAATTAAAATAAAAGTCCCAAATCATAAGAATTTTCCTTGTTGTGCATGGCCACCTTTAAGCTCCTGCCGACCCGGTCCATTACTGCTCATCACCTGAAAAATATTCCCCAACGGGGTGAGTCAAACAGACTCAATGTGTAACCAACACTAAATACAAACAAATTCAGGCATATCATACATATCACATTCACATAACAAGTAAAGATAATGATGCAAACCCGAACCCAAACCTAGATGCCATCTGCTACACATCACCCGTACCAACCTGCACACCGTGGGGACTAATAAGTCAACCCTCCATCCGCTACACATCATCGAAGGCAGTCGCTGCAGTCGACGTGCTCATCGCCCTTATAAAATTCGTGGCATAGCCACCAGATACATATTTTTGTGTCATGAGACACCACATTCAGATATCGTGGTCTTAGGTCACCACATTCACTTCCCCTTTTCATAATATCCCATATGCCCATGTCATACGATATCATGCAACATAATGCCTTAGGCCCGATTTCACATTCTTAACATATTCATATTCATGGTATAGCAATTCATATCATACTCATAGTAGGAGTAGGAAAACGTACCTTAGTACTGTGTACCATAATATGGTACTTAGCCATATTTTCACATTCGTATAACATACATACATATTAAACATTGCCTTAAACTTATCAAGAAGTAGTGTGAGGTACACACACCTGATTCACTTAAAGCTTTTAATCCAAGTCCCGAAAATCCGATCTAAAGCCTTAGATCCTTAGTCCCTTGTTGTCGATTGACTTAAGAATCAAGTCCCGAAACTTTGTTGTATTCTTTGTGGATCTAAATCCCGAAAAGTGACCTTGGATTGCAGTATCTGTCGAAATACCTATAAACTCATGTTAGATCAATTTCTAACATTTACTCACAATTAATGGCCATTGGCCGAATGTTATCCATGCCTTACCTTAGCTCTTAAAAGTCTCGAAATATCCTTCTCCCTTGTAGTCGACAATAGCAGATAAACCCCGAAAAGATTTCTTCTAGGTTTCGGCAAACAAGGACATTAGTGGATTAGTCCTTGACTTTCGACTAAAAGAATTAATATAACAACAGTAGATTCTTACCCTTAGTGCTATAGTCGACAACCCTCTTTTTGCTTGAAGTCCCAAAGAGTTTCGGCTCTTGTTGTGAACAAATCGGCTAAAACACAGGGTATTTCGGCTTTGTGGCTTGTTTGAAGAATGGCTAAGACTACCTTGAGTATTCGACTATGGCTATCAATTGGAAAAAGGAGAGAGCCATTCGGCCTTAGCCAATGGGAAAGAAAAAGATGAAGAAAAATTCGGCAATAATGGTGTCTTGACTTAAGAAGTTTCGGCACACTTAGTAAAGAAGGGAAAGAATCCAAAAGAAATACCCTTCACCCTTAATATAGTTTCGGCTACACCCTCATAACCTTCCTAGCCGAATTTTGACACCGAAAACCCCCTTTAAAAGCTGATATAATAAACTAATGAATTGGTTTAAATTTGGTGCAGGTTTTTAAGGGATTGGGCTGCACTTTGAAAACAATTGGAGCATGGACGGCCAAATAGAGGCTTGGTGTGTAAGATGAATGAATTAATAAAAAAAAAACTTGATGGAAGCTAGCTTGAAATTAAATAATCAAGCATGTGAGAGATAGTTGAGCCATGGGGTATGGGACGGCAAGGATTAAAATAAAGGGAGTATGGGGATTTAATTTGCTTGGCCGAATATGGGGAACAAGCCTTCATGGTTTCCTTAA
Organism: Gossypium australe; assembly: GCA_005393395.2. Lineage (NCBI taxonomy): Eukaryota > Viridiplantae > Streptophyta > Magnoliopsida > Malvales > Malvaceae > Gossypium > Gossypium australe. The sequence continues at coordinate 86,374,969 of CM016618.1, read as the reverse complement.
ATTATTCAAGCATGGGGTGGCTAAAGGGATGCATGAAGTAATAAAATAAAAAAAAAATGTGCAATAGCTTAGTGGATCATAAGCTTGGACGGCAATGAGAACACATGGTGGACAAATTTAAAAATCAATTAGTAAATAATAGCTACACTATTGGAATAAATAATTAACATGTGAGTGGCTTAGAAGGTCAACCCCTTGGACGACAATTGAAGACAAAACCCTTGCTATTTTCTTTTATTCCTAGAGTTTTAAGAACCCCTAAAACACATCCAAACCACTCACTGAGCCTACTAACTCATGAATTTATGCACCAAATGCATAGCCCCTAATCTAGGATATTACAGTTCCACCCGCCTTAAAAATAATTTCGTCCTCGAAATTACTTGGCTGAAATAGGTGAGGGTATTGCTGTCGCATTACTTCTTCCGGCTCCCACGAAGCTTCTTCCGATCAATGATTTCGCCACAACACTTTGACTAGAGGAACTGATTTCCTCCGTAACACTTTCACATCACGTTCTAAAATCTGAATAGGCTCTTCCTCGTAGGATAGATCTGGCCTTAGCTCCACTTCTTCAATCGGTACTACGTGAGATGGATCCGATCTATATCGACGTAACATGGAAACATGGAATACGTCGTGCATCTGCTTCAGTTCCGGTGGCAACTCCAACTGATAAACCACTGGTCCAACTCGCTTCAAAACCTTATAGGGGCCTATAAACCTTGGACTTAACTTCCATTTTCGACCAAATCGCATCACCTTCTTCCAGGGCGACACTTTAAGAAACACTTGATCTCCCACATCAAATTCTATCTCCTTTTGTTTGAGATCAACATATGACTTCTGCCTATCAGATGCTTCCTTCAACCGTGCCCGAATTATTTCAACCTTCTCTTCAGATTCTGCCACTAATTCTGGACCCAAAACTCGACGTTCCCCTAATTCCGTCCAACACGTCGGAGTGCGACACTTCCGGCCATACAACGCTTCATACGGTGCCATTCTAATACTGGCCCGATAGCTGTTGTTGTAGGCAAATTCTGCCAGAGGCAAATATTCCTCCCAACTTCCTCTGAAGTCCATCACACAGCCCCTCAACATATCCTCTAACATTTGGATTACTCGTTCAGACTGCCCGTCAGGCTGTGGATGAAAAGCCGTAGTGAAATCCAATTTAGTACCTAACGCCTGATGTAGCACTTTCCAAAATCGAGAAGTAAACCTTGGGTCCCTATCTGAGATTATCGATACCGGAACTCCATGCAACCTTACGATCTCCGCCACATACAATTTTGCCAACTTCTGAAGAGAATAGTCAACTCGTACTGGAATAAAATGTGCGGACTTGGTCAAACGGTCCACTATAACCCATACCGAGTCCTTCTTAGTAGGCGTAAGGGGAAGCCCACTAACGAAGTCCATGGTGATTCGTTCCTACTTCCACTGCGGAATCTTGATCAGTTGAAGTAACCCTGACGGAACTTGGTGTTCAGCCTTAATTTGCTGACACGTTAAGCACTTGCCTACAAATTCGGTAACTTCTTTCTTAAGTCCAGGCCACCAAAACTGTTCTCTTAGGTCTCTATACAACTTAGTGCCTCCAGGATGCATAGCATAAGGGCTACTATACGATTCCTGAAGAATCTTTTGTCTTAGATCCTTGTCCTTAGGCATACAAATCTTACCCTTGGAACACAATACTCCATCGCCATTAATACCGTAATCCTTCAACTCTCTATTCTGTACTTGCTGTAGCTTAACACTTAGATCCTCATCAATCAACTATCCCTCTTTCACCTCATTCAACCATGTCGGCTTAACTTGCAGCTCTGCTAGTAGACTTCCATCATCATACAAGCTCAGATGTGCGAACATCGCCCTCAGATCCGACACAACTTTCTGACTTAGGGCATCTGCCACTACATTCGCTTTGCCCGGATGATACTCTATCGAACAATCGTAGTCCTTCAGTAGTTCAACCCACCTTCGCTGTCTCAGGTTCAACTCCTTCTGAGTCAACAAATACTTAAGACTCTTGTGGTCTGTGTAGATCACCGATTTTTCTCTATAAAGATAGTGCCTCCACACCTTAAGAGCAAAGACCACTGCCGCCAATTCCAAATCATGAGTTGGGTAGTTAACTTCGTGTGGCCTTAATTGTCGAGACGCATAAGCGATCACTTTCCCATCTTGCATCAAAACACACCCTAGTCCCGTGTGAGAAGCATCACAATACACCGTGAAATCCTTTCCTGCCTCCGGCTGAATCAAAACCGGAGCTTCAGTTAACACTTTCTTAAGCTTCTCAAAGCTCTCCTGCTGCTTATCCGTCCATACAAAGGGTACTTCCTTCCTCAATAATTTTGTTAAAGGCGCAGCTATTGATGAGAACCCTTCTACGAACCTTCTATAGTAGCCTGCCAATCCCAAGAAACTGCGGACCTCAGCCACCGACCTAGGTGGTTTCCAATTCAACACCGCCTCAATCTTCCTCGGATCCACCCTTATTCCTTCTGCAGACACCACATGTCCTAAAAACGCAACCTCCTTAAGCCAAAATTCACACTTGCTGAATTTGGCATATAGCTTTTTCTCCCTTAACACTTGTAACACCATCCGGAGATGCTCATCATGTTCCTCCTCCGACTTGGAATACACCAGGATATCGTCGATAAACACCGCGACGAACCTATCCAAGTAGGGTTAGAAAACCCAGTTCATCATATCCATGAACGCGGCTGGGGCGTTCGTCAATCCAAACGGCATTACTACAAACTCATAATGGCCGTATCTTGTCCTAAAGGCTGTCTTATGGATATCTGCCTACTTCACCTTCAACTGATGATATCCAGACCTTAGATCTATCTTCGAGAATACTGCTGCCCCCTTAAGCTGATCGAACAAGTCGTCAATCCTCGGCAAAGGGTACTTGTTCTTGATGGTCAACTTATTCAACTGACGGTAATCTATGCACATACGCATAGTTCCGTCCTTCTTCTTTACAAACAAGACCGGTGCTCCCCATGGGGACACACTGGGTCGGATAAACCCATGATTAAGTAACTCTTGAATTTGAGCCTTAAGCTCAACCAACTCCTTTGACGCCATTCTATATGGAGCAATTGACACAGGAGCTGTACCAGGTAGCAAGTCAATTCCAAACTCCACCTCCCTATCCGGGGGTATTCCAGGTAATTCCTCCGGAAAGACATCCACAAAGTCCCTTACCGTTCGTACTCTACTAACACCTTCTTCTTTCGCATCCGAACCATCTTATCAGCCTTTAGCACAGAAACTACGTTAGACAAGTAATTTCTTCTTTCTCCTATCATAACTACTTCCTCATCCTTTGGTGTCCTTAACTCCATTCGATTAGCTGCACAATCCAATACTGCCCGATGTTCCACTAGCCAGTCCATGCCGAGAATGATATCGAATTCTCCGAAAGGTAATTCCATCAGGTTGGCAGAAAATACTACTCCTTGAATTTCTAGAGGCACTTCCCGAAACATCTTATTCACCACTACAGTTTGACCTAGTGGGCTTACTACAGTCATCTCCCTATCAGAAAGTTCAGAGGCTATACCTAGAGTTTCCACTACTCTACATGCAACATACGAATGGGTCAAGCCCACATCAATCAAAGCGAAATAAGGCTTGCCACAAATAAGGAACGTACCGGTTATGACGTCCGGCGCGTCTCCATCTTCCTTACGGCGAACTGCATATACCAAGCCCGGCTGTCTTGCCTCTGTATTACCAATACCTCTGCCAGGTGTTCCACGTCCTCTTCCAGCACCGTTACCTCGGCCATTCGGTCCACGACCTCGCTGAGGCTGCTGACCACCTCTACTAGCCTGATTAACATTCTGAGTTACTGGTATATTCCCCTCCGGCCTCATTGGACAGTCCTTAATCATATGGTCCTTGGACCCACACCTAAAGCATCCTCCAGTCTTTTTCCAACACTCTCCTAGGTGTTTCTTCCCACATTGATCACAAGTACGATATTGCCCTCCAGTACCAGCTTGCTGACCTCACGGCCCATCAACTCTAGGCCTTTTCTGAACATTCCCAGCTGATCCAGACGACCCAAATCCTCTTTTCTACTTGTTCCGATCAGAGTGCTGCCTTACAGAGTCCTTAATTCCTTCAGCTATCTTAGCTTTCTCCACTAATGCAGAAAACTCCCGCTCTTGATGTGGAGCAACCAACAACCTCAAGTCATCCCTTAGTCCGTCCTCAAACCGGACACAACGCTCATGCTCAGTAACCACTACTCCTCGAGCATACCGGCTCAATCTCAGGAATTCAGCCTCATATTCTGCCACAGACTTGTTCCCTTGAACCAGCCCCAGAAAAGTCTTCCTTTGCTCATCAGTATACCGTGTGCCGACATACTTTTTCTGATACGCCGCCTTAACATACTCCCAGGTCAGATCCTCAGCTGTGGCATCATCCCGGACTGTTAACCACCATTGATACGCTTCATCGCGAGCAGTGCCACCATTCCTTTCAGCTTCTCTTCAGGAGTCAGATCCAACTCGTCCATAATTCGTTCCGTCGCCTCCAACCAATACTCAGCTGTACTGGGTGCCACACCAGATACGCCGCGGAATACTTCAGCTCCGTTGGCTTGGAGTCGCTCGGGTACAGATTTCCGAGCACCCATATTTCCACCTGTGCCAGCCACTATTTCCAAAACTCGCAGCACAGCCTACAACACAGCATCATCTCCCGTCTGACCTTGCTGCTCATCACCAACAGCTGCTGGTGGTGGTGGCGGTGGTACCTCATTGTCAGACCCATGACCCAATCTAGCGAGTTCCGACACAGTCATTCTTCCTCTACAGCGTCCACGACGACCGCGTCCTCTAGAACTCATATCTAACAATTGCGCTTGAATCTGACTAAGAAAGTTTTATGAATTAGTCCTTGTTTCATTGATTGTTCCCGAAGAAATTTTATGAAGAGAGCTTAATATGGATTCTTTCGATCATTCAAAGTTCAAGTTTTCTATCCTAATTCACAGAAAAGTTCATCCATTCCATAGTATCTCCCATACACCTTCACTCATTGGACATTTTTGTCCATTCCTAACCCAGGGGTATTTTCGTCATTTGCCCTACAGGGGTATTTTGGTAATAAAGGGGTTAGTTGAAAATTTCAATAAATTAGGGTACTTTGAAATTTCAAAACTCCCGGGTACTTAAAAAAAAATTTCTCAAATCACATGTATGGCAAAATTTTAGAAAGCAGGGTCATTTTGGTAATTTTGGTAACCCAGGGGTAATTTCGTAAATTTTCAAATCGGGGTATTTTGGACTTTCGTAAAATAGGGTTTTGGATACTTTTTCAAAGTAAGAAAGTTTTATTAAAAGTTTGGACAGTATGGAGATTTTTGAATCCAAGGGTATTTTTGTAATCTTACCACTAGGGGTATTTTGGTAATTTTGGAAATCGAAAATATTTTGGAAAAATTTTCACAATAATCATTTGCTACGATTAAAAGGGTAATTTAAGGATTTTAAAACTAGGGTTTTCATAAAAAAATACGGCTAGTCCCTTTCGGGTTTTAGTTAGGGGTTTAGCCCGTGAATAAGTCCTCTTGGTTAGGGTGAACCGAAGCTACGCACCAGGTAGGATTCGAGTGGAGAGGAGGTGAGTCGTGCGGACTGCTTAAGTACCAAGCTCCCACTGAATACCAATCCTAGACATGCGCACAATGGTTGCCACACCCTAACTCGGCGACTTAGACACAGGTTTGTTTAATTAGGCATTTAGAGTCTTATGAAATTTGTTGGGGTAACCTAGTCCTAAGGTTCAAGTACTTATCATGCTATTCTACGTTCCATTCCATTTCTACCCTTCTACAATTCATAATATAAATCACACAGAAGATAGGGGTACTTACCTGGTGGACTTCGGGTCGGAGACTTAGGTGCCATGCCAGAAAAACCTGCTTATTTCGCAAAAATTTTCACAAACTTCTTTTGGGCTTAATTTTGAAAATGTTTTGGGCCTTAAACCCAAGGCCGAGGGTTTAAAAATCGGGCTCTGATACCAAGCTGAAACACCCCACACCCGGCTCACGTGCCTCGACCGGATCTGGTATGTTCCTTGAAGAAAACCGGTTAAAAATTCTTTTGTTACACAGGAAAAACTTGTGCGTTTTGAAAGAAAGATTGTTTTTGGGTTGGGCTCGAGTTAAAACAAGTTTATCTTATATTGAAACCCATTTATTTAAGGTGACAAAACACTTAAGGTTTATTTTAAATTAAATTAACTTAAGCCTCAATAAATAAAATTTCGTAACATAATAAATAAAACAGAAATAAAATAGTCTACTATGGCCTTATTACATCAAATAATCCCAAAATTAAATTAAAGTACTTAATTAAAATAAAAGTCCCAAATCATAAGAATTTTCCTTGTTGTGCATGGCCACCTTTAAGCTCCTGCCGACCCGGTCCATTACTGCTCATCACCTGAAAAATATTCCCCAACGGGGTGAGTCAAACAGACTCAATGTGTAACCAACACTAAATCCAAACAAATTCAGGCATATCATACATATCACATTCACATAACAAGTAAAGATAATGATGCAAACCCGAACCCAAACCTAGATGCCATCCGCTACACATCACCCGTACCAACCTGCACACCGTGGGGACTAACAAGTCAACCCTCCATCCGCTACACATCATCGAAGGCAGTCGCTGCAGTCGACGTGCTCATCACCCTTATAAAATTCATGGCATAGCCACCAGATACATATTTTTGTGTCATGAGACACCACATTCAGATATCGTGGTCTTAGGTCACCACATTCACTTCCCCTTTTCATAATATCCCATATGCCCATGTCATACGATATCATGCAACATAATGCCTTAGGCCCGATTTCACATTCTTAACATATTCATATTCATGGTATAACAATTCATATCATACTCATAGTAGGAGTAGGAAAACGTACCTTAGTACTGTGTACCATAATATGGTACTTAGCCATATTTTCACATTCGTATAACATACATACATATTAAACGTTGCCTTAAACTTATCAAGAAGTAGTGTGAGGTACACACACCTGATTCACTTAAAGCTTTTAATCCAAGTCCCGAAAATCCGATCTAAAGCCTTAGATCCTTAGTCCCTTGTTGTCGATTGACTTAAGAATCAAGTCCCGAAACTTTGTTGTATTCATTGTGGATCGAAATACCTATAAACTCATGTTAGATCAATTTCTAACATTTACTCACAACTAATGGCCCTTGGCCGAATGTTATCCATGCCTTACCTTAGCTCTTAAAAGTCTCGAAATATCCTTCTCCCTTGTAGTCGACAATAGCAGATAAACCCCGAAAAGATTTCTTCTAGGTTTCGGCAAACAAGGACATTAGTGGATTAGTCATTGACTTTCGACTAAAAGAATTAATATAACAACAGTAGATTCTTACCCTTAGTGCTATAGTCGACAACCCCCTTTTTGCTTGAAGTCCCAAAGAGTTTCGGCTCTTGTTGTGAACAAATCGGCTAAAACACAGGGTATTTCGGCTTTGTGGCTTGTTTGAAGAATCGGCTAAGACTACCTTGAGTATTCGGCTATGGCTATCAATTGGAAAAAGGAGAGAGTCATTCGGCCTTAGCCAATGGGAAAGAAAAAGATGAAGAAAAATTCGGCAATAATGGTGTCTTGACTTAAGAAGTTTTGGCACACTTAGTAAAGAAGGGAAAGAATCCAAAAGAAATACCCTTCACCCTTAATATAGTTTCGGCTACACCCTCATAACCTTCCTAGCCGAATTTTGACACCAAAGACCCCCTTTAAAAGCTGATATAATAAACTAATGAATTGGTTTAAATTTGGTGCAGGTTTTTAAGGGATTGGGCTGCACTTTGAAAACAATTGGAGCATGGACGGCCAAATGGAGGCTTGGTGTGTAAGATGAATGAATTAATAAAAAAAAAAACTTGATGGAAGCTAGCTTGAAATTAAATAATCAAGCATGTGAGAGATAGTGAAGCCATGGGGTATGGGACGATAAGGATTAAAATAAAGGGAGTATGGGGATTTAATTTGCTTGGCCGAATATGGGGAACAAGCCTTCATGGTTTCCTTAAATTATTCAAGCATGGGGTGGCTAAAGGGATGCATGAAGTAATAAAATAAAAAAAAAATGTGCAATAGCTTAGTAGATCATAAGCCTGGACGGCAATGAGAACACATGGTGGACAAATTTAAAAATCAATTAGTAAATAATGGCCACACTATTGGAATAAATAATTAACATGTGAGTGGCTTAGAAGGTCAACCCCTTGGACGGCAATTGAAGACAAAACCCTTGCTATTTTCTTTTATTCCTAGAGTTTTAAGAACCCCTAAAACACATCCAAACCACTCACTGAGCCTACTAACTCATGAATTTATGCACCAAATGCATAGCCCCTAATCTAGGATCTTACATATTAACGAGTGGCTAGACATACGGTTGGTGGCTCACTGATGCAAGAAACGACATTCAGTATAATGTCCAAGATTGCAGTAGAAGGCAGCAACCACCCATTGTTTTCGTAGACGGCTTTGTCGCTCGACAAAGCTCGCGGTATAAGCATGCCAACACTGTAGAGCCCCAACTAAATCTTCCGGCAAGCTCGAGATCCTCTAATAAGGAGAGATACATTATTGAGACTCTATTTTGATTGACGTCCGACAAAAGTATCCCACCTATCAGTTGAAGAATGAACGCTCTTGCAGCGTAGATAATGTCCATCTGCATTGGACTGCTCGAAAGATGCTGGAAGTTTTCTTTTCACCAATTAAATTTAATATGGGTTAAACGTCCTTCCTCGTTGTTCGGGGGCACTCTTCCAAGTAACCGCTCGCAAATGGCCCACGGATCAGGCACTTTTCCAAGCCCGGTCACTGCTTTGCCGTCTATAGACAGCCCGAGTTGTACTACTACGTCTTGCAATGTAATATTTACCTCCCCACACGGGAGATGGAATGTATGTGTCTTCGGTCGCTACCTTTCAACTAATGCCGATATTAATTCGACCCTTAGCTCGGATATCTGAATATACGCGGCAACTCCAAAACCCGCGACATTCAAATACGGTATAACTTTTCGATCAGGAAATTAACCGGGATCATGCAACCGGGGGTCGCACAATTCTGTATAAATCTTGCATTTGTAGTAAATATATAATGTTATATTTCTCGTTTTAAAAATAATTTAAAAGAATATTTAAAATTAAATAATATATTTTATTTCTCGTTTACCTTATGCACATTGCTTGTAATGTAGTCGTTGTCATTTAAAAGAACATTCGGATAACGATCCATGGTGTGATCGGCGGCACTCGGCGGTGGTTGAAGGTGAAAAGCGGCGACTGTCAACGGTGGTTGAGGGTTAATAGTGGCGGTCGTCGGAGTTACTTATGTAAAATGGGGGGACCATTTTGCCTATTTATAGTTGGAGATGCCTATTGAAAAAAAAAATTGCCCATTTTGATGGGTCATTTCAAGTTTTTAATGGGTTGTAAGGACTAACACCCAAATTTGATGGGTCACTTCAAGTTTTTTTTTTTTTATTCAAAAGCTATTTATCTTCATTTAACCCATTTTGGTGGGTTACTTCATTTAAATTTTCTTAATATTAGAGTAGTTTAATTTTTTTCATTTATTTTTAAATTTTTTTATATTTTATTTTTTAATTTAAATTTAAAATTTTTGTAAAAAATTATTTTTGTGGCTTTTTTAGGCCTGAGACCCCATTTAAATAAATTAATTTTGTTAAAATAAAGCTAATTTCAATTCTTGTATTTAATATTTTATTTAAATATTTTCATTTATTTATTATTTTGGCCAATTAAAATTTTAATTTTTTTAAAATATCTGATTTCATTGTTTTGGACACAGGCCCGATGCAGACGGGTCATTTCAACCCTTTTTTTTTTTTCATTTCATTTCATTCTTATTTAATTTTCATTTCATTTTATTTTTATTCCATTTCAATTTCATTTCATTCCAATTTCATTTCGATTCTCATTTCCCTTTCATTTCATTTAAAATATATTTTTTTTTCAATTTCAATTAATTTTTTTCTCAATTCATATGTTTTATTTTAACTAAAATTGAACATTTTCCGCATTTCATATAAATTTTATATTTTCAATGCAATTTTTTTTCTCATTCATTTTATATTTAAATTTAAAATTTTCAATGCAAATATTTTTCTCCTTATTTACCTATTAACTTTAATTTACTTACTTTTAACATTTTTGTCATTACATTTAAATTATCTAATTTTTTTAAATATTTACAATATTTTTACAAGAACATGCGCTGAATAATATATCACTCATCATATTGGAGTCCAGCATTACGAGACGGTTGACCGGAAACGTAGACACGATGTGGGCATGTTGATCGATTGTGTCCCGATGTTCGACACACAGTGCACAGTTTAGGTTCACCCGTCTCTCTAACATCCATGTCATTTCGAATTGTCGTCGATTGTGGTCGACCTTTAGGATGTCTGTGGAGACTACGGTCAGGCACCATCTCGATAGCAGGCGGTGGAACTTCCCAGTTTGAGACATTGGGCATTATAGGAAATTCGTTCCCTCGTATACGTAATGTTTGTTGCAACGTGTAGATATCATCTATGAATTGTTCAACATTTAAGTTTGCTCTCGCACACGCTGCATGAACATGCGTACACGAATATCGAAGAGTCTAAAATAACCCGCACTCGCATCGCATGTTTTGTAGATCAACTGCGTACGATTTAGGAGGAAGACCTGAACGACGGCCGATGTACTCTTGAACTCGGAAAGTCTCCAAGTCTTGCGGATACAATTCTGCGTTCATTATTTGTGCCCTTCGACTATTTACCACCATAGCCTTTCGGACGGCCTCTACGTACACGTGCCCGGCCTCGATCTGCTTAGCTTGTTTCAACCCCATCTTATGCATCAATGTCGTCAACCTATAAAATGTTACCGAGAAAACAACAGAAATCGGGAGATGGCATGTGCGCCTCAATACAGAGTTGACCGCCTCTACCAGGTTAGTCGTCATCTGCCCATATCGAAAGCCCTCATCGTAACTTTGAGTCCATTGCCAGTTCTCCATACTACCCAACCATGTCCGGAGATTTGTTGGTAAAGATGACATCTGAGATTTAAGCCTTGCAAACCTCTGCCTGAATCTTCTCGGTTCTAACTCATGGGCTGCATATTTAATTTGAAATTACCAATTTAAAAACAACAAAAAATTTGCGAAGTAATTTTTGAAATAAATACAAATAATTTTTTTTACCCATGTTCACGAGTTATTTTTTCCAATCTTTATTCTTATAATTTCTATGAAAGTTTGCCGCGATGTGGCGGATGCAATAAACAGACCTTCACGGAACCCCCGATCGCCTTATCGTAGCAAGTAATCCTTTCGATCTATCTGATATAAGGCAGATGTTGTCTTCTCTGACGACGTGCCTCAGGAGATTTGTGAGGAAAAATTCCCAAGACTTGAAGCACTCACGCTCCACGATGGCGAAAGCGATCGGAAGTACATTTCTGTTGCCGTCTTGTGCAACTGCAATTAGGAGGATTTGCGTGTATTTGCCATACAACCATGTCCCGTCTACCTGTACCATCAGCTTGCACTGAGGGAAGGCCCTAACACACGGCTCGAATATCCAAAACAATATGTGAAAAACTCGTTTCCCCGATTGCATCTCCCCGTCAGGGCCTTTATACGGCAGTGTTTGCAAATCAATCACTGTCCCGAGTACATATTCCTGCATCCCGACTATCACCCTTGAAGCTCGTTGTATGACGTATCCTAGTCACCATACAACTCTCGCATCGCCGTTTGCTCTGCCCACCATGCTTTCTAGTACGACACTTTGTACTTGAATCGAGCTTGCATATCTGCAATAAGGACCGACACGACTCTTTCACCAAAGGGATGATGCAATTGCATATAGTTTTTGCATCTAACTTTCCATGGTCTTGTGACATACGAGCGGACGTGCATGTGTGTGGACCTTCTAGTTTCCTTATCATCCATATCTGTGTCTGCTGCATTAACGCGGCTCGAACACGTCATTTACAACCACACGACGCTTTCCAACATTCTCCTACGTATAAAGACTACGTCGACTTCATTACTTTATAATTCACACCTAACTTCAAGCTAAGTTGTTTTATAGCATGTAAACAGTTTTTTTTGTTATCAAATTGTTGTCCTACAAACAACTCATCTTCGTTGAATTCATTGTCAACTAGGTGAGCCGGTACAATATTTGTATATTCTGGGAACTCGCATGGAAAAGCCGCATCAGGATCCACGTCGGTCATGAAGGACCCTGGATTATTTCTTATAACTATACCATGGCCCGTGTTTTTGGCCGAATAGGGGTTCGCATTTTCACCCTCCATTGGCCCTTCCTCGTTTATGTCTTTAGGGATGTCATTTAAATCGAGGTCACTAAAATCATCGTTGGGATCACGGTGGGACTGGTCATCATTATCGGACCCTTCATCACTATCTTCGATGGTGGCCAACACCTCTGGATGGATCTCTAGACGAGGACACGTGTTTAGGATGTTATACGAACAACCACCGGTGTTTGGATTTTTGAGAGTTGGCGTTGACCGTCCAAAACCCAACTGATCTTCCCAAGAGACGTTAAGATCAAAATCAATTTCGGAGCGCTGGCTTCCTGGAATTACCACTTGAATGGGATCTGATTCAGCTATCTCCGCGAACAACTCAACCGTGCTAGGATTTTCTATCTCAGCGGGGCAATAAATTGCCATCATTGTCCCTAAATCATCATCATCTTCAAGCTTCATTTCTGAGAACTTTAGCGGATCAGTTGAAACTGGAAATTTGTAAAACAGTCTCAACATTTGCTTTTCATAACGGGTTGCTATCTTTGAACTGATTTTTTTTAAATCCGACAGCGAAATCCGCTTGTTGAATCTCATTCCTATTTTTTTCCGACTTTGAAATACACAACCTTCTTCAGTTGTATTTATCATTTCTCCATCGAAATGAACATAAACAAACAACATTTGAGAACTCATTTTAAAAAATTTTTGCTTTATTCTGAACAAAGGAAAAAAAAATTAAACAAACAAATTGTAAGATAAAATACCTATATATATATAAGATAAATTTGGTGCCGGCCATTGACAGGCTAGTACCCAAAAAAAAAAATTTCTGGTATAGTGGTGCCGGCCATTAACAGACCAGCACTAAATTTTTTTTCTGGTACAATGGTGCCGGCCATTGACAGGTCAGTACCCATTTTTTTTTTTAATTTTTGTATACCAGTATGATACGATTTAAAAAAAATACCTTGGTGCCGGCCATTGACAGGCCAGAACCAAAAAAATTAAATTTTTAAAGTCTGACACAATAATTAGGCAATCATGGGTTCAAAATACCAGGTGGTGCCGGCCGTTGACATGCCAAAACCCCTATCTACTGTTCATTTCAGGTCATTTTGGTGATTGTTTTTAAACTTGGGTCATTTTTGTAAATATTAAATTTTTTAGGTTATTTTAGTAAAATAGCCCTAACTTTATATCCAAATTATATTGGTCTGCGGTCGACCTTTGGTACTCTACGTACCCCGGGTTTCGGATAATTTGAATGTAGATGGAGGCATTTCCTATGTTAAGACACCTGGAATGTAACGATTCAGTTTTTAATAGTGTCGAAAATAATAGTTTTAGAATTTTATTTTCATAAATCGAGCCCGTAAATATTTTATTTACGGAGTTATTATAAAAGTAAATTGAAATTTGGATAAATAATTTAGCCGAATTAGTGATTAATTAAGGTTTAGGGATTAGATTGTAAAGTCCAATTGCTATAAATTTTTAATTAAAATTTGAATTGATGATTTAAATTGCAATTAACCTAAGGTATAAAAATTAGACCATATTAAAAATTCATAATAGTGAACTGTTGATTTAAAGAACATTAGTTTAATTAATTTAAGTTTTAACTAATTAACTTAAGTTTAATAAAAACTAATTACATATATATTGAAGTTATTAAATATTTCATAATAGTGGACTGCTGATCTTAATTTCCGTAGTATGGGTATGTTATTTTTTAAATATTTATTATGGTAATAAATTTCGTATTTGGTTTATTTATTTAAGATTTGCGTATTATAAATTTATGAATTTTAATTAAATATAATTAAATTATTTGTTACAATAAATAAAAAAAATTGGATATATGATATCCAAATTCAATATGATATTAAATCGGATTGATTTTTTGTCTCAGAAGTTGGGATTTGATCTCCGCCAATAGAAATGGAGCACATCTTATAATGAGCCGTTTACTTATTTGAAGAGCACTCACGACGAGAGAAATAGTCACTGCTACTAACGGTGGTCGGTGAATACCCTAGTTTCAACAAAAATAATCAATTTTCTTACATATATTAATCTATATTTAAAAAATGTCTCTTTAACATTTTTTTTTATAAATTAGTCACTAACATAATTTTTTTTTTGGGTATAAACCATATGAAAAATGATTTATTATATTTCCAATATTTTTTACATTTTATGTATTCTAAATTTCAAAATAATAATAATATAAAAAAATTGAGGTTGTCCATTCGTCCATATTCATCCCGGTAAAAAATTATTAATTTTTTAACTTTATTTTTTTATTTTTATCACGTGTCATCATACTATTGGTCGTCAATGCCACGTCAACATATTTTAACAATGTTAATTAGGTATCTAAAAAAAGTACCAAGTTGGTTTATGGTTTTCAAGTTTAGGTACCAATTAGGTCTAAAAAATAGTTTAGGTACCAAATAGATACAAGTTAGAAAGTTCAGTACCTCTGTATATATTAACTTTTTTTTATATAAACCATAATTGTATCTCTCCCTAAAACAATGATGATGAATTGATATCACAAAATGTCGAAATCAAACTAAAAATGATTGAATTGTGATTTATATGTAGGTGTACATATATGTTTGAAATAAATGTATTTATATACAGTAATGAGATATTGATACAATGATGATTATGATGTTATTGTCCTGTTAAATGGTGTTAGATGTAATTTAGGTATAGTTGGTATGCCATAGGGTCACATTTATTCGTTGAGTGGGTACTAAAACCCATTATTATTGGGCAACTCGAGGTGGTAGAATAAAACATGTCCAATTCCTTAAGGGTTGTGAACAAATACTAAACCATCGTTACTGGGCAACCCAAGATGGTAGAATAAAATAGTCTGGACAAATACTAAAAGTCATTGTTGTCGGGCAACTCGGGGTGATAGAGTAAAACAGTCCCAATTCCTAGAGGGTTGAGGACTCATTCATTATACAGATTTGAATATCCGTCCTAATGTTTAGCATCGATTAACAGGACCGAAATAAATAAGTATTGGAATGATATTGTATGACATATTGTGAAACACCCCACACCCGGCCCACGAGCCTGAACCGGATCTGGTATGTTCCTTAAGAAAATCGGCTTCAAATTCTTTTGTTACTTAGAAAATTTTTGTGAATTTTTAGAAAGATATTGGTTTTGGGTTGGGCTTAGGTTGGAAACCCATTTATTTAATTTAGAAAACATTTAATTTTGGTGACAAAACAATTTAGGGTTTATTTTTAAAATAAATTTAATTAAACTTAGTCAAAAATAATTCATAACATAACAACTGAAAATAAAAGCAGGGAAATAAAACCATTCAACTTGGGCCTTATGGCCTTATTACATCATTCAAATCCAAAGATAAAATTGAAAATACTAAAATTGAGTAAAGTCCAAATTCTAATAAATTCTTCAAGTGATGCATGGCCACCTTTAGCTCCTGCCGACCCGGTCCATTACTGCTCATTTCCTGAAAAATAGTCCCACAAAGGGGTGAGTCAACAGACTCAATGTGTACACAAACTAACAATCAACATTCCAGGCATACATATTCATATCAAAGCATATTCAAATCAAATAATGATGCAACCCAACCCAAGCCTATTTGTCCATCCGCTACACACCACCCGTACCTGCCAATTACACCGTGGGGACTACTAAGTCAACCCTCCATCCGCTACACACCATCGAAGGCAGTCGCTGCAGTCGACGTGCTCATCGCCCACTTACGTTGTGTCATTAGACACTATATTCAAATAATGTAACCGAAGTTACCATATTCACGCAATGGGGCCGTAGCCACCATATTTCGTTGGTGAGGCCGAAACCAACACCTTCATTGGTGAGACCGAAGTCAACACCTTCGTTGGTGAGACCGAAGTCAACACCTTCACTTTCTTCCTTCACATATATCCCAAATGCCCCAATTATTTTATAACATATTCCACATACTTAATTTTCATTCATGTTACTAATCACATGTTCAAAGTATATCACATTCATAATCCTATCAAAAGTAGGAAACATACCTGGGTACTCCTTACCACATTTGTGGTGCTTAGCCACATTCACATACTGTTACATATTTACATATCTAATGATTGCCATGTAATTTATTGAAAGTTAGTAAGAGTACACACCTTTTTCGCTTAATAGTTTCCGTGAATTCCCGTAGAGCGATCTACCGATCTAGATCTTTCACTCCTATATTCGGCCATTAATTAAAACATATAAATAAACCTATTTGGTCTTAAAACCAAATCCTACTAGAAGTAGAATTACTTACCTAGTTGCCAAATTGATTTAATCAAGTCCCAACAGTTGCTAGAATTCCTCTTCCTTGAAATCGGCTAATACTAGGTATGTAACCATGTCAGTTTTCGGTTTTTGAAATAATGGAAAACACTTAAACAAATTATGCCTTGGCCGAATATCCCTTACCTTATGATGGGATTCCAAATCTGAAGAGGATTCCTTTATAAGCCTGTTGAAATCCTATAACTTCGTGTTAGATTAGATCTAACTTTGAAAACGTGAATCATAATCTTTAACCACATATTTATATTTATAATCCTTACCTTAGATCCTTAGATTTCCCGAAAGATCCCCTTTTGATGTTGTGGATGATTGCCCTCTTTCTTAGAATCCACAAAGATTCAGCTTAACAGTAGAACGGAGAAGAAAATAGAAGAAAAAGAGAGGGATTTTTGCTTAATGAAAATTCGGTAGAGAGGGGTTTTGCCTAGGGAGAATTTCGGCAGAGAGGAAGAAGGAGCAAATGTTGATGAGTAGCCCTCCTGTCCTCCTTTTATAGCCAAAGTTATCAGCCTAGGAGTCCTTTACTTGGCCACCACTCCTCTTTTTGATAATATTATCTCTTTTATTTAAAAGATAAAAGCCTTTAATCCATCAATTATCTCCTCAATTATCTCATTAGAAAATAATCCTTTATTTATCTCTTATTATTCACATATTTATGTGAATAAAACTCCTTTATTTATCTCTTATTATTCACATATTTATGTGAATAAAACTCCTTTATTTCTCTCTTATTATTCACATATTTATGTGAATAAAACTCCTTTATTTATCTCTTATTATTCACATATTATGTGAATAAAACTCCTTTATTTCTCTCTTATTATTCACATATTTATGTGAATAAAACTCATTTATTTATCTCTTATTATTCACATATTTATGTGAATAAAACTCCTTTATTTATCTCTTATATATCCAAGTTTCCCAAAATGTTCAAGTTTCCATTTTTGGATCATTTCCAAAAATGTTTAGGTTTCCAAAAATGTCTAAGTTTCCAAAAATGTCCATTTCCATCTCCATTTTCATTTCCATTTTCATTTTCATTTCTATTTTCATTCATTTCTAGGTTTCCAAAAGTATCAAAAATTTATTCATAATACTTAAGACTTGTCATTTCATACAATTGATCTGAAAAATGCATAGGCCCTTCCTAGGATGTTACAGTTCTACCCCCCTTAAATAAAATTTCGTCCTCGAAATTTCCTAACTAAACAATTGAGGGTATTGCTGTCGCATTGTCTCTTCTGGCTCCCACGAAGCTTCTTCCGATCCATGATTGCGCCATAACACCTTGACTAAAGGCACCGACTTCTTTCGTAGTGCTTTCACGTCACGTTCCAAGATCTGAATCGGCTCCTTCTCGTAGGATAGATCTGGCCTTAACTCCACTTCTTCAACAGGTACCACATGAGACGGATCCGATCGATAGCGACGTAGCATGGACACATGAAATACGTCGTGCATTTGATGCAACTCTGGTGGTAACTCCAATTGGTATGCCACTGGCCCAACTCGCTTCAGTACTTGATAGGGCCCTATAAACCTTGGGCTTAGCTTCCCTTTGCGACCGAACCGCATAACCTTCTTCCAAGGTGAGACCTTTAGAAACACTTGGTCTCCTACTTCAAACTCAATTTCTTTCCTCTTAAGGTCTGCGTACGACTTCTGTCTATCAGAAGCTTCTTTCAACCGTGCCCGAATTAATTCCACCTTCTCCTCAGTTTCCGCCACTAACTCTGGACCCAAAACGCAACGTTCTCCTAACTCGGTCCAACAAGTTGGTGTTCTACATTTCCTTCCATACAATGCTTCGTATGGTGCCATCCGAATGCTTGCCTGATAGTTGTTGTTGTAGGCGAACTCAGCTAGAGGCAAGTAATCTTCCCAACTTCCTCGAAAATCCATCACACAGCCTCTTAGCATATCTTCCAACACTTGTATAACCCGTTCAGACTGCCCGTCTGATTGTGGATGAAAAGCCGTAGTGAAGTCTAGCTTAGTGCCTAATGCTTGATGAAGTGCTTTCCAAAATCGAGACGTAAACCTTGGGTCTCTATCGGAGATGATCGACATCGGTACCCCGTGTAGCCTCACGATCTCCGCCACATATAACTTGGCTAACTTTTGAAGGGAATAGTCGATCCTCACAGGGATAAAATGTGCGGACTTGGTCAAACGGTCCACTATCACCCATACTGAGTCCTTCTTAGTGGGCGTAAGGGGAAGCCCACTAACTAAGTCCATGGTAATTCTTTCCCACTTCCATTGGGGAATCTCAATTGGTTGAAGCAATCCTGATGGGACTTGGTGTTTAGCCTTTACTTGCTGACATGTCAAACATTTCCCCACAAATTCAGTCACCTCTTGTTTCAGGTCTGACCACCAAAATTGTTCCCTTAGATCTCTATACAGCTTGATGCCTCCGGGATGCATAGCATAAGGACTACCATGCGCTTCCCGAAGAATCCTTTGTCTCAACTCCTTATCCCTCGGCATACAAACCTTTTCCTTGTAGCACAGTACTCCTTCATCATTGACGCCATAATCCTTTAATCCTCCTTGCCGTACTTGCTGTAACTTAGTACTTAAGTCCTTATCCGCCAACTGTCCCTCTTTCACCTCCTTCAGCCAGGTTGGCTTGACTTGTAACTCTGCCAACAGGCTTCCGTCATCATACAAACTTAAGTGAGCGAACAAAGCCTTTAAATCTGACACAACCTTCCTACTTAGGGCGTCAGCTACCACATTCGCCTTGCCCAGATGGTATTCTATCGAACAGTCATAATCTTTCAATAACTCCACCCACCTTCGTTGCCTCAAGTTCAACTCCTTCTGAGTCAACAAATACTTAAGGCTTTTGTGGTCCGTGTAAATTACTGACCTTTCTCCATAAAGGTAGTGCCTCCAAACTTTGAGGGCGAAAACCACTGCCGCGAGTTCCAAGTCATGAGTTGGGTAGTTCACCTCATGCGGCCTTAACTGTCGAGATGCATAAGCGACTACCTTTCCTTCTTGCATTAGCACACAGCCTAACCCTGTGTGCGAAGCATCACAATATACTACGAAGTCCTTACCTGCCTCCGGCTGAATTAACACCGGAGCTTCTGTCAGCACCTTTTTAAGCTTTTCAAAGCTCTCCTGTTGCTTATCCGTCCACACAAACGGTACTTCCTTCCTTAGTAACTTTGTCAAAGGTGCGGCTATTGACGAAAATCCTTCCACGAACCTTCTGTAATAGCCTGCCAAGCCTAAGAAACTTCTGATTTCAGCCACCAACCTAGGTGGTTTCCAATCCAACACTGCTTCGATCTTCCTAGGATCCACTCTTATTCCTTCTGCGGATACCACATGTCCTAGGAACGCCACTTCCTTGAGCCAAAATTCGCACTTGCTGAATTTGGCATAAAGCTTCTTTTCCCTTAACACTTCTAACACAACTCGGATATGCTCACCGTGCTCCTCCTCCGTCTTGGAATACACCAAAATGTCGTCGATGAACACCACGACGAATCTATCCAAGTAGGGTTGGAAAACCCTATTCATCATATCCATGAACGCGGCCGGTGCGTTCGTCAACCCAAACGGCATCACCACAAATTCAAAATGACCGTACCTTGTCCTAAAAGTGGTCTTATGAATATCAGCCTCCTTCACTTTCAGTTGATGATACCCCGACCTTAAGTCGATCTTTGAGAACACAGCTGCCCCTTTCAGTTGGTCGAACAAGTCATCTATCCTTGGCAAAGGATACTTGTTCTTGATGGTCAGTTTGTTCAACTGACGATAATCTATGCATATCCGCATAGTTCCATCCTTATTCTTCACAAAGAGAACCGGTGCTCCCCACGGAGACACACTGGGTCGAATGAACCCACGATCCAACAACTCTTGGATTTGAGCCTTGAGCTCCACTAACTCCTTTGGTGCCCTTCGGTAGGGAGCGATTGACACAGGAGCTGTTCCTGGTAGCAAATCTATTCCAAATTCCACTTCTCTATCTGGGGGTATTCCGGGCAACTCCTCCAGAAATACATCCTCAAAATCCCTTACTGTTCTAACTCCCTTGACACCTTCCTCTTCTCCTCTTAACGCACTCACGAAGGCTAAGAATGCCTTACATCCTTTCTTAACCATTTTCTCGGCCTTCAGTGCCGAAACTACGTTAGACAAGTAGTTCCTCCTTTCTCCGATCATCACTACTACCTCATCTTCCGGGGTTCTTAGTTCCATACGTTTAGCCGCACAATCCAACACGGCTCGATGCTCTACTAGCCAATCCATTCCAAGTATAAGCTCAAACTCTCCGAAGGGTAATTCCATTAAGTCAGCCCGAAAGTTCGCTCCCTGAATCTCTAGGGGTACATTCCGAAAGATCCTATCTATCCTCACCGTTTGGCCTAAAGGGCTTACTACAGTTATCTGCCTATCAGAAAGTTCAGAGTCTAGGCCTAGTGTTTCAACCACACTCCATGCAACATAGGAATGAGTTGAGCCCACATCAATAAGAGCAAAATAGGGTTTGTCATGAATAAAGAACGTACCGGTTATAACATTCGACGCGTCTCCCTCTTCCCTCCGGCGAACCGCGTAAACCAAACCCGGTTGCCTTGCTTCGGCGTTAGCTGCACCTCGGCCCTGAGCTCCACGGCCTCTGCCACTACCTCTGTTGGCCGACCCACGACCTCTTTGAGGCTGCTGTCCGCCTCTACCAGCCTGGTTAGCATTCTGAGATGCTGGTTGGCTCTCATCTAATAGCTTGGGGCAATCCTTAATCATATGGTCCTTGGACCCACACTTGAGACATCGTCCCGCCTTTTTCCAACACTCTCCCCCGTGCTTCCTTCCACAATGTTCACAAGGGCGAAATTGCCAGCCCGTACCAGCCTGTTGACTTTGTGGCCTGTCAACTCTAGGCCTCTTGTGGCCTTTTCCAGATGGCCCAAAACCTCTTTTGGGCTTATTTCTGTCCACAGCCTGCTTGGTGGCGTCCTTAATTCCCTCAGCCACTTTAGCCTTTTCCCTCAAGGCAGAGAATTCCAGCTCCTGATGCGGTGCTATCAAAAGTCTCAAATCGTCCCTAAGTCCGTCCTCAAAACGAACACAGCGTTCATGCTCAGTCGCCACTACTCCTCGGGCATATCGGCTCAACCTCAAGAATTCCGCTTCATATTCGGTGACAGACTTACTTCCTTATACCAACCCCAGAAAAGCCTTCCTTTGCTCGTCTATATACCTGGTTCCCACATACTTCTTCTGAAATGCTTCCTTAGCATATTCCCAGGTCAGATCTTCCGCCGTGGCACCGTCCCGAACGGTTAACCACCATTGATACGCTTCATCGCGTAACAGTGCCGTCATCCCTTTCAACTTCTCCTCGGGGGTCAAGTCGAGCTCATCCATGATGCGCTCAGTTGCTTCCAACCAGTACTCAGCTGTACTGGGTGCCACTCTCGATACTCCTCTAAACATTTCAGCTCCATTAGCACGGAGCCGCTCAGGCACAGACTTACGATTTCCTGAATTGTTTCCTGCACCAGCCACCAATTCCAAAACTCGCAGCACAGCCTGCAACACGGCATCTTCCCCTGTCTGAGCCTGCTGCTCAACATTGACAGGTGGGGGTGATGGTGGTGGTGGTATCTCATTGTCAGAACCTTGTCCCGATCTAACAGTCATCCTTCCTCTACCTCTTTCACGACGACCACGTCCTCTTGAGCTCATTATCGACGAGATATGATTAAGGAATTTTATGTATTAGTATTCTTGTTTCACTTATTACCCGCGATGATATCTTATGAAGAAGAGTTTAAGAGTAGTTCTTTCGTATTCATACATGCATACAGTCTTGCATTCATTCATTCATCCATCAACAAATATGAACTTTTGTTCATTCAAAGAAACGTTGTAATTCTTCTTGTTGTTTTCGTTATTTTGCTTTTCCACTACCCAGGGGCATTTTCGTAATTTTATCATACAGGGGTATTTTCGTAAATTTTCAAAAATAAAAAGTTCCCTGGTGATTTTGACGAAAGTATTTTGGTACTTCTAAAGTTCCGGGGAAATTTTGGAAGAATTTTGAAATCCAGGGGTATTTCGGTAATTTTTGATCTCAGGGGTATTTTGATAATTTTTCCAAAAATCAGGGTAAATTTGTAAAATTTATTAAGTTAGGGATATTTTCCAAGATTGTAAAACATTGAGGGTTCCTTTGAGAGTTACACTTTTCAAAGCAATGATATTGCAAAAAGTTTGGAAATCAAGGTCGTTTTGGTAATTTTGTAAGTTAGGGGCAATTTTGTAATTTTCCAAAATCAAGATAGTTTGATATTTTACAAATTAGGGTTTTTGAACATTTGATAAAGTAATGAAATTTTGTTAAAACTATGGGTGGTTTGGTCATTTTATAAACCAAGGGTATTTTTTTTTTAATAATAGAAAAACGGCTAAGTCCCTTTCCGGTTTTATTCTTTGTGTTTAGCCTATGACCGAGCCCTCTTGGTCAGGGTGAACCAAAGCTACGCACCAGGCAGGATTCGAATGAAGAGGAGGTGAGTCACGCGGACTGCTTAAATACCAAGCTCTCACCGACCTTTCTAGACATGCGCACAGAGGTTGCCACACCACTGAGCCTTCTGAGTTAGGGCGAACCGAAGCTACGCACCAGGTAGGATACCTGCGAAGAGGAGGTGAGTCACTAGGACTGCTTAAATACCAGGCTCTTCCGGATCCAATCCTAGACATGCGTACAGGGGTTGCCACACCCTAGCTTAATAACTTAGTCATAGGTTTGTTAAGTTCATTAAGTCTTATGAGTTTTAAGTGTTTGAGTAGTCTAATCCTAGGGTTCAAGTTCCTATCACACTATTCTACGTTCCATGCCTTTTCTACCCTTTTACAATTCATAATTCACATAATCACACAGATGGTTAAAGGTACTTACCCGGTGGACTGCGGGTCGGAGACTTAGGTGCCATGCCATAAAACCTGCTTATTTCAAAAAAATTCATTTGGGCTCGAATTGAAAACATTTTGGGCCTGAGCCCACAGGCCGAGAGTTTTAAAACTGGGCTCTGATACCAACTGAAACAACCCACACCCGGCCCACGAGCCTGAACCGGATCTGGTATGTTCTTTAAGAAAATCGACTTCAAATTCTTTTGTTACTTAGAAAATTTTTGTGAATTTTTAGAAAGATATTGGTTTTGGGTTGGGCTTAGGTTGGAAACCCATTTATTTAATTTAGAAAACATTTAATTTGGTGACAAAACAATTTAGGGTTTATTTTTAAAATAAATTTAATTAAACTTAGTCAAAAATAATTCATAACATAACAACTGAAAATAAAAGCAGGGAAATAAAACCATTCAACTTGGGCCTTATGGCCTTATTACATCATTCAAATCCAAAGATAAAATTGAAATACTAAAATTGAGTAAAGTCCAAATTCTAATAAATTCTTCAAGTGATGCATGGCCACCTTTAGCTCCTGCCGACCCGGTCCATTACTGCTCATTTCCTGAAAAATAGTCCCACAAAGGGGTGAGTCAACAGACTCAATGTGTACACAAACTAACAATCAACATTCCAGGCATACATATTCATATCAAAGCATATTCAAATCAAATAATGATGCAACCCAACCCAAGCCTATTTGTCCATCCGCTACACACCACCCGTACCTGCCAATTACACCGTGGGGACTACTAAGTCAACCCTCCATCCGCTACACACCATCGAAGGCAGTCGCTGCAGTCGACGTGCTCATCGCCCACTTACGTTGTGTCATTAGACACTATATTCAAATAATGTAACCGAAGTTACCATATTCACGCAATGGGGCCGTAGCCACCATATTTCGTTGGTGAGGCCGAAACCAACACCTTCATTGGTGAGACCGAAGTCAACACCTTCGTTGGTGAGACCGAAGTCAACACCTTCACTTTCTTCCTTCACATATATCCCAAATGCCCCAATTATTTTATAACATATTCCACATACTTAATTTTCATTCATGTTACTAATCACATGTTCAAAGTATATCACATTCATAATCCTATCAAAAGTAGGAAACATACCTGGGTACTCCTTACCACATTTGTGGTGCTTAGCCACATTCACATACTGTTACATATTTACATATCTAATGATTGCCATGTAATTTATTGAAAGTTAGTAAGAGTACACACCTTTTTCGCTTAATAGTTTCCGTGAATTCCCGTAGAGCGATCTACCGATCTAGATCTTTCACTCCTATATTCGGCCATTAATTAAAACATATAAATAAACCTATTTGGTCTTAAAACCAAATCCTACTAGAAGTAGAATTACTTACCTAGTTGCCAAATTGATTTAATCAAGTCCCAACAGTTGCTAGAATTCCTCTTCCTTGAAATCGGCTAATACTAGGTATGTAACCATGTCAGTTTTCGGTTTTTGAAATAATGGAAAACACTTAAACAAATTATGCCTTGGCCGAATATCCCTTACCTTATGATGGGATTCCAAATCTGAAGAGGATTCCTTTATAAGCCTGTTGAAATCCTATAACTTCGTGTTAGATTAGATCTAACTTTGAAAACGTGAATCATAATCTTTAACCACATATTTATATTTATAATCCTTACCTTAGATCCTTAGATTTCCCGAAAGATCCCCTTTTGATGTTGTGGATGATTGCCCTCTTTCTTAGAATCCACAAAGATTCAGCTTAACAGTAGAACGGAGAAGAAAATAGAAGAAAAAGAGAGGGATTTTTGCTTAATGAAAATTCGGCAGAGAGGGGTTTTGCCTAGGGAGAATTTCGGCAGAGAGGAAGAGGGAGCAAATGTTGATGAGTAGCCCTCCTGTCCTCCTTTTATAGCCAAAGTTATCAGCCTAGGAGTCTTTACTTGGCCACCACTCCTCTTTTTGATAATATTATCTCTTTTATTTAAAAGATAAAGCCTTTAATCCATCAATTATCTCCTCAATTATCTCATTAGAAAATAATCCTTTATTTATCTCTTATTATTCACATATTTATGTGAATAAAACTCCTTTATTTATCTCTTATTATTCACATATTTATGTGAATAAAACTCCTTTATTTCTCTCTTATTATTCACATATTTATGTGAATAAAACTCCTTTATTTATCTCTTATTATTCACATATTTATGTGAATAAAACTCCTTTATTTCTCTCTTATTATTCACATATTTATGTGAATAAAACTCCTTTATTTATCTCTTATTATTCACATATTTATGTGAATAAAACTCCTTTATTTATCTCTTATATATCCAAGTTTCCCAAAATGTTCAAGTTTCCATTTTTGGATCATTTCCAAAAATGTTTAGGTTTCCAAAAATGTCTAAGTTTCCAAAAATGTCTAAGTTTCCAAAAATGTCCATTTCCATCTCCATTTTCATTTCCATTTTCATTTTCATTTCTATTTTCATTCATTTCTAGGTTTCCAAAAGTATCAAAAATTTATTCATAATACTTAAGACTTGTCATTTCATACAATTGATCTGAAAAATGCATAGGCCCTTCCTAGGATGTTACATATTGAAATATGGAACACATTGTGATATGAGATTATGACATATTAAGATGAATGGAATACTGTGATTTTTGATTTGGTGATAAGTAGAACTAGTGTAAATTAATGTAGTTGATATTGTATTTTACATGTTTGCTTTAGTTTAATTTAACGTGTTGAATTTAAATCATATTAGCACCACTGAGTATTCAATACTTAACGTACAATTATGTTTATTTTTGTACGCAAATATCAGACATGACTAGACATAGATTTTGAGTAGTCAAGTATCCAACTCAATGGCTCAGATTGATATCCATTTACTACCTCTTTTATATGTGTATATGAGTTTGAGTTAAATGACGTGTACTTAGGACATTTATGACATGAAATTGATTGTGCATTTTGGTATGTTTGCCAAATTGGTCTAAATGATTTATAAATTCGAATCTCATCATTTAATTAGTAACTAGTTATGTTAGTTAATATGAGTTTGAAAGTGGTAATAGGTTGCTTGAATATGAATACATGATTTTTTATGATTTTGTGATGTTTGATTGTATATATTTGTGTCAAATTGAGAATTGAAGATTGAAGTAAAATTTAGGTATATTTTGTTGGAAAATATGGACATCACATATATAATAAGGGTAATTACATGTTATTATTTACTATCATGATAGGTTAGCCCAAATTAAAAGTGATCTAATTTGGTTAGAATTTTATTGGGTTTTAATTGTTAAATAAAGTATGGGTTAAATATGTGTAGATGCTCTAGTAATTGAGGTCTAATCAAATTCTAATTAATGATGGGCTAATTAGAATTTGATTAGAACTAATATGTTAATGTTATATATATTGGGGGTTATGGTTCCCAAATTATACATAAGATATCTTTTTTAATATCCCATCATTAGGAAAGAGAGAGCACATATTCTCTGAATTTCTTGTGTGCTAAGTTGGAAGATCAAATCCCCAATATCCGGTCAAGGAATTCATGGATTTAGATACGCTTCCGCATCTAATTTTGATCTTGATTTATTCTTGATGATTTGACATGATAGATCATGGTTTATTAAGTTTTATTTCAGATTTATTTTACAAATTCTAACAAGTGGCATCCGAGTTTTGTCATGTTGAATCATTGAGAATGAATTGATTCTTTATGGATTTGATATTTTAATTATATATTGTGTTGAATCTTTGAGATTCTTGATAAATTTTTGGGTTTTGATTCTTTAAATAAAGTTTTAATGTTTTATAAATATAATCTAGTTTAATATTTGCATATACTATTCGAAAGATGAATGTTTATTTATTTATTTATAACCAATTAATAAAAATTGATTTTTGAAATTTCTTTCTCTTCTTTTCACACAATTATTTTATAAATTTTGGTTAAAGTTATTATTAAATTAAAGTTACAGACTTACAACTTTTTGCAATTGAAGAATTCCAGTTAGGTTGTATAATTGGTTTTAAAAGTTAATTCACTTGATAATCGAATAAATGAATGTTGTTACGATGTTTTTTTTTTCGCACTATTTGTTTTAAATGTTTTGTTTGTGGTTGAATGTATATGGAATTATCATCTTTTGTCTTTATTCATGATGAATTATATTCACTATTGAATTCAATTCACATATACGAATGATTACTTTTGATTTCTACTATAATTATTTTATATAAGTTTTAGTCCTTATGGAACCCGACTAAAATTAAAATATTTGGGATTTTTTTTTAAATATGGTGGCTATGAATTTTCATAAGTAGTTGCGCATATAAAAACTTTTATATAATTTGGGATTCTTTTTTATATTTAGTGGTTATGGATTTTTTTTAAGTACTTGTGCGTATAAAGGAGTTTTATGATAATGTATTTAGTCATGAATATAAATTTGAGTTTACATGAAATATGTAAGACAAACCAGTATTATTTTTATATTATTATAATTGTGTGTATATATTATGTGTATACATATTATATGCATATCAATGATTTTGAGGATTAATGCATGATTATAGTTTGTGTGAATAGGTGTTTATAACTATTATTCAATAAGATATATTTTATAGTTTAATTGGTGAAATTAAGCTTTGATGGATATCGTTGAAGTTGTTAAATTTTTTTTTTGTTATGGTTCTATATTCAATTTTATGGGTGTTTTGGTGCAAATTCATGCCAACTATATACATATTTAAATATTTTGGTTTTAAGTTTGGCTCTATAATATTAGGTTTTGGCATCTTATGGTTCCAAATATTTGGTTAAATTATGATGATATGGTCTATGGTATGAATTATGGAGTAGTATGTCAACTATTATAATTTTATTTCTGAGATATATTGACTTGAAGTTTTATTTTTCAAGTATTCATATTTGTTTAATCATAAATACAATTTTGAATTTACATGGTAAATTCAAGGTAAGTTTCTATTTGATTATAAATATATGTATATGCGTGAATTGCTTTGGTATTTTTATTCATGCCAAAATTATTAATACATGTGCTTGTTAATTATTTGGCTTTGAACCACTACATTATTTATGTTTGGTTTTGATATATATGATTTTGGAACCCAAAAAAAAAAAAAGAATTAGTCAAAAATTAAGGTTTTCAGTTTTTTATTGAGACAACCTTATTTTGGAGTTTATAAAGCAATAAAAAAATATAGTTTTGACATTTGACTATTGGGAAAATTTTAATTTTGAATATTGGTATGTTTATATATATTTTAAAATAACTTAATTGAAGCAATAAGTCAAAGTGATTTTTTTTGTATAAATTATTTTGTTTTAAAATATAAAAGTTTGTGTGCATGTAACTTAAGTTATGTTGATATTGGTCGGCCCAAATGAAGGTTAATAATATTACATGTGCAACTATAGTGATAAACATGTGACGATTATTCGGTTTTACATGTGATTAATAAATCGGCCCAAAGGAAGATTTATTGTTCGACATGTTCTTATTGCCAATGTTTGATTACTACACCAAAATATCACTTATAAGTTAATATTTTGTCCAAAGATGAAATATTAATGGAGTGTCTGATACCTTAAGATAAAGTTTATCTTTATTCAAATTATTTTGGTTTAAATTTGAAGTCTTATGTGAGGTTGTTTATGGTTTATGATTTATTTAACTATTATTATATTTGCCAACATTATTGTATGTTGTTTTGGGATAAATATATATACATATATATACTATTATCTCAAATTGAAAGATAAGAAATATTTTGAAACAAATAAATTTAGATTTTAACTTTAAGTTTTAATTAAGGATGTCTAATATTTTAAATGGATTAGTTTAAACAAAATGCCACCAAGGTGACATCTTTTGTGTAGATTAGTTTATTTAAAATATCAAGATGATAATATATGTTTTTGTGATTCATGCATTTATTAATTGACCCAAATGTAAGTTAATATTTGGCAGAATTTCAACGTGGTAATAAATGTGTGGCAATTATAAGGTATTTTATGTGAGCAATAAGTTAGTCCAAAGATTAATTAATAGTTTGACATAATTTATTGTCAATGTTTGATTGCTACAACAAGAGTATCGCTTACTGTTAATATTACTATCCAAAGACTTGATATTAGTGTTGTGTTTGGTATCTTGAGATGGGATTAGACATTATATTGAATTTATTGTTTACTTATGAATATTGATGTGAGTTTATTTTTATTTATTTTTGTTCTATATTCAGCTAATTCATCTTCTACTGCCACAATATCTGCTAATATAAATTCTATACCTATGCTTAATGGGACTAATTTCAATGAATGGAAAAAGTACTTATTTATAGTGTTTGGTTGTATGAATATAGACATGCACTAAGGGAAGAATAACCCGCACCTCTCACTGCGGAAAACACCCTTTATGTTAAAAGGGATTTTGAGAGGTGGGATCGTTCAAATTGCATGAGTCTAATGATCATGAAGTACAACATTTCAGAAGCCTTTAGGGGCAAAGAATCTAAAAAGATTATTCAGGCTAAAGTTTCCTTGACGAAATTGAGAAACGTTTTGCTAAAAACGATAATGTTGAAATGACATTACTTCTGACTTATTTGATGTCTATAAAGTATAAGGATCAAGGAAATTTTGAATAATATATGGGCTATGAGTTTTATGATCCCACAATTAGGAATATTTTTGAGACGAGAATTGCAACATTTTGAGGATGTTGAGTTTGTAGGGAAAAATAAGGTTAGAGACATTGCTTTTGAGGAGGAATTAGATTACAACTCAGTTCCTACTATCACTTTTGACGATGTTTAGGTTCTCATACCTATCATTGATTAAAAAGTGAATCCAGAATCTCAATAATACAATGTTGAACAACTCCCTATTCAAGATGAGGTGATTTTTCCAGAAGAACAAACTCAACAACCTCAAGAATGAATGCCATTAAAAAGGTCGACTAGAGAAATGGTTATAATGGCTTTAGTGGAATATTTTGACATTAAGCTACGTCAAATGAATATTAAGTTAATGGTTTCTCAATGGTAACATTGGTCATACATTTATATGGTGCAATTAGAAAGCTTTGTGTCTAATGATGCAAAGTTAATGATTTGCAAAGAACTTCATCTATGGGCTTAAGCAAACTTCCCGTCAATAATATTGCAAATTTTACCAAATGATTATCTCATTCGGTTTAGAGATGAATTTTATTGATAATCGTATATACCATAAGCTTAGTGGGAGTAAGGTTCTATATTTGGTTTTATATATTAATGACATGCTACTTGTCAATAATAAGTATAGCCTCAATCAATGCCCTAAGAATGATTTTAAGATTACAAAAATTCATAAGATTTTTTACATTTTAGCAATGGAAAGTCTAATGTACATTCAGGTTTGTATACATTGGAATATTGTGTATATTATTGGAATGTTAGACAGATATTTTTAGCAACCCTAGTTTGGACAATTGGATAGCATCCAAGAGGATTATAAAGTATTTTTAAAGAACAAAAAATTACATGCTCACATATCGGAGATCTAATCAGTTAGAGATCATCAGGTATACAAAACTCTGATTTTGATGGAATATTGATACAATATTTTGTCACTAAGGTGCAAATTGTGAAAACAAATTGCAGTCTTTTATTCCAATAGCAACATGAGTACATCAAAGTCAAAACAAACAGACTTTAAGTTACTGGTTGTTAAATTAAAAGTTCAAAGTGGTTAGATGCCTATAAAGCATATTAGGACAAACTCCATGATTGCGGATCCGCTTACTAAGGAACTATACCTAAGGTTTTATAAGAGCACACTGCTCATATGGGTGTAATGTCAATTAAAGGATATTTGGTTTTAGTGGGAGTTTGTATTTTTAAATGCTTTTATGTTATAAACAAATTTTCATTTATTTCAGCTTAAAGATATTAAGTTTATTTTCTGCAGAAATAAAGTTTATTTGGTTTATTCACACTCTAATTTTGGTAAGGTTTGATCACACTAAAGTTTAAGAGGACCAGTTAGAAATAGACATGTTTAGATCATATTGCGTGTAATTTCCATGCTACACATCCATATTTGATCTATGTCATTTGATTGTGTTAATATACGTGATTAGGGATGGATCTAGTTACGATATATGTAATAAAAGTCACCTTAGTTCTATGTTAACATAATTAATGGACGAGATTGTTCGGAATACCTTTTGGATATGATAGTAAAATTTTGAGCACATATTGTTATATAATGACATGTAATTATAGAGTAATTAGTATATATGTGTGGTCCAAGTGGGAGATTGTTGGAAAATATGGGCATCACATATATAATAAGGGTAATTACATGTTATTATTTACTATCATGATAGGTTAGCCTAAATTAAAAGTGATCTAATTTGGTTAGAATTTTATTGGGCTTTAATTATTAAATAAAGTATGGGTTAAATATGTGTAGATACTCTAGTAATTGAGTTCTAATCAAATTCTAATTAATTATGGGCTAATTAAAATTTGATTAGAACTAATATGGCGATGTTATAAATATTAGGGTTATGGTCCCTAAATTATACACAAGATATCTTTTCTAATATCACATCATTAGGGAAGGGAAAGCACATATTCTCTGAATTTCTTGTGTGCTAAGTTGGAAGATCAAATCCCCAAGATCCGGTCAAGGAATTCATGGATTCAGTTACGCTTCCGCGTCTAGTTTTATTCTTGATGATTTGACATGATAGATCCTAGTTTATTAAATTTTATTTCAGATTTATTTTACAAATTCTAACATATTTAATATATAAATTAAAAATTAAGCAATTTTGAATTATTTTATCATTAAATTTCAAGACAGAAAGATTGTGCCTTGAGACTTTTATTTGATTTATTAGAATGACGTAGGTCTGGAATTAAATGTAAGAAGGACCTTGAATTTTCATAAATTGGACAATTAATTTGTGAACTTATAACCAATCCAATCTAAACTGCTAAAAAACCTATTTTAATTCAAAATATTTGAACTATAATATGAGATTGATTAATTCAAAAATATTTGACTCCAAAACCACTTTAAATAAAAAGCCAAAGTCGAAATATTCTAAAGCAATTTGAATATCAAAGAAATTATATATATTAAAAATATTCAAACATAAAATAAAATAAACTTCAATAAAAAATAATACCATTATACCAATGTAAAGGAGTCCACACAAATAAATTTTTGCTTAACAATCTTTTGGAAAAATCTACCTCACTCACTTTTTTTATTTGTCTTTTCTTTTGCCATTGCCAGTAAAACAAAAACAAGATCATAATGGAATAAATTACACTATTCAAAACTCCCATAATCCTGTTGTCTAAAAAAACAGAAACATAAACATAAATAAAAACATATAAAATTTAAAACTTCAAATTGATTTGTGAATTTATTCATTCTTTTAAAATGCACAGAAATAAAAACATAAACATATTAAACATAAAAACAGAGCTATCCACTTTTCAAAAAAAATTATTAGTGGTCAGTGGAGTTTTAATGACAACAAATTTCGTTATCTATCTATCACAATTTATAAAAATAATAAAAATATCGACAAAATAAATTTATAAATTGAAAAAGTAAACTTAAAATGAATAAGAAAAGAAAATTAGTGAGAGGGAAGAAAAAAAAGAACCTAGACAGTTGAAAGACTAACACGGCCACTAAAAGAGAAAAAGCAAATAATTGACGAAAGAAGAGAAGTTTTTAGAGTGTGCATTTATCATAAATTCCAGCTTTACGTATTTGTAGTGTTCACATATTGGAGGCTCTGCTTTCCATGCATGCCTACAACTTTTAAACGTTGAACAAATGAAACCAGTCATATCGTTACATTCACCCTTCTCATCATCAATTTACTCTTATTTATTGACTCATATTATAGACAACCATATCTCAAAAGATGTGTTTAATTTTTAAAAAATAACAAGGTGGTTTTCTTATTTCAAAACAACTTAGTTTTAAAAATATATTATATACAAATTCTAAAATACAAAAATAATTATATTATATTAATTATATATAAAAATTGTTTTTATTGAATTGGCGTCATTAGATCAAACGACACCAAATTTAATATGGACGAAGTTAAAAATAGTTTCTAGAGTAAAACTAAGTTATATATTTTTATAAAATTTAAAATATAATTTCACAATTTTATTACTTTATGTTTTATAATGTTTAATGATTAAATTAAATTTTTATATTTTATTTTTATTAATATAAATTTATAATTTTAAAAGGTTATGGCCATTGCTAACCTCCAAACATTATAATAATATAAGCTTTTGTCACATTCACTCTTGGAGTGAAAGGTTTGTTTTTTAGATGAATGGTATTCTTTATTATCTTAAGAGAACAATGGTAGTTTTTAAGTGAGATAATTTTTCTAAAAAGTGGTTTAAATTATTTTATAGAATATAAAAAACTAAAATATAAGAGTACTTAAAAATTTTTTTAAAATTTTTATTCACCAATAAAAATATTCGTTAGAATTTTCAAGTGTTATAAGGTTTAACAAGCCACATTTACATTTGCTAGTAAGTTAATAGAAAAATTCAATTGTCATCGCATAATCACTCATGATACGTTGTACTTGAGTTGTGATAGAGCCAATTGTCAACGTGTCATAATATTTTATTGATATTGAAGTTGAAGCTTTTGTTGTGTTGATAGAGCTTATCCTCTAACGCCTATATTAGATATTTTTTTTTCTTGATTGTATTTAGAGGTGAGCATAGGTGGGGCCACCCGGCCCGGCCCAAAATGTCCGAAATGTGGTAGAGTTTGGATAAAAATATAGGTCCGAAAAATGAGCTTGGACAAAAAATTTATTTAAATATACATATTTTAAAAAAATTATTTTCAATTTGTTAGAAAATATTTATTTTGATGTTTTTAATATTTTTATGTATTATATATATTTTAAAATTATATAAAAAATAATATAAAAATTAATATAAGGAGCCAAGTTGGACCCGAATTTTAGCATTTTTATCCGGATTGGGCTTAGACAAAATTTTAAGCCCATTTTTCAGACTGAGTCAGGCCTAAGCCTAGCAAACGGGATTGAATTTTTAGTCGCCCCGGCCTAAACTCGGTCCGGCCCTGCCCATGCTCACCTCTAATTGTATTCTCTCGTGAATGAATTTATAAAAAAAATTAAGCAATGCAAAAATTCCTTTTTTATGAGGTTGGAAGGCATTGTGCCGAGAATTCACTCAAAACTTATTTCTCGTCTATACGTACACACGTGATCCGCGAGTTGTTTCGTGACTCTTCCGAGTCATGACTCGTTTCTCGTACAAGAAACTCAGCAGGAAATCAGTTTTGTGCTTTGTGTCAGAAAAAAGAAAAAAAAAATCTCCAACGAAAATAAACAAAGTAAAGAAAGAAAAGTAGATTAGCAAGAGCTAGGGTTTCCTCAATTCCAGGCCAAAGGTATTGGTTGTCTCTCATTTAAATTCATTTAAATTTCTTCTTTTCATAAGGAAATCACGAACTTTTGAATTATTGTTTTTGCAGAGGAAAGTTAAGAAACGTGTGAATGGCGGACGGTTACTGGAATCGGCGACAGCCAACTCCTCCGATGCTGTCCTCCAGTGGGGCGCTTAAACGACCTCGTACTGAATACGGTAGTACCTTTTCTTTGTCGTTTTAAGTCCTTAGTGTTGCCTTTATCTTTGTCTGTTTTTTGCGGAGATATCTTTCTTCAATTCTTATCATAGTATAGCTGCTTTTGAGATTAGTTTAGAAATAGTTTTCGATTAGATTGGTAGAATTTTGTTCAAACCTTGTCTCGGGACAAAAATGCATTAGGTTTTTGTTTGCTTACTTTGATCATTATTTGTTGAGCACGCCTGCAAATTGATTTTTGTTTTCTACAACGAAAATGAATACTATACAAGTTTTAGATGCTTTATTTGAAGTAATCAGTTAAATATTCTTCTGCAAAATCTTAGTTTTAAGGTAGCAATTGAATGCCAGGTAAGGAATGAATGCTCATCGAAATTTGAAAACTTTAGTTATGGCGTCTCCTTAACATATCTTTTCAGCCTTAGCAAGCTTGTATTCTGCACCATTCAGCTGTTCCGATACTCCTCTCTTTTTTGTTCTTCTTTCTTTAAAGACAAATCAAATTGACCTTTGTTGGACTAATTTTTAAACATATCCATTGTTGCTAGCTGCTAATTTTGTTCAGATTTGCATTTAGTCTTTTACTTTGTGGAACATTGTCTTCGTCTTTCTGTTTCTTTCATAATGAATTTAAGAAATATGCTTGTTTCACTGGTGTGTCTTTTGTGAAATATAGTATCTGCTTTAAGAAAGAGTTTCACCGGCATGCTATATTTTCAACTTCACAGATGGCCCACCTTCTGGGCTACATCCATCTCATGAGATGCATAATTATTTGGCGAGAGATGGTGATCGTGGTGGACATCTGCCTGTAAAGGATACAAAAACAATTGGGTCGGCATATGATCGCTATCTGCAGAGTGCAGTACCATCTCGAACCATCACTCATGCTTTATTTACTCCCCACCAAGCATCTCAATTTTTTGTTTTCTGAAGCATTTATTAAATTGCTTTTGTAGCAAATTTCTTCTTTTCCTTCTGGAGAAGCAAGAGCATTTGGTGGGTTGGGAAAGCCTGTTGGTGGTGCAATGCCTGCTCGTCCAATAGCTGATCCTCCAGTGATGGGTCGTCCTGGATCTGCTGCTCCAGATATGGTACCAAATGGTCGAAATGTAGGTTATGGTAATCAACTTCCGTTGGATGCAATGTCGAGGCTAGGTCGGGATACGGTACCTCTACCTCCAGATGCTTCCAATACTCTATATGTTGAGGGACTTCCTTCTGACAGCACAAGGAGGGAAGTAGCCCGTATCCTTTTTCATGATGTAATGCTTCATAAATAAGTTGATATTTCTTATGATACCATAGCTCTATGACCTTGTTTCCAACGCATTCCTTGATCAAGGCTTTAGACATCTTTCGCCCTTTTGTGGGATATAAAGAAGTACGACTAGTCAGCAAAGAATTCCGACATGTGAGTGAGCGATACATTGTCTAACACCTAATTTGTCTCCTGTAGCATGGCTTCTTTTGTTGTTTTCTTACATGTGAAATTCTTGTAAGCATGACCATTTCATCAAATGCTAAAATCTGATGCATTGGTAATGCAGCGTGGTGGAGATCCTCTTATCCTCTGTTTTGTTGATTTCACCACTCCTGCTTGTGCAGCAACTGCAATGAGTGCCTTGCAAGGTGATATTTTCTTCTGTTAATTTTGGCATTCATAGAGAGTGATACATGGTATTTCTTAGAAAAACTGATAGGAAACAATAATTAATGTTTTAAATGATATCGGTGCACTGGAGTGTTTGGCTTAATCAGTAGGTGTATCTATCCCGTGCTCAAAGAGTAGAGTTTGAATTTCCTGTTCACCCAAATTAAAAATAAATAAATAAAGAGAAGAAGAATGAGATAGATAGCTTTTTTATGAGATACTAATTTTTCATCTAAGCCTTGATGTCTAGTTTTGACATGCATGAATGAGGATGTGGGCCTTATGCAGGCTGAAAATATGCATGATTTTCCTCAAAACAATGCAATAGGGTGGGGATATGAAATTGAAAATAGAAGTTTAACCGAATATGCCATAAGTTGAGTCTATTGGTTCTGCGTTTTAACGCTTTCTCAAATTCCCAATTTGATTTTATTGTTGAATTGTGCAGGTTACAAAATTGATGAACATGATCCCGATTCTAACTACTTGAGACTTCAGTTTTCTCGGTACCCAGGCCCAAGGTCAGGTCCAGGAGCTCGTGGAAGGAGGTGAATGTCATTTTCTGGATAGAACCAATCCGTATGCAAGTCATGTTTAAGCCAATTTTGATGGCTCATATCTTTCCTATATATGGCTGGGTTTTGAGGAGTGGAGATGTTAATTAAATAGTATATTTAGGACTAGCAACCTAAATTGCTCAATCTGGCTAAAGGTTGGCATATAGATGCACAGAAATCTAGGAGACTGGGGATGGAGAAATTCTTGAATTACTTGCACATTTCTGAAAGCTGTGTTGTAGAATAACCTTTTATATAAAACTGAAATATCTGTTTTCCTTTTGGTGGTATAGATCATGGTAGCATTTCCATCTAGTGTTTTAAATAGAGAAATAAGTGCTTTTTATCACTTTGAGATGCTCTCGGATATTAATTACTTTAGTGTAAAGCCAAAAACTATCCAGTTGTGTTTTGGCTAATGAAGTTGTAGGAGGAAATGTAAATTGTTCTCTTTGGAGGTAATTATGTGCATTGTGATTTTAGTTTTAGATGCTTGGCTAATGGCATATTATTAATATAATTGTCCCCCTCACTATGACACCAATTACTCTCCTGTCACCTTTGTTTTCTTATTGGGAATGGAAGAGCAAAGCTGATTTCCTTTCAAGTAACAACCTTTTGTTGATTTTGGAAGCTTGTCTTAGGAAAAATAAAAAGTGTGAATGTAACAAAGTCCATATTTGATGTAATGATAAATGAGCTGCGATTGTTAAGTTTAAATAATGGGTTCAGATTAAATCTGAACAATCTTTTTCCCTATACCTAATCATCTTCAAAACGAAAAAAATAATTAAAACATAACATTATACAGAAAATAATACTAAATATTAATGTTAGTACATGAAATAAAAATATCATGGAAGCTTTTGTATTAGAAGTCAGAGATTGTAACTCTGGAAGTTGGATTTCGGCCATCCCAAAAATAGAGAGGAAGAGTGGAAGTATCAGTTGAATTGATGAGTTGGGTGAGAATATGTGAACAACAGGCATCGAAAAGAAAAACACGTCTCCAAAGCTTTGTCTTCGTATTTATAGATTTGGGAAAGTTGTTTGACGTGTGTCACATAAAAATGACCCACCAGTAATTAATGTTTCGACATTGTAAAAGCACATCAATAGTTTAGGGTAAAAAAAGTATAGTGATTGGAGTTTGGGAGAAATGAATAGCTACCAATCAATAACCAAATGGTTTAACACACAACCTACGATCATTTTTATTTTTGTACATTGTTGTTTTTTTTATTGAACATGTAACTCTGAGTTATATAGACAATCAAACTGATATTTTTGGTATATATATATATATATATATATTTTTTTATTTTAATTTTTACATATAAAAGGTTATAATCAATAGTTAAGAAAAGAGATGTAAGCATTTAAATTCTTAATATGTTTAATATCATCCTGTAAAAATGATTGAATAAATTATTATTTTTTGAAACTAACCGTTACTCCTTTGGAATAAATTTTTAGGGGTGATTAAAGTGGTATCATATGCTTTGTATGGGTTTATAATTATAGCTCCGACGACGGAAGCAATTTATATTTTAAGAAAA
Organism: Gossypium australe; assembly: GCA_005393395.2. NCBI lineage: Eukaryota > Viridiplantae > Streptophyta > Magnoliopsida > Malvales > Malvaceae > Gossypium > Gossypium australe. The sequence continues at coordinate 86,335,758 of CM016618.1, read as the reverse complement.
AACCAGGTTACTATTCTTGATGACAAATTCAATGTCTAATTTATTGAAGTGAATAATTTGAGGTTGCGGAATTTTCAGTACCCAAAAGACCTTTGTGTCAATAAAAACAGCTTTCGGGGAAGAGAAAAATTAACACCACCTTTTCCCCTTGCATTTTAAGCATACTTTTTTATTTTTTTTTGGTTAGATATTATGGATTATCTACATCAACTAATATCATTTTTTTTCCAAGTTTAGTATTACGTATTATTTATTCATACTATATATTAAATATTTGTTTGAGTTGGTGTCATCGATTCAATAAGGTGGTGACAAAAATATATTTACTTCATAAATTAAATTGTATTATTTTTTAAGAGTGTTTTTGCCTATTGATATTTTTATTTAAAAAATATATTCATATAAGATAATAATAGGATTTAAAACCAAATTTTTATAGTTTTCGTTTACGATTATCTAAATATACCTCTATGTTAAATTTCATTTTTAATGGAAAAAAATTGTGTAGTATTTTGTTTATAAGCACATTACACTCATCAACAGTTTTATTTATAAATTTTAAATCTAAAATCTAAAAAATAAGTTATAGATTAATGATGTGTTTGATAAATTGAAACTTTTAATTTTTAATATTAAATTTTATAAGTGTTAAATTTATATTAAAAATTTATTTGGTAAACTAGTAAATATATGTACCCATTATAATTTTATTGTTTGATAAAAGTAAATGTTTATTTTTAAAATATTTATTTTTTAATTTTAATGTTATTAGTATAATATTTTATATTATTTTAGATCCTTTTAGATAAAAGATAAATATGATCTATGAATAAGTTCTTAAAAAAAGATAATTTATTTTAATTTTTAATAAAATAAAATCAACTTAATATTTTCTATTAAGTGATAAGTAGCTAACTACCTTCAACATTTTTTATTGAAAAACTTATATTAAGTAAAAATTAAAATAATTATTAAACATATTTAAAATATTAAATGTTGAAATTTTTCATTTTCAATAAAATGAAAGTTTTCAATAGTTTATGAAAGACACCCTAATTCTAAAATGTGATCAAGTCAATAATATTAATTATTAGTTTGAAAAATAAGCAAAGTAGTTATAGACTATATAATTATATATCATTAAATAAAATGACAAAGATATCTTGTCCTGAAGTTTGCAACACAATTTCCACATAATTATCTTGTTCTGTTGATTGAGTCTTAGTTAGATTGGTATCAATGTTGTTATCAGTGTAGGAGGACATGGGTTTGAATGCGCTGAAGCACAGTATCCTCCTATTTAAGATTCAGGGAGGGGTTATGAACAATTCTAAACATTATATAAAAAAGAACAGATATAATAAAAACCTATAATGAAATTAATGTTAAAAATCAATTTTTCCTAATTGTTTCTTCCACTTAGTAATCTCCACACTTTTAGTATAAATTGAATTTAAAAAAAAAAAAAGACTATGTTGAAGAAAAAAAGAGTGAATCAATTTGCTAATTAAATGGAATTTTGAAAAGATAAATAAAGATGGCCCAATTCTCAAAATTTGAACCCACAATCTCTACTTTAAAAGCATTCAACTCCTTGTAGATTGAATAAGTAGGAGTCTTCACCAACTCCCAAGCCTCATTCACATCCTAATCCCTAGCAGACTTAAAAAGTTTTGTTGGTGAAGGTTTATGAAATGTAGCCTGCTTGCTTTTACACGTTTCCTTGGTTTTATTTCATTATAATTATTACTTGGAATTTATTTTTTTCTTTATGTACCTACTAGATGTAACCTCATTACAGACATTAAAATTTATAAAATAATTTAAGTGTGGTTGTATTAGAATAAAATTAAATAACATATTATGGTATACTTCAGATAAATTTTTTAACAAATTTATTAAAAAAATTATATTATGATTGAATGTGGTTTTAGTTAGATAGTTTAAAGGGAATAATTTGATAAACTAAAAAAGAATCAAGCGTTGAAAATTAAGTACTGAATTTAAGTTATAAAATCTGTTTGGTAAATTATTTAAAATTAAATATGAGATATAATTAGATTGTTTACTAAAGGACAATATAATCTTAAAATAAATAGAATAAAAATTAAATTTATTTTCTATTAAGTGATAAGTAAGTCTCTATCAACTTATTATTTTTTATACTTTTTTGTAGGAAAATTCTATCCAGTAGTTTTTATCATGGGCTATCAAACCGTGTCTAAAAAATTAAATTGCTGAAATTATTAATTTTTAGTTAATTAAAAATTCCCAACAATGCCTTATATTAAAAAATAAATTATATTATGTTGATTCGAAAAACTTAATTTAAATATTATAATGTCTTGAATTTAAATCCTATAATGTATAAAAATATTATAAGATTATCCTCAAAACAATATATTTTACTTTATAAAAACAATAAAATTTTAATTATTTTACAATAAGATTTGATTGATGGATAATATCAATTCAATCACACTTTTAATATATAATACAAAACTTGGGGAAACGACAAAGTAGGAAAACTGGACATTACACAGGAAAGAGCATAGTCTAGCCGCCTGGTCCCTCACATATCCCTTAGCCAAGAAAATCATGGAAATTAGGCAGCCTCAGAATGGTTCCAAAGTAATTTTAATTTAATTAATTTATTAACTATTTTTCATAAAATAACATGTAATTATTTTTAAAAAACAATGCTTAATAAATTTAAGACATTTTCTAGGAAATGAAATTTTAATTGTGGTGGTAAAGTTACGAGGATTTAAGATCAAATTTTATTTTGTATAAATTATATGAGTCATATTTAAATTTATTCTAGTTTAAATTTGATCTAACCTATTTTTGCAATGATTAAATTCTACCTGTAATGATTTGAGTGTTGTATAGTATTTATAATTGTTAATATTATTGTATTTTTATTTTTTCTAAAAAATATCAAATTTATACATAAATTTTGGTTTAATATATAATTTGATACATGTATTTTGATTTGATGAAACTATATACATGAAACTTGAATTACAGTTCATATGTACACATGAAACTTTGATTCAACTGTGCACATTTAAAGAAATGAAGACATATATTTATTTTTATATTGGATTAATATAATTGTTTATGTATGCAATATATTAATGTAAAATTGTGCTAATATGATAATGTTGTCAATGATTTGTAGTAATTGAATCAAATCAAATTTCACGTATGACATTACACATTGGATAAAAGTTTATCTATAATTTTGATATTTATCCTCATTCTTTAAAAATTCTTTTATATAAATATTTTAATAAAGATAGGATTTAGTTCCGAATAAGATATTAATTTTTTATTTGATACTAGATCATTGTATATATCTTATGCATCATTAATTAATAATAAAACGATACATAATCTTAGGTGAAAAACAAAAAATATTCACCGACTTGACTTTTTAAGCATAATCAAATATAACATATAAGTATTTTTTTTTTTTGGATTTTGGATTTCGCATTTTAAATTTTGGATTTTAACTTTTTGGTTGGATTCGGAATTTTAAATTCTGAGTTTGGTATTTGATTTTTGTTGTATTATTAATATTTAACTATTATAATTAATATTAATTTTTATAAAATAATTTTATTTATATATTATATTTTTTAAACCATTCAATATTGTTTATTTTACTGCATGAAATATTGTAACATAAAATATTAGGCTACTTCTTATGAGATATTGTAGTATGATTACTTTATTGTCTGCTTAGGTAGCATGTCAGTGGGACTGGGGTGCTGCCATCATATATTCAACGATTGGAACCTCTCCAGTTATTTCTCGTAACATGCATGAAATACTACTCACACATTCAAAACTGGACTGTTTTTTATTTTTTTCTAATATTGTTTCATTTATTAATGGCCTTTGACTTTGACGAAGGTTAAAAACAAGTTTTAAGTGGGATTTACCATGATTACATTCTATTACGTACATGGTAAACCCAAAATCTATATAAAGGCAGTGGAGGGGTTGTCTAACAGCAGAGCCAAACCCCAGTGTTTGTAGCAAATATGGGGTCTCCAATGACCTCTCTCTTTCTCACTCTCCTCCTCTTCATCGTCTCTCTTAGCTTGCCTTCTCAAACTCTAGCAAATTACCCTTACTCATCTCCTCCTCCTCCGCCTCCTAAGGAGTACCCACCACCCCCCTACTACTACAAGTCACCACCTCCTCCTCCACCGGTCTACCCCCCACCACCACCCAAGGAGCCTTACAAGTATAAGTCTCCACCACCTCCTCCACCAGTGCATTATCCTCCACCCCCTTACGAGTACAAGTCTCCTCCACCACCCCCGCCATCACCACCTAAGCACCCTTACAAGTACAAGTCTCCACCACCCCCACCATCACCACCCAAGCATCCTTATAAGTACAAGTCTCCACCTCCACCTCCACCATCACCACCCAAGCACCCTTACAAGTACAAGTCTCCACCACCCCCACCATCACCACCCAAGCACCCCTACAAGTACAACTCTCCTCCACCACCTCCACCATCACCACCCAAGCACCCCTACAAGTATAAGTCTCCACCACCCCCACCATCACCACCCAAGCATCCTTACAAGTACAAGTCTCCACCACCACCACCATCACCACCCAAGCACCCCTACAAGTACAAGTCTCCTCCACCCCCACCATCACCACCCAAGCACCCCTACAAGTACAAGTCTCCTCCACCCCCACCATCACCACCCAAGCATCCTTACAAGTACAAGTCTCCACCACCACCTCCACCGTCACCACCCAAGCACCCCTACAAGTACAAGTCTCCACCCCCACCATCACCACCCAAGCATCCCTACAAGTACAAGTCTCCACCCCCACCCCCACCCTCACCACCCAAGCACCCTTACAAGTACAAGTCTCCCCCACCACCCACTCCAGTCTACAAATATAAGTCTCCTCCCCCTCCTCCTCCAGCTTACTATTACAAGTCTCCTCCTCCACCACCACCCCATTATGTATACTCATCACCACCTCCTCCTCACCACTACTAAGCAATGGCTTTGACCGCACCAAGGTAACCTACATTTATTTTTTGCATCTCTTCAAGGAGCATTATTTCACATTATTTTTCTAGTTTTATTTTAGTGAGTTGAATAACCAAAGAACAACATCATGTTGCAGGGGAACAAAAGAGTGTGATCCAATAAAGCGACAGAGAAAGTGAGCAGTGAGAGGTGGCCTAGTCTCCGCGTTTCAAGAGAAGAAAAAGAAAACAATAATGATGTAGACAAGCAGTAGGGTCAATAAAAAACAAGGGGTTCATCGTTTTCACATTTGTATTATTCAGTGGTTCTCGTATTTCTTGCTGCTTTAATATACAATGTTTCCTAGATTTTATGTGTTTTTCTTTTCCAACCTTTTTGCAAATGCAGGGGTGATGGGTTTGATCTTTAATAAAATAAAGGTTTTTACTTATTGGTGTTACCATATTAATTTAATTAGAAATAAAAAAATTACTTATAAAAATAAAATTAATAATTTTATATATTCTTAATATATCATTTTCCTTAAATAAAATTCTCGATTATCTCAATATTTTTCACTTAAATTCCACTCGGTTTGATCCAACAATTATCCTCTCATGTACTTAATGGTTAAGTACTTATCAGTTGACTTTGACTACGTTGGAGAGCTAAAATGCAAAGCAAATATATAAGAGAAAACCTTATCCCATATTATTCTAGAATAACTACCGATTATCTTAGAAAAAACACTAAATAAAATATATAAAATTTCAATTAAATAAAATATATTTTCCGTGGAAGTGGGTGTCAATAGATCTAGTTTATCAAAAATTTCTATGCAATAAAAAAAAAAGGAAATATGTGCTATAGTCTATTACCCCATATATATATAGAGTTAAAACTTTACTTTCTTTTTTAATTTATATCACACGCAGACAAATTATAGGTTTTTTTTACACTAATAATATAAAAAAATTACAAAAATAGGATAGAAAGTAAATTATTTATGAGAATAGATCGTTTTGAATAGTAAAAGACAATGTCATCAATATATCAAGTGACATTACCTATAAAAATAATATTTTGATTATATAAAAATATTACAAAAATAAGATAGAAAGTAAATTATTTATGAGAATGATCGTTTTGAACAATTAAAAGCACTATCGTCAATATATCAAATGACATTATCTATAAAAATAATATTTTAATAAAAATAAATAAAATAATAAAAATAATTTTAATTTCAAAAGGGGTGTTACCAAATAAGAGTGCAGGACCCCTTTCACATGCACTTTTACTTTTTTTTTATTTAATATTTTTAAGCAAAATTTATATATTTTTAGTTTTATATTTATATTTTATAGTTTTTATATTAATAAAAAAATTAAGTTAAATTTATAATGATCAAATTGATAATTTTTTAGTAAAATTGACATAAAAATATTAGGATAAACTACTTAAATAGTCACTCAAGTTTTTATTGAGTTCCTATTTTGGTCACATTTTTTTTTTAATTTTGTCACCCCCGGATAGGTGAATTTTCAATTCTAGTCACTCCATTATTAAAATGTATTTGGTCACCAAACAGAATACTGATGTGGCTTTATTTTGATTGGTATAAGAACAAATTTAACTCCTAATATTTTACATATTCTATCAAGTTAATTCTATTTCTAAAAAAAATCAAGTTAATTCTATTTCTAAAAAATTAATTTTATTTAGATTTTAAAATGTTATGGTTGTTAAATATAAATAAAAAATAAATTATACCCAATAATCGAGGGGTCGATCATTGTTTATGGGTTTCAATTTGTTTGTTTGTTTACATTTTCTTAGCAAAAAGAACAAGAACATTGCAGACAGCAGTTGAAGCTGCAAAATTAGCAGTAAATAAATAAGAGTGGGTCTAGGACTTGGCTGGCATTAGCCTTTTTGTTTGTAAAGGTAGGTGTAGTATTACTTTCAAGTGTAAGGAATATTTACATTCCTTGTATAGGTTTGAATGGCTATATAAACTAAATAATTACCACTTTTACTTTTCATCCTTTCACTAACATAAATATGCATGCATGCATGAGATTGCAGAGTGTTGATGGCTCGGGTGACCAGCCTGGCCCACTTTAGAGAGTTTAGACTAATTAAAATTTATGAAAAATATATCAAACTTCTTTCAATTAATGTATATATTGAGAACGAAGGTGATTTTAAAATTTTAATAATTTAAATAAAAATTTTTGAATAGTTCAATAATTTATTCTGTAATATTTTAAAGTTAAGTTATCAAAACATAAATTAAATATAATTTATTGTAATTATTTTTAGAATAAAGTACAGAAATGATCACTAAAATATAAATTATGTTCTATTTTAGTCACTAAACTATATCAAATCAAATATCTTAACCACTCAAGATCCATTAAAATACTAAGGGAAGAGCTTATGTGAATTAATATTTTTTTCACCTAATTTTTTAAAATGCCACATGTGAAGTAAACAACATAAATGAATTAAAAAAACTACATTGACTAAAAACATATCCTCTTTTGTGTTAGATATATTGAGGTTAACGAGTTATTTTTAGATTTGTTCATGGGTTACCCGTTTAAGCCTAAAAATTTGTTCAAAATTTGGGAGGGTTTGAATAAAAATATTAAGGCTAAAAAATAGATTTGAACAAAAAAAATTAAATCCATTTAAAATATTGACAGGATTTAGACTTGAACTAATTTTTCATATATGTTATTCTTTTTCCTTTTATCATATTTGATTCTCAATTTTCCATAAAAATATTTAATTCCCTTTCATATTTCTATTTTACATAGCTTCTTCTCTTTCATTTCCTATATTTAACTTGTCGTCTCTCGTCTCTCTTATCTTTCTCCCATATCTCTTTCTTTTCCACTCTTATCTCACCCATTGATGTGATATTGACAAATCAAGAAGACAAGAATCACCTATGAAGCAAGCATCTTTAATGGGCTTCCCATTTATTTATTTTTATTTCAATTGTTTCTTTTCAGTTATTTTTCCATTTCACCATTTTTTTTTAAAATTTTTATTGGTGCCACTTGACACAAAGGCGACACCTATTAAAAAATACTTTTTCCTCCTTAAATACTCATATTTTTAATGGGTATTTTGAAAAATACAGATTGAATCATCATTGGGGAGCAATCTTGCCGGTATGTCAAGCACCATCGATAGATATTGCAGAAAGTAGATCATTTTAATACATAAATTTTGACTTGACTAAAATAATTAAGGGTAAATTACACCAACAGTTACTCAATTTTGAGGTAGTTGACAAAACAGTCACTTTGGTTTCATTTCAGCCACTCAACTTTAAAAAATGACAAAACAATCCTTTTTGTCGTAATTTGTTACAGACGTAACGGCAAAGTGACATGACAGATGACGATTTGCTTGGTGTCATTAACCGTCCAGCCAACCAGTTAGCACCAACTTAAACAACCATATCAGCAGCCGTTTAGAGTTTATGCAGTAGAATAAGAAGAGAAAAAGAAGAAGAAGAAGAAGAATGAGAAGAGAAAAAATGGAGATGCCTAGAGTGATTCCAAAATCAACTACTCGGCTTATGGTCTCTCATTGTTGCCATTGAAACTGCAGACAAATTATGCCATCTGCACAAATACACACGGCCCATGAAATCCAATCCACCATATTTTTTAAAGAAAAAAACATATGTTTGATGAAATTTTCTTACCTGCTCTGCAACTCTGATACATTATATTCCCCAACAAAAACTTTCCATCTTTGTAACATATATTATTACTTATAAATAACCATATACTATGTTATATATTATTATCGTATATAGAAAAATACAAATACAATCATGTTTTCCTCCGCTCTGTTCTTCAAAAATTAAAAATGAAAAAGAAAGAATCTACGTACGTATATATATAACCATTTCGATTTGAATCCAGGTTGCTCTTGTTCTTTAATTCTCTTCAAAACTCCATCAATGGCGATATCAATTGCATCCTTTATATTGTTTAAACCCTTTTCGGGTTTTGCATAAACTAATTTGGGGATGTATTGAATCACTTTCTCCTTCATTTGGTTTATTTCTTGTTTGCGGTAACTTTGAAGAATGGTTTTAATGGAAGGGGTACCGTTTTTGACTAAGTCACGGTGGATGAAAACAGAGTAAGATATGGGGTCATTGGGTAAGAACCATTGGAATTGAAGGTAAGTTGTTTGATGCTAGAAAAAGACTGGGATCGAATCGACGATCATACAGTCGAAGACAGAACGATGAGTGAAGTTGTCGCCTCTGCATTAGAGACAAAAATTAGAATCTAAAAATGTCTGAAGGATGACGGAGGTACCGTTGGAACAACAGCTGCCGGTGCAATCCACGACTTTGCATGACCTAAAGCGTTGTTGCAATGGTTGAGGAGTAAGCCTTTGAAACCATTCTTGATGGCAACACAGGGAGCTTCGGTGAAGCAAAAGAGGGTTTTACAGCAGCGGTTATGGACGAAGTTTTGCCATTGGACAATATCGGAATAGAATCTTGGGTGGAATCCGGTTGGGTTTCCATAATAGCACACCAGAATCACTCCATGCATCTCCATTTTTTCTCTTCTCCTTTTTTTTTTCTCTTCTTATTTTGCTGCATAAATCCTAAATGGCTGTTTAAATTGGTGCTAACCGGCCAGTTGAACGGTTAATGACACCAAGCAAGCCGTCATCTGCCATATCACTTTATCGTTATGTCTATAAGGAAAACGGCAAAAAGGACTATTTTGTTATTTTTTTAAAATTGAGTGACTGAAATGAAACCAATGTGACTATTTTGTCAACTACCTCAAAGTTGAGTAACTGTTGGTGTAATTTACCTAATAATTAATTATTTTAGATGAGGTGGGTAAAAAAATCACGTCTAAAGATAACAAACATGATCTGATACGGTGGGAGCCACACATATAAATAAGCGGGGGATGTTAATGAATTGATGGGATGGGGTTTCCTTTGAAACATTTAATGGTATAATAATATAGTTTGAAAAGTCAAAATGGAATGGCATATTATTCACCTAATTCCGATTTAAAATATTATAAATTTTGTGAATAAATATTATATATTGGGTCTGTTGCCCATATTGGTTAGTTTGTGTTTAAATTTATCTTTCTTTATTTAATTTTTTTTTAAAATTTAAAGATTATAAGATCGATGACTCATTATATACATTGGGTCCATTCTTTATATATCATTTAAATAATAATAATAATCTTTATATTAAACAGTTGTTAAAAGAAGACATACATCAACTGTATAATTAATTTTGTAACATGTTCACAAGTGCATATAAGTCAATCAAGTTGGCTTTTAATTATTCAGTTAAACAAAGTCCTAAAATTTTGAAATGCTTCCATTTTAAACAATCTGTAGGTATATGTATATATTATTGATTAATATATACGTTGTTGTCAATGTAAGAGAATGTAAGTTTGAATGTGCTGAAGTGTATTATTCTCTTATTTATAAGTTGAGGAGGGACTATAAATAATTTTAAGCATTGTGTTTAAAAGAACAGATATAATCAAAATCTATAATAAAATTAACATATGAGAGAGAGAGGAGATGAATGCTTTGACGTAACTATGGAATTTATGGGAAGACAAAGTAAACTTTCTCTTTACATATTTACCAAATTGCAATAATATTCTTTAAACAACAGACTCAGAGTCAACACTGCCCAAACAAGAAAAATGGTGCATGTATTCCATTCTTCTCCAAATGAATGTATATTCTTAAATTGGAGACTAAATTATTAGTTTATAGGATTATAAGTCACAATCATTGAGTAAAAAATATTACCTTATTGAAAATATACAAAAATAAAATTACTATGAGGGCATCAAATGCTACAAATTTGTGGTGATGATAGTGGAAATTAGTGTATATATAATGTAATGTAAATGGAAATATTTCCAATCCAAATTTTGTTTGGTGGCCATAAATAAAGACAAATTAAGTTCACCAACTCTGCAACCCCACATGTAATTAAAGCAGCTTGTTTAGTCATTGCCTAACATCTATTTTCTTTTTCAGACTCCCCCACTACCTCCATTTCTTCCATTCCTTCTCTTTCTCTTTTTCTTTTTATATTAGGAGACCAAATCAAATAAGGTGGGGGCAAATAGCTAATATTTTGTTTTCATCATCATATAATGCAAATTATGTTCGAGATATATGTTAAGAAAAAAAAATGAATTTGAGATTTATTATGTAATATATAAATTTGATTTCGGTTGTCATCTTGCAATAAACATACCGATTAAGTTACTTGTAGGGATGATAATAGAGTGGGATAAGAAAAGTTATTAAATTCACTATCGCTCTAGAATTCTACTTGTCCTATTTCACTATAGATGTATAAACTTGAAAATTACTACCACTTTAATGGACATTGGATGCATCCCATCCCATCCCATCCGACTTTACTTCAATTTAATTTTTGCTACATATATATTATTAATATTTTTAATATTTTTTAAAATAAATAAATATTTAAACATAATTCTTAAAAAAATTAATATAAAACATATGGATTTTTCCTAGAACACATTATTATATTTTTACCCTTTAAATAATTATATATACAATAATAAATGATAATTTTATATAATGAAGCAGGGCAAGACGGGCAAGCATTATCATAATCGCTCTATACCCGCTGTCCCCACCTCTCCCAACCCAAAAGAAAAATGCCTCATTCCACCCTACATTCACTTTCTAAAAGAAAAACTCCATTCCATTCAAAATAGATCAATTCCAAATTAATCCGATGATTTTACTATTTAATTCAACAATTCAATATGATTTTTATTTTGCAAAGCAGTAGGATTAAACCTGGATTCTTCGTTTCCTTTTCCTTATCTTGTCTTCATTTTTACATATAAAAAAATGGTGTAAATGTGTGGAAGGTGATGGTTAGGTTCAAATTAGGGTCCAAATCTTTACTTACTCTATCATGAATAGGGGAAAGGTGATAAATCTTTGTAGTAGTCTCCAACAATCATGTTCTCCAATTATAAACTATGTAGCTTATTGTGGATTAGTTAGCTTCTCTTCAACAATTTCCTAAACTGATAAAAAAACTTTGCGTCGGCTAATCAAGCTTTCATGGTATTGCCAATGGTAATAACATTTTAATGCACATATTACATATTTATACAAATATAGTTGAGTGTTGGACATTGACAGCATTTTCAGAGCTATAGGATTAAATATTCAACAAGTCGTTTTCTATTTCTTTTTTTTCTCATTCAAAATATAATCTAACAAGTTGCTAAATTGGATGGCATTACATATGGTATTACTATAATATTATATTCAATGTATTAAAAACTAAGAATTTTATATATTAAAGTGAATTACATATACAATATGTATTAAAAAAATTATTTGATATATTATTGGTGTGGTTTTAAATTTTATTAATAAAATTAAAAGGATAACATGCGATTATAAAGCATATATATACATATAAGAGTGTGATATATTTTAATTTCGTCTATAACATTAAAAGAGTGTGATGGTAGTGCCTCAGATATCAATTTATATATATATATATATATATATATATGTATTATGAATTAGTGTTTAATATATTTATATATGTATTCCATATACTGTATGGAGGACATAACATGCCACCAAATTGTTCACTTTCTTTTATCTTTGTTTTGTTTCCTTTTGATTTTTACATGCATTTTGCTTTTGCAAGCGTGTATGACATAAATACAAAGACAATTTGAACTCAACGACTCCAACCCCACATGGTTGAAGTCCTTTTCGCCATTACCAATATTGCTTGGTGCTACCATTCTTCTAGTCCCTCTCTCCCCCCTTTTTCTAAAGTTCAATTCATTTAATTTTTTTATAATTTAATTCTGTAAAATTGTTTGCTTAATAATGTTCTGTTATAAAATTGATAGTAAAGTCTGCTACCCTAGCACGCTATTGTCTGCCGCTTTTGGCATGAGTTTTTAGGTTTATTTATTTTTCTTGTTTTTTTTTCTGTTTAGTTGAAGCGGCGCTCTAAGCAAATCCTTTCTCCTACGGGTGAAAAAGTGTTACTCACGTTCGTGTTTCACACCTGCATTCATGGAAAACGAATTAGCATAATTGACACTCAATGAGGAAGAAGAAGAAGTCTTGCAGATACAATTAGATCCGAATACGGAAAGAGAAGTGGGGGAGTTTCAACTAGTGGGGTGTTTCCTAACAGCCAGTATAATCCATTTCCCAGCCATGAAAAACACTATGGCGAATCTGTGGCATCCTGTTCGGGGCGTCCAAATCAGAGATCTGGGGGAGAAAAGGTATTTGTTTCAAATTTTTCATGTTATGGATATGGAAAGGGTTTTAAAGGGTTCACCATGGACTTTCAACAATTGCTTGTTGGTGCTTTGTAAACTGCAAAGGGGGGAGGATCCATTAAAAGTGCCATTAATTTTGACTCCTTTTTGTGTACAAATTCATGACGTCCCTATTGGTCTGTTTTCTGAAAATTTAGCAGTGCAATTGTGCAATTTTTTAGGAAATTTTCTAGAATATGATGGATCGAATCTGGGGAAAGAAAATTGAAACTTCATGAGAATAAGAGTCCAACTTGATATTAGACGTCCTTTGAAAAGGAAGAAGCAGGTTATGTTTTGTGGAAGATGTTCATATGTTAGATTTAAGTATGAAAGATTATCACTTTTCTGTTTCTATTGTGGTTGATTAGGACATAGTGATTCTTTTTGTGAAGCAAAAATGACGCTCAGAGTGGAAATTACTGAAATGGGTTGGGACTTGTCATTGCGAGCACAATCTCGAAGAGCTTTATCAATGAATATTATCTGGTTACTTGAAGAAGGTGAAGGGAAACGGAAAGGAAACTGGAAGGATAATCGAGTATTGAGAAATAGAATATGGGATGTGGAAAATAAAAAAAGATGTGGAAAGATTATTGATCCAGTTTTGGATTTAATTTAGAAGGGGAATTGTCATCTCTCGATCATTGGAAGGAAAAACTATTGGCAGATCAGACTTAAACTGCTATGGAGCATGATTTGGACGATGGTGTTTTAATAGGAGAGGAGGGGAAAAAGAGAAATAGGGGGAGATGGAAGATTTAATAGGGAAAGAAGAGAAAAATAATTTAATGGTAAGGAATAGGAGAATGGTAGAATTTAATCATTTATCATTGGCGGCTGCCAAGTGACAAGCCGACCGGGCGCAATGAAAATTTTAAGCTGGAATGTCCGTGGTTTAGGGAGCCCACGGACGATTCGAAGACTTCGACATTTTTTAAAGATATATAATCTCCAGATAGTCTTTTTTATGGAGACAAAGCTTTGTAGAAGTCAGATGGAAAGAGTTCGACGAAGTTGCGGTTTTGTGAATGGTATTGAAGTCGATCCAGAAGGTACTAGAAGAAGATTGTGTTTGGCATAGAGAATTGATGTTAATATCACGCTTCAAAATTTCTCTAAAAGACATATTGATGTGATAGTAAAATACAATAAAGTAAGAAATAATTAGAGATATACAAGCTTTTATGGATCTCCTTATGCACAAGATAGATATGACTCATGGGCTGTTTTGAAAATTTTATCTAATGCTGAGGGTATCCCTTGGTTTGTATGAGGAGATTTTAATGAAATTATGTATGGGTTTGAGAAAAATGGAGGTCTGCCCAAAGATGAAAGAAGAATGGAACTCTTCCGAAGAACATTGGAGGAATGTCAACTAATTGATGTGGGGTATTCTGGTAACTGGTTTACATGGGAGAGAGGCAATCTACCGGAGACAAACATACAAGAATGATTGGATAGAGGACTCATCAATGCGGAATGGAATTCTATGTTTCCGGAGGTTAAAATTCAACATCTAGTGTATTCTTTTTCAAATCACTGTCTTCTTCTAATTAATACGAGAAGGAAGAAGAACGGATGAAGACAAAAGTTTTCAAATTTGAAGCTTGGTGGTCACTAGAGGATTCATTCATCGATGAAGTTAAACATATTTAGGTGATGTCATCAGGGGACTTGTTGCAAAAGTTGGAAAATTTAAAAAAAAGGTTTGAAAAAATGGGCTGGTCAAATACAAATAAGTAGAGAGAAGAAAAATGAGCTTTTAACAGCATAATTATCTGAATTGACTGAAGTTGAAAATGATGATATAAATTTGGCTAAGATGATTGATACGAAAATCCAATTAAATTTTGAGATTGAGAAGGATGAATGCTACTAGGAACAAAGGGCTCGACTGAACTGGTTGAAATTTGGTGATAAAAACACAACATTTTTTCACAGTCAAGCAACGCAGCGTCGGAGGAAAAATCTTATTCATAAGCTGCAAAATGAAAATGGAAGGGAAATGGAGGCCTTACAGGAAATGAAGGGCGTCACACGATCTTATTTTCAGAAATTATTCTCGGCAGGGGTAAGGGGAAACTAGGAACACTTGCTATCAGGGATAGACCGCTGTGTCTATGAGGAGGATAATCAAAAACTTACAGCGTCCTACACAAAAGAAGAAATTTGGGAGGCAGTATTTGAAATGGGGCCCACGAAGGCACCAGGAGAAGACGGATTCCCAGCCTTATTTTATCAAAAATGCTGGCATATTATTGGAGAAGAAGTCACCTCCTTTTGTCTACAATTTCTAAATGGAGACATGGAGGTTAGTTCGATAAATTCCACTCATATTGTACTTATTCCAAAAACTATCAACCCTTCTAATATGACGCATTTTCGTCCGATTAGTTTATGCAATGTTATTTATAAAGTTCTGGAAAAGGCTATAGCAAATCGATTTCAAGGAGTTATTGAAAAATGTATTGATGGTGCACAAAGTGCCTTTGTGCCAGGACGATTAATATCAAATAATGTGCTGTTAGCCTATGAAATATTGCATACGCTAAAACAGAAGAGAATGGGGAAAAAAGGGTTTATGACAGTAAAACTAGACATGAGTAAAGCTTATGATAGGGTCAATAGAATTTTATCAATGAGTTAATGGTACGAATGGGGTTTGCTCCAAAATGGAAAGATGCTCTTATGAAATGTGTAACCACTGTTTCTTATTCAGTAGTTATTAATGGTCATGTTAAAGAAAAGTTTCATTCGACCAGAGGACTTCGACAAGGTAACCCATTAATTTCATTTTTATTTCTAATATGTGGAGAGGGTTTATCGAGCCTGATGAGATTAGCAACAAAGGAAGGGATCTTAAAAGGTGCTAAGGGTAGCAGAAGCGGCCCACAGGTATCACACATACTATTTGCAGATGACTGCATTTTATTTGGGGAGGCAATAAACAGGAGAGCAAATTTACTCAAAGAAATCTTACGCAAGTACAGATCTTGCTCGGGTCAGTGTGTAAACTTTGATAAATCAACTGTATTTTTTAGTAAAAACACATTGGAGGAAGATAGACAGTTGGTTGTCAATTTACTGGAGGTACGTAGTTCAAGAGATCCAGAGCGCTACCTAGGTTTGTCGAATATGGTTGGCAAAAGAAAAAAAAAAGGAATCTTTTCAAAATTTAAAGGACCGACTCAAAAAGCGAATTGATAACAGGAGTATTAGGTACCTATCTCAGGACGGGAAAGAAGTATTTATAAAGGTCATTCTTCAAGCCGTACCAACTTACACGATGGCTTGTTTCTTACTACCTAAATCGCTATGTGATGACCTTGAAAGTATTATTGCAAAGTTCTGGTGGCAGAAGGGACATGGAAAAAGGGGAATTCATTGGTGTACTTGGAGGAACTTTTGCATCTTAAAAGAAAACGGTGGTCTAGGGTTTCAAAATTTTGGCCAATTCAATATTGCGTTATTAGCCAAACAAGGCTGGCGTCTTATTAATTATCCAAATTCTTTATTGGCCAGGGTATTAAAAGCAAAATATTATCCGCATTCAAATTTTATAAATGAACAGTTAGGAAATCTACCTTCATTTACCTGGAAGAGTGTTTGGGTAGCAAAGGGTCTTCTTCAAAATGGGCTATGCTGGAGAGTTGGAAAAGGGAATAAAATCTCTATTTGGGATGATCAATGGATCCCGGGGATCAATACAAACGAATGGCATAACAGAACAGGCAATGAAGAGCTAAAGTTAGTGTCGGATCTCATTGATATCACAAATAAGAAATGGAAGACGGATTTGATTAACAATACCTTTCAAGCAGAAATTGCTCAAAAAATCTTGCAGATCCCTCTTGCGGAAACAGATCATAAAGACATTCAAGTTTGGAAAAGAGAATCGTCCAGTGAATACTCAGTTTGATACAATGTTTGAGAAAAGAATTTTCAAATCAATGTCGGGTTTGGTGGTTTGGGGTCTGAAGGGTGAATTTTTAGCATCAAAGATGACCCTTCACAACAATGTCTCATCTTCGTTTGCAGCAGAAGCATATGCAAGTTTACAAGCCATCAAGTTAGGAATTTCAATGGGTATACACTCAGTAATAATAATGGGGGATTCACGAACAATCATCAAGAAATGTCAAACATCATCAACAAACAAATCAGTTATTGGGGCGATTATCAAGGATATTCAGAGTAAGAAATCTTGCTTCCAAGAAATTGATTTCCAGTATATTCACAGATCAGAAAACACTCGAGCCCATAAAATTGCGAAAGAAGCTTTAGTAAAATGAGAGAATTCATACCTGGTGAGAGAAGCGTCGAATCATAATGCAATTGCTCCGGAAGGGCGATGGTCAAGGAGCCCAGATTAAAGTGTCTTTGAGAGGAAATGCAGCAACAACAAATAGCAAGTGTCTTTAAGAGGTATTCACTAAAAACAATATAGTTAAGTAGGGGTGAGCGTTCGATCGAATCGAATGAAAAAATTTCGAGTTGATCGAGTTGACGAATCACATTTTATCATCCTAATTTGATTTGAAATTTTCTCGAATCGATTCGAGTGAGATGGAATTCGAATTGAACCAAATCGTGTAATATTCTAAAATAGGGGCTGTGTGTTTGAAGTATATCTTAGGTGTTAATAGGCCTTAAGATTTGTTTTGATGAGTTTTAAGGGTTATTAAAGCTCGAGGATAAAAAGGGACTATTTTGGAAATTTTGAAAATTTAGGGTTAAAAGTGGAAATTTGGCTGAGGAGGCCTTAATAATAAATTTTGTAAAGTTTTGAACATGAAAGTCTAGGTAGCAAAGTGGCTTCCGTGTGCCACTTAAGGTTCGGCGCCAAATCTGGTCAGTGGTTCGAGTCTCGTGTGCGGCATAAGCATTTTTATTTTGAAAAGGGGCGCTGCTTTGAAGAAGGCCTTAAAACAAAATCGAAATGGTTCTTATCACAAAATGGCGCCTGGGCGAGGTGGCAAGGACGCTAGCAGCGAGAGAGGCCTTCGCAAGGACTCGAGTTCGAGTCCTGAAGGCAACGATTGCGTTTTGTTTTGTTCTTTTGGGACCAGCAAGGGACACCTGCGAGTGATGGTTTAAAAGAAAATACGATGCGATATTTGTCATGAAATTCTAAGTGGCCGAGTGGCCAAGGACCTTGCTGGAGAACCACGGCTAGAAGGACTCGTGTTCGAGTCCTGGGAATCGCGCATAATGCGCTTTATTTTGCTTTTAGCATTAAAGCTTACGGAGCCAGCGAAAGTAAAGCTTAAAAGAAATTCAGGTGAGATTATCGCATGAAATGCTTAGAGGCCGAATGGCTGGGGCGTGGACATGTCTTCTCCAGGTCTCGGGTTCGAGACCCTGGATCGCAGCGTGGCGTGTTCTTTTTTTTTTCTCTCTTGCTGACGGGAACGTGGCTGCATGCAGCATGTAGCAGGCACGCATGAAGCAAAGTGTTGCTTCTTCCTTTTATTTTATGTATATCAAGAATATGGGGTATTATTCTTATTGTTTTTGTTATTTCAAAGCTGCTAGAGCATGGGAATAAAGCATGTTTGGGGAGTTTTATTATTATTTTTAGTATGGATTAATCAATAATAATAAATAATGTTGAACCTAGCAAAAGAGAAAGAGAGAGGGAGAGCATGATTGTGAAGCATGCTTGGGGAAAGCTTGGCCGGCCTTGGTTGTGGTAAAAAGGAGAGCATTGCTGTTGGGAATCATGGAGCATTTTAATTATGTGTTTTATTATTTTATTAAATGATGGGTTATTATTTTATGGTGTATAGAAAATGGTGAGGCATGGGATATATTTTTTGTTAGTTTAAGAAGAGTGATGGAAGAGAGAGAATAATAATTTTTATTGGTATTTGGTGTTATGAAATTTCAAATGGATATGGGAAAGAAGTGAAGCATGGCCGACCATTTGCCTATCAAGCATGGCCGAATACTTTGTTTTGTTTAGCCTTTCATTTCCAAATTTGTTTGACCGAAATAAGCTTTGGACTTGGGGAGCTCCTTGGTCAGCCTTAAGCTTGGAAAAACATGGCCAAACATGCATGGTTTTGTCTTGTTTTCCCTCCCATTTGAACATGACCGAATATGGTTCTTGCTAGGGAAGCTTTTCGGTTGGGTATACCCTTGTTGTTGTGCCAAAAATTTGCTTCTCCTTCTCTCCTTATTCTTCCTTTGTAAGAGCTGATTATCCAACCCTTCTTTTGACAAAAGCTTGACTGAAACTCTACCATTAGACACCTTAGTCGATCTTGATGGAAGGTGCTATCACTATGTGTTTGTGATCTCTTCAAACGTTGAGAACACTAAAGGAGCCTTGTGGGTTTCGGCTATTCAAGGAATATTGGTACTACTAAGGCATGCAAATCTTTTAGGACTTGGGAAAAACTAGGGATTTCGAAAGGGATCAGGTGACTAATTCGGGATTTCGGGCCATATCGACAAGAATAAAGGAAGCTCTCGGGTTTTTGAACATCAAAGGTAGTGGTTGTGACTCTCGGCCATAGGCTATATTCTGAGTTTTTGGATGATAACCGACTGTTTAACCTTGATTCCAGGGGTGGCCGAATGTGTATAAGGCCATGGCTGTACTCTGTTTGTGTGTAGCTAGTATTATGGTGCATCAAATGAATCTTTCGGAAATTGAAGTACTCAAGGTTAGTAGTTGTGGTGTTCGGCTTAGGCCATTTTTGGTGAGTAAGTGGTTAACTGTTTCTGTCCCTGATGAATTAGGGGCTAGTTGAGCAAAGCATAAGGGCAAGTTCGGGATTTTAGACTTTGTTAGAATCTTTAAATCAGAATCTCGCTATAATCAGGTGCGTAGTTATTGCACTGTTCTCTTGCTTGTTTATATGTGTTAGTCGTAAATGTAAATGTTGTGCATGTTAGCCGAAATAAGGGCTAAGATGTTGGATACCCAAGGTGGGTGATCGTTTAATCAGGTGTGTAAGCTCTTACACACTTTATTAGTAATAATTGTTATTATGATGATATTATAACCTCTCATGTAGTAATTTTGACTTGTGGGCATAAGCTTGGTTTTCGGGTAAGTCCCCTATTACTCGATCTATGATATATGTTGTGTATGCCATCATATGCTGTTAAATGCTATGCTATATACAAATGCATGATATATGGGATCATGATGATACTTGTTATGTGAGCATGATGATGGATGATGGTGAGAGGGAGGGAGTAATAATCGTGTCGACGGACACCAGTGGTTTGGTACCACATTTCATGACTACGGTCACCAGAGGTTTGGCACCTCCAGAGGTTTGGCACCTCGTAGCGTCTCGTCCCTGTGGATTAATTCCACCGTGGGTTGGCCCCACATTTGAGATACGGGATCGACGCCAGTGATTTGGTATCACACGATGGGTTGGCCCCATCATTTGATTGTGACTCTAAGTCACCAGTGGTTTGGCACCACAAGTATTGACGGATATCGTGACTTTAAGTCACCAGTGGTTTGGCACCACAAGTATTGACGGATATCGTGACTTTAAGTCACCAGTGGTTTGGCACCACAAGTATTGACGGATATCGTGACTTTAAGTCACCAGTGGTTTGGCACCACAAGTATTGACGGATATCGTGACTTTAAGTCACCAGTGGTTTGGCACCACCAGTGGTTTGGTACCACACGGGGTAGAAAAAGGAGTATGGATGGCTAGGTTGGGCTTCATAATTGCATATTCATGTATGAACTGTGTGGATATGGGCCAAGCCCGTATGTGGGGACATGTGTATTATCTATGCACTGAGTCTTTGGTGACTCACCCCTTTCCCTATCTTTTTCAGGTGAGTAGATCGCGGAGACGGAGCCGGGAGGACTCGAGGTGGCCATGCTTGTTCCTCGGTGAAGTTTGTTTCGTACCATTAAAGTTTACTATTTGCTAAATTCGATTGGTTTGTAATATGGCCGCTTATTATTATTATTATTCGTATATGATTAAGTAGTTTTTACCTTATTTCTAACGAACTTATGAACTGTTAAGCAAATCGGTAAAGGCAACGTTTTCAAAATTAGTGCTCGTACGCGTTTCAAAGACGTTACCATCGGGTAGCAAATTTTACCAAGTTATCAATAACCCCGACATTTCTAAAAATCTAAATGATCAAATGGTTTCAAAGGAAAAGAAAAAGTTTTCAACTCCATCGTGTTTATCAAACCCACCTATCTTAGTTTTAGCAAACATCGTTTTACAAATTCAACAATATTTTCAGATTTCCAATGTTAACCCGAATCCTTCAAAACGTTTTTACTCCGTGACATACCAGATTCGGTCGTGGCGTATTGACCGGGTTTGGGGTGTTACAAAGCGAATATATTTGTTCGAGTTAAATTTTAAAAAATAATTTTGGGTCCTTGTAATCATTGTCACCCATCGTAATAAAATTTGTCCACCTTAACCAAAATTTTTATTAACTTTCATCACCAAATAATTTATTTATTAATCTTTTATATACGGGTTAGCTTCTTTGCTTGTTTAGTTCTTTCAATTATCTTCAGATTCTTGTCACTATGTATTTTGAAATTAAAAAATATATTAAATGTAAAAATGTGATTTTTTTAATAAAAGTTATTTTAAAGATAAAATGTGAAATTGATACCAATATAAAATTTTAACATGAATATTTTATGGCATAATGATAATTCAATTTTAATATAAATATTCAATATGACTAAACAATTCAATAATATAAATATATAAAATGTGAAATTCAATTTAATAATATAAATAGTAGATATAAATAAAATTATTACTATTTATGTTTACTGATTTTTTTTGGATAATTTTGATTTTTTATTTGAGAGTAAAGGGTGAGAAGTAAAAGTTTAGGGGGAAAATAAAAAGTTTTGGAGAATAAAAGTTTGAGGGAAAATAAATAGGAGGAGTAAAATTTTGAAGGGAAAATATTAAAAAAAATTGGAGGGGGGATGGGTTTGGGGTAAATGGGAGGTGAAATGAGAAGGGAGTAAAAGTTTTAGGGAAAAAGTGGGAGGGAGTAAAAATTTTGGAGGAAAATAAAAAGTTTTGAGGGTTTTTGGGAGTAAAATTTTGAGAAAAAGTAAATGAGAGAGTAAAATTTTGGTGGGAAATGATTTTGGGTAGATTGGGGGGTTGGGATGGGAGGGGAGTAAAAATTTTAGGGGGAAAGTGAGAAGGAGTAAAAGTTTTGAGGGAAAAGGAAAAAGGTTTGGGAGTTTAGGGTAAAAATATAAAATATTATAGTTTGATATTCAAATTATTCGAGTTATTTGAATTCGAAAACTCAAATCGATTCGAACTCAAAATTTGAAAAAAAAAATCGAGTTGACTCGAATAACTCGATTCGTTTAACTCGAAATTCGAATTCTTTTTCACTTTTTTCGAGTCGAATCGAGTTTTGCTCACCGCTATAATGAAAGCCGGTTTTGATAGTTTGTTTGTTTTAGTAGACCTGAGCCTAATGTTTTTGGGCTTCAATTATTCCTTCCTTTTATTAATAAATACCCAGTCAATTTTAATAAAAAAAAAAAAAGAACTTTCTGTGATATTATTCACAGTGCAGATAGAAATGGGTAAACATTTATTAATTAAAAATAATAATTTTAATTCAAAAATAATTTTTAAACCAATTGTATCTTTTATACTATTTTCCATTATTTATATTTTATTTTGTTGAGATTAAAAGAGGGAAGAGATGGAAGATAACGATTCACACGATGATGAAGTATTGAAAACCACAAGAGAAGAGGGAAGAAGATGCAGAAGGCATAAAGACATAAAAGTGGATAGCTAGAGATGAAGAAGAAGAAGCTTTCTAAGGCCAAAGACAAATATTTATCGGCAAAGGTAATCTTTGCTTAGCCATGGGCATTAACACGTGGCCTGCATCTATATCATGGTTAGCCACTCAAGGAGCATGATAACTTTCTAGATAGGCGGCACTGCGATTGACATAGATTTAGCAAGGTCTCACATGTGATTCATGTGAAAAATAGCCTAACACATGTCCTTGACAAGATAGATTAAAAGAGCTCTGCATGTTGTACATGCTCCTATCTACAAGGCTTAGAGGTGACGAGACGTTTATTGGTGCCTTTACTGAACTTTTTTTTATAATAAAAATTGTAATGTTAGTTTTCTTAATCTTTTCGAGTGATATAAATAACCTTAAATGGAAGAAGACTCTAAATGACCACTAAAGTGAAACTTCGGTCTTCTTTCCCAAATTAACTATTTTCACGGAGTACCATTTTTGGCATTTAAAAATTATGAGTTAAAAAAACAAATTATAAAGCAATATGTGAAAAAGGTTAGCATCCATTAAATTTTAACCTTTAAAGAATATTATGAATATCTTACTTATTTAAGGCTCGTTGTCTTTCATCTTGTTATAGCACATCTTCAACAACCACGACCTTTTTAAAATTAACGCTCAGCTTTGAGTTTTGTGAACATATACATACATAAATTGTGGAACTCTTTTGAACTCTTTTGATCTACTTTGTCAATGATAAGTATTTCTGCATAGAACACCCGAGATCTTGTCTAGTCTATTTTCATCTCGTCTTCCTTTATCTAAAAACCTACTGTACACTTTAAGTGGCCAATCATGATGAGACTTATTTCGCAATGAAAGCCCAAGGTTGAGAGACAATGATTGTAGCATGTAACTGCCCATACTGCCCATCCTTAGCTTCAAGGAGGAGCATAATGCTTCTCCTCCTACTCTTTCTCCATCATCGAATCTGATCACATAAGAATCTTTACTCCCACCTTCCGCGGCTCTTGTCACTCTCCACTGTGTGAGCTGTCACCTCTTCTTCCTACCTATTTTGTCCCTCACAAGAGTAAAATAAAAAGTAAATGGGTGTGCAACCTATTTTGTCCCTCACAAGAGTAAAATAAAAAGTAAATGGGTGTGCAACCAATTTTAGAACCAATATACAGAAGGAATTAGTAGGTAGGGACTGGGATGCAAGTGAATTTGAAAGAAGAGGGTCAATCTGGAGCAATAACTTAATGCTGATATAAAGATGACTCAATCATGTGAATCCCAAATACTCCATTATTTGACAATTCTTGCACAATTCGAATCCCCTACTAATCAGCAGCGTTCGGGGATTGTCTCATCCATGTTTAATTTTAATTTTGGCTTCCAACCGTATGTAAATTTATGCATGTATTCTTTTATCAATTCTATTAAACATGAGCATGACACAAACTACTTAACTTAAAACAAATCCCAAACAATGCGTGCATTAAATGACTCGATATTTATTACACTACTTCCGCGTTCATGTCATCCTCTACAAAATTATCAGATATTTTCCTATCTACTATTCAAAGTGTAGAATACCAAATACCAACAGCTCCTGCCTTGGAAAGTTCGTATCAAATATCATATTGCTTCACGCATTCTTTTTACACCGTGTTCGAGTAAGAAAGTTCCAATAGAGAAAAAAATATTCTACATTTTCTTTGTCCCTTTCGTTTAAGTATATAGCAGTCTTTACTGAAATTCTCTTTCCCTCAATTATATAAGACCTCTATAAATATCTAACGAAAAGAAATCTTCAAATCTTTACATGGATACAAAAATCTTTAGTTTCCATTCACTGCTTCTGCCGTTTCCTGCGTGACACACTTAAATCAGGAGACAGATTTCTAACCTTAACATCAAAAAAGGACGATTTAACTGTGCAAATTCTACCTTGACCCCTTCAAAAAGTGTCTCAAGCTGAGCTGTTATCTCAGAGAAGGATGGCCGCCTGTCAGGAGTGGCTACCCAACATCTCTGCATCAAGTCTACAAGCTTTGGAGGTGCATTCTCGGGAAGATCTGGACGCAATCCCTGAAATGAAATAGCAAGACATAAATGAAACTTCTATTATACAGTGGCTTTGTAGAGTTCCCATGGAAATTAACAAACTTTTAGCGGAAACAACATCCTAATTCATGCCATTTACATTGTTATGCAATGTTGGCATCTGTCTATCTTTTATCAGAATTCCTATGACTTTTCTGTTCCATAGCAGACACTTAAACTTCAGGTCATGTATGAGGAATCGATGTTTACCATTCCCAGCACATATGCTTTAAATTTAAAACTTCAAAATTTTGGAGTTCTCTTTTATATCACTAACAAATTTAATGTTCTCAAATTAAACTTTATGGCTTTTACACTTGTTCCGTTTCTAAGAATGCCCAAACATATGAAACGGTTAGATTTTGAACCACACAGCATCAATAGATTGATGGTGTTTATTTTTCAAGTTATACAATTGAGCCACAGAAGAAGTAATACATTTGAGACTATATTGGATGCAGCAAAATAGAACTCGAAATTTTATTGCAAAATTACAGGAAAGCTATCTTTATATCATGCTTGAAATTAAACGAACAAAATCCATAAACTATGATATATAGAGATTACTCTTTAATTCCATAAATAGAAAAGCAGACCTGTCTCACTCCCAAGGCAGCTTGCAATGGAGTCATGGTATCATATGGAACCTGCATCAACAAGGAAAATAATTTTCGAAAGTTTGACTTCCAATGTTTTAGCATACAAATAGCTCTTTAATTTTCTTCAAATTCAGGAAATACCTTGGCAGTCACTAGCTCCCAGAGTACAATAGCAAAACTGAATATATCTGCTTTCTGATCATATGGTTGGTGGTTTATAACCTTTTAGGAGTAATAAAGAAAGATGGGAAAAAAACCAAAATAAGAAGTCAAACTTGGTGACACTTAGGTGTACACAGCTAGTAAGACATTATGGCACATGACACAGAGAATAAGGACTGCACCGTTAACCCTGCAACTACTTTTTCATTGCAAAAATTATGGAAGGAACAACGTATCCAAGTATTAGAGAGCATTTATAAATGAACAGAAGTTTGAGGTAATTTCACAAATGACTGAGGAAGTTCCCCATCAGGCTTGAAAAATATAAACCAAATTTTGAAATAATTAACGGAGGCAACTACACTCCCTCAGTCTATTGGACAAGGGAAAAAGAAATAAACATAAGAGATTCACACCTCAGGTGCCATCCATCTATATGTCCCAGTCTCAGCTGTCATTACTCCTCCTTTGTTCAGGAACCGAGCCACACCAAAATCTGCCACCTTAATAACCTTTAAAGAAAACATAAAGATCTCAAGATCAGAAATAGTAAAACACTAAATGTTTCAAAAATTTCACTTCAAATTGTGATATAAACAACCCTACAGGTGCCAATAAACATTAATGTCAGCTATCTTAGCTTTCTACCCTATTAACTGGTAGAAACTTTATTGCTAGGAGTACATTGATAGATACAGCATGAAAGATGGATCAAAGATGCCAGAAGCACTAGAGCTCTAGAACTACTTCTGTTAATTCAGTAATAAAAATGTTTAAAAGAAACTCCATCACTGGCTAGGGGACTTCCTTGAGGGTCCAGATCATGTCTACACATCAATCCATATACATAAAGCTAGTTTTATTTTCTCTCTTATCTTCTTTGTTACTGAAGTCCTTCCCTCGTGTTTAACTACCTTCTTGCTTATGCACTCTTGCTTTCCTGCTCCCAAGCCGGATTCACATACAACATCCCTTAATCCAAGAATCAAAGTTAAACAGCCAAATTCCAAAAAACATTGAAGTCATTAACTTCAGTTAACCTTCCAAACTCTCTATCACCATTAAAATATTTTAGACTTTAACCACCATAAAATAAAATAAATAAAATTAGCATTGCTTGCTTGGTTCATGGCCATGTCCATATTAGGTCCAGTAGTATACCTTCAAAATGTGACTCCTCTTAAAAGCAAGAGGTTCGCTTGAGACAAACTAAATTATCAAAGTTCACTTCATAAACAATGTAATAAAGCATGCCAAACTCCAACTACATGAAACCACTGAAGCAAATGTATGACTTGCTACTTATGATGAATCTAAACTCTCGCAATATCTTCTGGAAAAACATAGGATGCTTGCCACTCCTCAAACCCCCTGCATATGCTTGGTTGCTGATTAGATAATTCTCAATTGACAATATCGATGATATAGATCACTTATTTTTTGATGTTCCAAAAATTCTGACTGGCATAAACCATTAATATTCTCCGCCAGTATTTTGATGATCCACATGCTGATTATGACGAAATTAAATTTGAGCCATCGAACTTAAGTCACTACCAACAAAAGATACCGTTAAAATTAAAGTAATTACTACTAAAGACAAAGCCATATTTCAGCTTAACCACTCCAATAAAAACTTTTAAAAAGAAAGTACAACGGCATACATGCACCCAGAGAGAAGATTATAGATACCTAGAACCAGGATGAAACAAGCCTCAGTACCAGAGACAGTACTAACACAATGAAAAAGTATTTTTAGGCATATCACAAGAAACTTGAACTAATTTCCTAATTGAGGACACCACCAAGCAAAAGATTTCAAGTCCATCAATATCTGGTAAGGATTAGAAGTAATTCAACACACAACCATAATCTGCGGTTTAACCAGATAAACCTAAGGATTTTCAGCAGCATTCTGTTCACTAACAGTATGCAATTTTATTAAATTAGTTACTATCCTTCATGCAAGTTTTACCCTTTTTAAGAACTTTTACAAGGGAAAACCCAACTCTGACGCATGTCAAGGTTCTGGTTTTCAACTTAATCTTCATTCATGTTGCCGATCACCAAGAACAACTTAATTGTTAGAAAATCAGATAAACTAATCCCTTCAGCACTCTCAGATCAATGATATTAAGAAAATCATACGTTGTCCATATCCATTAACAAATTTGCTGTCTTCAAGTCCCGGTGAATTATGTGGTTTTGATGCAAATAATCCATCCCTTTGCAGACATCAATTGCAAACTTCAGCAGTTGAGTGAGCGTCAAGACATTATGATTCTTATGCAAATAGTCATACAGGCTTCCCCCAGGCATATATTCTGCAAATAATAATGTGAACTGTGAAATGAGAAATTTTCACAGATACTAAAGTTGAAACAGTGAGTGAATGGTGTGTGCTCTGGAGAGTGTGATTGGAAGTCCCTGGCCGCTATCAACTACATAAATTCTTTTAGCTGGGGTCCCAAATTAAGGCCATACTCTAACAGATATTTAGACAACCCAAAAATGAAAAATAAAGAATAGAAGGTCCCCTGACATGATTAACTAATCAAAATAAACAATTATAATCAAAAACTTTTCTCAACAGATGACTCAAGATGACAGATTAATAAGAGAGGATAACTAGAATAGAAGCCTCTTCAATTCAAAAAAGACTTTTTTTAGCCTTCAGAAGTTTCATACCTGTTACTATGCACAAATGTGGGGACCTTGTACATGCACCAATAAAACGAACAACATTTTTATGCTGGACCTCTCTACACTCAAGAATCCAAAAAATAAAATCAATAACCATATGATTGTGGTCCTACATAAATACAAATACCTGTACCAACCATATCCTACTTCAGAAATTAGCCAGTAGATTATTGCTAAGAAAAAGCAAGAAAAAAATTTATTTAACTTTATTTGCTTGCAATACAAGAGGTAAAATGTATATATATATATATAAAAATGCATTTTGCTGAAGTAGATCTCAAGAGGAAAAATGTATTGTTCTACTAAGAATATTTTTCTTTAGAGGAAACTAACAAAATTTATAGCCTAATGAGCAAGTGCATAATTACTCCAAGGTAGATTCTAGACAAAGACAGAGCTATTTCTAAGACTTGACAACAGAGTTTCAACATGATTTCATGCCTATAGCTTTATTAAGGTGAAGGTGGTGTCAGACATGATAGGCAGAAATCTATGGGAGAATGAACCTACAATGAGACACCTAAACTTGGGAACATAAGTGTTCACAAATTCAACCATTCTTTCCTTTCATTATCTTTTTCTTTTGGGTAGGTGAGTAGGTGAAGGAGGTGAGTGAAAAAGGGCAAGGGGTTATTGAACAAACTACAGAGTAGACAACAGAAAATTAAAGATTGCAGCAAAGACATAGTGAAACATCACAGAACTCTAAAGTAACAGTTGAAGCTTCTCACCGTAGAATCGCCACCTCTTGAGTAAACTCATCTTCCATAGCATCATTCAAATGCTCAGACCTAAGAAATTTGACAGCGACATCTTGTCCAAGGTAGATACCATGATACCTTCAGATGAAAATCATAAGAAGGTTGAGCAACAGAACAAAATTACAGAATAGAGTTGATCCAGAAGAAGCAAGTTCATATGGGTAAAACTTACAGATCTCCACAAGATCCAGAAGCAATTCTTTCTCCTATCTTCAGAAGTCTTCTATCTATCTCCCAATCTCGAGATTTTGATTGTGTAGCTGATGCATCATCTATAGCAGAATGAGAACTCAAAGATCCAGACAATGATCCCTTCATTTCCAAAGAATTGTAAGGTAAATTATCTTTTTGGCATCCATTCGTAATACTTAAAGGACAAAGTCATGCAAATACGAAAGTGTAAGCATATATTATGTGAGATCCATCAGAATCCAACAAGGGGGGTAATAGTAGAAAGATGAAGAAAATAAATGCATCAAATTCAGATTATTATAGGGGTTAAAAACCAGGGTTAAAATCTGCTCATTAATTATGAAGGTATAAATTTACATACAGATTATTTGTAAAATGCACAAATCCGATGGTGGCTAGATCAAGAGCTTCAAAGAAATGTGAAAAGCTCTTCAATTGTTCTCTCAAGAACCATTTGAACTTCCAAATAGAAGGAGACAGTACCAAATCTTTCAAAAATTTAACGCCAACAGTAGGACCATAATTACTAGCTTTGTGATGTCCAAACACATTGTAAAAACAAAACCCAGTACCATTAATGCCCATTCTTCATTAGGACTTGAAATGAATTTTAGATTGCAACTAAACTAGAAAGAAAGTGAAAGGCCATAAATAGAATTCACATGGACAAGGTTTACCTTGCTTCTACTAACCACTTCTTCCATAGCTTTATACAAACCATCTGCATCCTGGCCACAACATTGCAAAGTCAGCAACAATTGGACTCAGCAGAGATCCCTGCCATAAAAGAAATACAATCACAATGCTCTTTAATACATTACAAGGCTACACTTTGGGGATAAACTATATTTTGAATAATATACTACTTGATAAATTTTAATATAAAAGAAGCATCAAAGCTGTGAATTTTGGATTTATGGTCAAATGTTCAAGTCATATTACAGAATTCGACACAAAAAAAGGAACTGCCTAAAACTCTGCCAATGTCAACAGCAGAAAATACAATATCTCATGTAAAGCAAGATTCTTTGTTAGTTATACATCTTAACACTCACCAGAAAATATAAAGATACGAGGACACTAACAAGAAAACATCTAATGAAGTAATGTATACCTCAACAGGCCATCCATCCACCACAAACACGTCCAAAGAGTAGCCATCCGTTGTAGAGAATACATGTGCTTCACGAATATTAAGCTCTATATCTGAAAGCAATGCAGAAAGCTAGAAAGAAACGACAGCTGGTCAGTATTCTACTAGATTTGTACCCTTCTTGTTAACAGTTTTTTGAACAACACTTTGCAGCTTTTTCCTTTAACATGTAGTACCCCACAATTTTCTCATGTTACCATAGGTGGTTATCATCTAATTATTAATATGAGGACACTTTTATGATTTTGTTGAAAATAGTTTATGCTCTAACCCTATGATATAGAAACCACAGGGTGTTCAGTGCTGAGAGAAAAATCTAAAGGTGTTATTTGAAAATTTGAAAAACAACAGATTACATTGTTGTCAAACATACCTGGCTAAGCAGCTTTGGCCTGTCAGTGGTAGAAAATATCACTTCATGAATTGGAAGATGTACAATCTCTTGCCTGCATAACATTTATCAAAGGCCAACTCACCACCCACACATAAATATGACAAATACAAGACTGATATAAGAAAGCAGCATTTATAAGCCTAAGTCTAATATACATGCGTTGGGCATATAAGTATGCTAAACATGTGGACATGCACATACATACATTGTTATACAAAATTCTGCTTCAATTGTCAGTGCAGGGAGGGAAAGAGAGAGATTGAGAGAATAAGCGCATACAGAAAGAACAAAATGCTCCTGAATGCACCTTTTCCAAAGTAATGTTAGGAGATCTTCTAACCATCTAGATTGTTAGAAAGCAACTATTAAAATACCTAAGAATGATAAAACCTTATGACAAAATCTTCAGTACAGTAAGCACCTACAACCAAGTTTCGTAATACCAATGACAACTATCTAACCTTTCATTGTACAATGAAAAAATAAATTACCTAAAAAGACAAGAAATAAATTACCAAAAATCATACAGATCTGGGAAAGGAATTGAAAACAAATTGTTTCAAAAATGTTGCAGGTACTAAACTGAATGATACAAGCACCAAGAATTGGCTATTTAGCATATAATGTTGATAATGTTCTGATTTAGCTTTTTTTGAAGTAGATCTCTATGAAGAAGATCCAAATGAGCACACATCAACAAGCACAAACCCCCACATCCCACTCACCAAAAAAAAAAAAAAACAGAGGTTCTCATTCCTGAAAGTAGGAAAATCTCCTCATACATAGTCAAGTTAATAAATAGGAAAAGATTTGCAGAAATTTCAAAGAAAGAACTGGTGTAACAAGTCTTCAACAGAGTACCTTTTTGAAAAGTTCTGAGTGAGATATCTATCATCTACACACTTGGAATTCTTTCTGACATCCAAATTTAGGTCCTCAAGCTTAGGGCAAGCTTCAAAGTCAACTGGATGATCCCTGCTTCTATTTACAGAAAGCGACAAAGCATTAATTAATAAAATTATTAATAAAAGATGCAATTCAAAAGACATTAAAATGTTATTAATGAAATAAAAATCGTTTAGGATCAAACAGAGAAAAGGGAAATGCACAAAGAACTAATAATCTTATACATAAATACCTTTTATATGATGGTACAACCTTTTCACCATCTCCATCACCAAAAGGCCCTTGTGCAGACAAAGAATTCATATCTTGCTGATCATCATTATTATCTTCTCTGGTGCAAAGGTTCTACATGGCATAAGAGGGAGAAAACATGCAAAAAAGAGAGCAACACAATCATACATCACATGAAGAAAATATCAAGAATAATCTAGAAGTAATACCATAATGGGAGAAAAAGTATAAAATGTTTTAAGAGGATACAATTCTTTAAGGGTTATTATTAGCTTGAAACAGTAATTTGACCATCCTATTGCAGTTTAGTTTATTCATCTACTTTTACTTTCCAAAATCCACAAAACAACTTATATAACCTCCTTCCTTTTATATTGTTAGTAACGGACTTTCTGTGAAAAAGAAGTAGTCTGCAAAAGGAGAAGAAATTATATAATTACATTTGCAGTAGTGTCAAAATATATATACTTAAAAGTGAGATATCACAAGTAGCAGGAAGTCAGAGGTGTTGTGTAACCATAGGAATCATATTATATTTTTTTTAACAAAATGTAAGGCTGATTCAAGGCATTTTACAATATATATGCAACAAACACTTACACATACACTGAGATGCATGACTATGCATATTGTATGGAGTTGTATAAGACATATGAGCAGCGAAATATAATTTCCAGGTAAGCCATGAACAGTATGAATACCATTAACTCCCTACTTCACAAAAACAAAGCCTATTGGTGGGGGTTATTCATTGAGCTACAAAAGTCCTTTTGGAGCTAAAAGCACTTTCAGCACCATAAGCAATAAAGAACAATGCGCTTTTGAAGTCAAATGTGTTTTTGAACCCAAACACAAAAGCTAAAATTTTTAGCTTTTGCATTTAAAAAACACTTATGGAGTCTATGACATTTAACCCTCTTTTAAAATCCAGTGTATTATACAATATTTACATTGGGTATACTATTATTTTCCTATTGAAATTTATTTCAAATATATGAAATTATATATTTGAATTCGTAATAATTATCTTCTAATATTTAAAATATAGTATATATATTCAAATTAAGTTTAACAAACAATTCATATTAATTGCATAAAAAAATTTAAAATTTATATTTCATATATTAAAATATTAATAATATTATTTTCTTATATTTTTTACTTTACACCATTAAGTCTAAAATGAACATTTAATTTTCAAAAGCACTTTTGGATAGCAATATTAAAACACTTAAATCCTAAACCAAACTTTTTGAACGCACTTCTTCAAGGCACTTTTTATGTGAGGACTTTCTCCTATGCATTTTCCACATTGTCATATTTCTCACTACTCTCTCTGCATGTAGGGCAATCATGGTCCATGAGTGACCTCTTGCTAACCTGATTCTAAAAATTCTTTTATTTTATTTATTTTAAATTCTTCTTCTGGTACTGGAGTATAAAATCGGCACCATTCAAGTGAAATTAAACAACATAGTAATTTTTTTTAGGGTATTTCAAATTCCAGATCCCTTTTTTCCACCTATAGGCTTTGTTATATTTCACATTCTGTAAAAAGAAAGACCCAATACGGGATTTTACCCAATGATGATTGATTTTATGACTTTGGATACTCAGATAGCTGTGTCTCTAAACCTGTAAATATTCGAACAATAGATTATTATGCAAATGCAACAACCGCCAAGGCTGAAGCAAGTAATGTTAGACAAGACCAAACTCTGTCTCTAGTCTTTTAATTAATTACACCCATTACCCATCCAAGACATTCTTGGGGCACATTCCATCCTATCAGCAACAATGGTATCTTAGACTAAAGGGCGAACACTGGAGTTAGTACCAGCATCAATTACGCATTCTTCAGATTGAAATAGCCAGTTTTCCAAGTTATTTCATCAGCAGCAATTAGCTTTGTATCCTGATTTGTCTTGCTGTTGTAGATGCCAAACTCTTTAGCATCATAGCTTGCTCCCTGCTAGAACATAACGTCAATATGAATGGGTGACGATGGGACATGACAAGGCTAAAACCCAAAAACACTACTGTATGTCTCTGTCAATTAGGCAAGATCTGAACCCCGTTGCTTATGCCTTAGCTCATTTTATTTAAAGACATACAATTTGATGAGGATGGCTTGGCAACCCAATGAGCTACTTGCTTTTGTGGTTCAACAATTACAAAATCTAGTCTTTCATTTCTCTACTAAATTAAACATTAATGCATGCAACTTTATAAATTATTTCTCGAGTACCAGTGTTCGCCCTTCATTCACTCCAGCTAGTATGGATATGGGAGGGGAAAAAGAACAGTAGGGTCACGGTATCTCAAACTTGGGGCACAATAACAAAAATATATATTTATATTCTCCAAGTAAAATTTCTTCAAATAATTTTTTGAGAACTTGTTTCCCTTTGTAAATTGATAAACCTTTTTGACAGAAGTGAATTGGAAAAGTGTACCTATAACCTTCATTTCAAAACGGCATTAGGTTTCAACATGATGCAATTAATGAAGCTAGATCAAATAAGACTAATTGTTTTGGCTTAATGAATTTACTACTGAATAATAATACTCTATGATAAGTAATTGTTTAAAGCTCTCTCACGGACATAAGGGTCAATTGCACACCAGAAATTACAGTAAAAGGGATTGTTCCAACTTCCAAGCACCAATGTCCCTCTGCACAACATTCCTATGTTCCTAAAGGCTAAAACTGTACCAGTGTTCGCCCTTCATTCACTCCAGCTAGTATGGATATGGGAGGGGAAAAAGAACAGTAGGGTCACGGTATCTCAAACTTGGGGCACAATAACAAAAATATATTTATATTCTCCAAGTAAAATTTCTTCAAATAATTTTTTGAGAACTTGTTTCCCTTTGTAAATTGATAAACCTTTTTGACAGAAGTGAATTGGAAAAGTGTACCTATAACCTTCATTTCAAAACGGCATTAGGTTTCAACATGATGCAATTAATGAAGCTAGATCAAATAAGACTAATTGTTTTGGCTTAATGAATTTACTACTGAATAATAATACTCTATGATAAGTAATTGTTTAAAGCTCTCTCACGGACATAAGGGTCAATTGCACACCAGAAATTACAGTAAAAGGGATTGTTCCAACTTCCAAGCACCAATGTCCCTCTGCACAACATTCCTATGTTCCTAAAGGCTAAAACTGTACCAGTGTTCGCCCTTCATTCACTCCAGCTAGTATGGATATGGGAGGGGAAAAAGAACAGTAGGGTCACGGTATCTCAAACTTGGGGCACAATAACAAAAATATATATTTATATTCTCCAAGTAAAATTTCTTCAAATAATTTTTTGAGAACTTGTTTCCCTTTGTAAATTGATAAACCTTTTTGACAGAAGTGAATTGGAAAAGTGTACCTATAACCTTCATTTCAAAACGGCATTAGGTTTCAACATGATGCAATTAATGAAGCTAGATCAAATAAGACTAATTGTTTTGGCTTAATGAATTTACTACTGAATAATAATACTCTATGATAAGTAATTGTTTAAAGCTCTCTCACGGACATAAGGGTCAATTGCACACCAGAAATTACAGTAAAAGGGATTGTTCCAACTTCCAAGCACCAATGTCCCTCTGCACAACATTCCTATGTTCCTAAAGGCTAAAACTGTACCAGTGTTCGCCCTTCATTCACTCCAGCTAGTATGGATATGGGAGGGGAAAAAGAACAGTAGGGTCACGGTATCTCAAACTTGGGGCACAATAACAAAAATATATATTTATATTCTCCAAGTAAAATTTCTTCAAATAATTTTTTGAGAACTTGTTTCCCTTTGTAAATTGATAAACCTTTTTGACAGAAGTGAATTGGAAAAGTGTACCTATAATCTTCATTTCAAAACGGCATTAGGTTTCAACATGATGCAATTAATGAAGCTAGATCAAATAAGACTAATTGTTTTGGCTTAATGAATTTACTACTGAATAATAATACTCTATGATAAGTAATTGTTTAAAGCTCTCTCACGGACATAAGGGTCAATTGCACACCAGAAATTACAGTAAAAGGGATTGTTCCAACTTCCAAGCACCAATGTCCCTCTGCACAACATTCCTATGTTCCTAAAGGCTAAAACTGTTTCACAAACCCTGTATCTATGCCCAATTCTTCAACACTCTGGTTCCTAACACACTGTTTTTTTTTTTTTTTTTAAATTATCATGTATCAGTAACGTATTAAAACGAATAATATATATTTCTTGTGACATCTGCTTTTTCTTTAAAAGAAAAACTAAATCTCACTACTCCACGAATCTCAGTTTCTACCGCTTTGCTTGAATTAGAACACTAAGGCCAATAGTCCAAATTTCTACTGCTGTACATATGAACCAGTAGTTGAAAGAAAAGATGATATTTCCATTTTGCCCTGTTTTGATAGCCATGCCATGAATATAGCAAAAAGGTACTAAACCGGGTTGTGTTCTTCTTAAACCCTGAACACTTGCTATTAAAACAAAAAAGCAAAGAAGTAGTACCTCCAAGAAGCGGATATGATAAACCGGCCGCTTCTCCGGATCTTTCGCAGCTTCAAGTAGCTTCTGATGTAACAAGACATCCTCCACTCTCTCCACATTAACATCAAGTGCATAACTGAATACCAAAAAAAAAAAAAAAAAAAAAAGCTCCCTCAGCTTTAATCTATCCTACTTTAAAATTTCTAAATCCTTCATAAAAATACGTATAAAACAGATTCACACATACGTACAAATCATTTGTATAATAACTAATTCTCACCTAGCAGGCAAGCGATTGAAGTGAGCATCCAAGTTGTCGCGAAAGTCAGAGTTCGAAATAGCTTCTTCGTAGCCGATTTCAACTAAGCGATTGAAAACGTCATTTCTGATATCGTAGTTGTTAAAGTTACCGAAGCTTCTCGGCGGCGATGAACTCTCTCCAACTCCTTCAGTTAAATCCATCAACAATGAAATCTACTGCTTCTTCTTCTTCCTCCTCCTCCTCCTCCTCTCTTTTTCTTCTTTCCTTCTATTTGAGCATCGCATGAGGTGAAACTTGTTGTTTCTTTGTTGCTGATCAAAGTAAAGGGGATCTTTGACCGATAATGGAATCTGGGAGGACAAGAAAGGAGGGAGAGGATGGTTGTTTTGAGAGAAACTGGAGGATAAATTTGGAATTTTAGGTTAGAGTTGGGGAAAGTAAAAACAGGGGAAGCGAATGTTCAGGCTTGAGAAAGGAAGCATTGACTATTGGGAGAGGATTCGTCCTTTTGGAAGAAGAGTATTGAAGGGGATAGGATTGGCCCCTTTTTTGGTACTAAAATATGTTTCGCAAGTTACGCAAACACCCATAGATAAGAAAGATAATTACGGCGACAGATTCAAGAAATGACGGAAATGCCAATTTGGTAAGACAGACAAAAAAGTGAAATAGTTAAGATTACTATTATTTAAATATCGATTTATTAATTAAAATATCTTACCTCAAAAATGCAGAATAATTAATATATATTTATATATATATATATTACCAATTAGATAGACGTATTTTCAATAGTGTAACCGGTAAAAATGATAATATTAAATTGGGAAACTTACGTGGAAATTCCAAAATTTTCACATAAGTTGGCACTAAAAAATTTAATGACAATTAACATTAAAATATTTGATTTCAAAAAATTTAGTAATTAAATTTAAAAAATTATTAATTAAATGAAAATAAAATAAAATCAATAATTTAATGAATATTTTTTTGTTTTACCCAATAAAATATTATACAATATTGTTCACAAATTAAAATTGAAGATGGAATTGACATTTTACATTGCACTATGATTTTGCCTAATTTTGATAAAAAGTTTTTTGAATTTTATAACAAAAAAATTTGGTGATATTAATTTTCAATTTAGAATGCTTTAAAGTATATATATTATGTGCGTAAAGTATTATTAATATGGTATAAAAATTGGCAGATCATGTTGATTTTTAATATTAAAAATAAAGAGAAATTAAATGTATATAATACTTTTGCGTTTAATAGCAATACATTCATAATTTGATTTTGATTTAAAGAATGAATAGGGCGATCAATAATGTAATAAAAAGTAATTGTTTTAAATTTATATATTAACTTGCTCTTAAAACATTGTGTCAAGAATGTATTAATTTTACGTTATAAGAAAGTAAGAATTAAACTAAAATCTAATAAGTAATCGCTCATTTCACTGTTTACTCAACAAATTGTTGGTATAAAATATAAATTACTTGATTTTTATTTATTTATTATTATTATTAATTTCAAATTTTTAATTTTTAATTTTAAGTTTTATTATTTTTTATTTTTAAATACACAATTATGCTTTTTAAATAGGTTGTTTTCACGATAGGATTTTTAGTTAATATGAATATTTTAGTTAAAATTTCTATTAGTTGTCATTCAACACATTTTTTTTTAATGTATTAAGGTTTAGATGTGAAATTTTTTCATTTAGACTCTTAAAATTTTTTAAAATTTTAAATTAGTAAATGTAAAATTGTACTTTGGTACTTTAAAATTAATAAAAATTTTAATGTAATCCTTTAAAAGTTATAAAGATGTAGGCTATTCAAATAGTAACATAATGGTATTTTTATTATTGTAAAAATTAAAATTTAATTTCGACCTCCCTAAAAGATTTTCTATCTTTGCCCTTGCACACGGGTTTTTACTGAAATAAATTAAAAAAATATATGAAATAGGTTGTTAGCTGAATTATTTACGAAAATGATATTTTTTTTAGTCGCGCCTATTTGACAGGCACAACTCTTTTTTTATATTAAAATATTTTTTGTTTTTTTAAATAAAATATTATATTTTTATTTTTTTATAATAAAATATTTTTTCCCAGGTCAGTATATAACCCGTGTAGAGATGTGAAAATGGTATGGGGGTAGATGGTGCCTATCTAGTAGGCACGATTAGTTGAGTCTGTCAGATAGGCGCGACTGGTGCTTTATTTTTCCCCCATATATAACCTAAACACTAACAATTTATATAACCTAATTATAAATTACTAACAAAATAACTATAAATTTTTTTTTAAAAAAAATACATTACTAAAAAATAACAAAACACATAACTAAACACTAACAATTTATATAACCTAATCTTAAATTACTAACAAAATAACTATAAAATTATTTTTTTTAAAATTACATTACTAAAAAATCACAAAACCCTATACTAAACACTAACAATTTGTAACCTAATCTCATAAATTATTAACAAAATAAATAACTATAACAAGACACAAAACACTAACAATTTATAACCTAATCATAAACTACTAACAAAATAATTATAAAATTATTTTTTAAAAAATTTACATTACTAAAAACTCACAAAACACAATATTTTATAATAAATTACTAACAAAATATTTAACAAAATAATTTTAAATTTCTAAAAACTCACCAAATACTAAACTAAACACAACAATTTATAAC
This sequence comes from Gossypium australe, assembly GCA_005393395.2. Lineage (NCBI taxonomy): Eukaryota > Viridiplantae > Streptophyta > Magnoliopsida > Malvales > Malvaceae > Gossypium > Gossypium australe. The sequence goes on along the minus strand of CM016618.1, from coordinate 86,295,890 downwards.
ATAATCCTAAATTACTAATAAATTAATTTTAAAATAATTACAAACATAATATTTTATAACATAATCTTAAATTACTAACAAATTAATTTTAAAATGATTATAAAAAACAAAAAAAAATTACATTCAGACAAAATATTAACCCTAAACCATAAACACTAACATTAAATAATTTATAAATAATAATTAATAACAAAAAATGACTGCAGAGGAGCGAAAGGAGGGACTATATTTTTACCCATATTTTGACCCGTTGACCATATTTTTATTTGTATATAAATTTAAATATTTTTAATAAAAATAAAATAATAGTATTTTATTAAAAAAACAAAAAAGATATTTTAATATAAAAAAGGAGGTGCGCATGTCAAATAAACACGACTAAAAAACATACTATTTTCATAAATAGTCCAGTTGATAACTTATTACAGTATATAAATTTTTTTTAATTTATTTTAGTAAAAACCCCACACATTTACCACGTTTTAAACCCATGATATGGACGATGAGGTGGACAAAAGCTCCTACATTTCTCTCTTATTGTAGTGATGTTTTCAATAATTATAGATTCATATCAGAACTTACCTGTGAAGGAGAAAAAAAATTAAGTAATATCCATATACAAACATAAATAAGATTTGAGAAAATTGAAGTGTGATGGTGAAACCACTGATAGTCTAAAAAAAAAAAAAAACATGAAATAAGTGATAATACTTGCAAAATAAATTAAAACATAAGCATTGTGTGAATAGCAAAAGATGCGAAATAAATATAGGAAAAAACAAGTAATATTTAATGGATTGTTGATGCATGAGTTGTATGCATTATTAATGCATAATTTGTCACTGATGAATAAAATATTAAAATTGGAAGACTTTTTAATAAACACTTAAATTTTTATTTAAGTATAATTATAATTAATTATAATTTTCTTATGTATTAATATAAAATGGAAAATACTTTAGGGTTCATTAAATCTTAAAATTTTTATTAAAATTTATATGATTAAGATTTGGATTTGGAGTTAAAATTGAATTTAAGGGAGGAATTAATTAAAATCGTAAGAACTTTATTGAAATTTATATGAAATTTCATATTTAATTGAACTGAGAGGTAATTATCTTGAACTATTCTTTTTTTTCGAAGTCGACATTTTCTCATTAATAATATGAATATTAAAATATTTTTTTAAGTTATTATTCCATCAAATTTAATACTTTCAATGAATAACAATTAGTCATATGTTTTAAAATATTACTTGTTCAATCAACTGAATAAAAGAGTTTAAAACAATTCACAAATTTCTCAAAATCCGTAATCATATAAACTAAGTTTAAACAGTCTAATAAAATTTTACCTTTAAATTTATTCTGCTAATAAAATGGAATTACACCAATAGAAATAGAGAACAAAAAAAAAAAAAAAAGAACCGTCTTTGTTCGATATAAAAAAAAATTCAAGTTTTTTAGAACCTTAAATTACAAGTTCAATATTGTTATTAAAAGATGAAGATAATAATTTATAATTAATTTTAATTACATTTAAATAAAATTTTAAGTATTTATTAGAAAGTCCTTTAATTTTTTAAATATTTTATTCATTACCGATGTGGTAATTTATTAAATATTTTATTCATTACCGATATGGTAATTTATAATACAATGATGGTACATAAAACTTATATACTAACAGTGCATTCTATATTATCTCGAAAAAAATACCAAAATAACACTCAAAATTAAATTTTTAAGAGAATTCAAAACTTTAAAAAAAAATTGAAATCTATTTATTTGCTTTTTATGGTTGTAGGGATTGTATTTATAGGTTGAATAAGAATGAAGATAAAAATACTACCATTAATAATTCTTTCTTTCTTTTTTCTTTTTTTTTTTTTTGCTATTATTTAAAATTGAGTTTACATTGTTTTAGCTAATAATATGATAATACCGTGTAAATTGCTAAGCTGAAAATATGAAGGATTCAAACATGGTTCCATTATATATGGAAAAAAGTAAATCTCAAATTAACAATTACAATTAGCATTTAAAATTAGAAGTGTTGATACATAGTATAAACGGAGATGGAGAAGAAGGAAAGGGATAGTGCCGAAGGAGGCCAATTTACTCATTTTAGGGCTGAGTGCTAAACAAGTAGAGGGACTTAAGATGGATGCTTAGCGTATTGGAGTTTCGAGTAGAGTAGAGTCCCTTTACTAAATGGTATCTTGGGGTATTTATAGAGAGGTAAGGGCCCAACTGGGTCCAAATTGGTAAGCATATGACAATAGCGGCTCCCGCGAAGGGTTATACCATTTATATACACACTTATATATTTTATATTGTTAAACAAAGGGAACCCACGAGGGACTCCCATGGATGGTTAAATTCATCATCTACATTTCTATCATATCTATAATTTTACATGTTATATCTGTAATTCTACATTCATCATGTAAATCTGGGTCGAGTAGTCTTGGCCAATGGTAGTAATTCAACGCGGTAGGACGATACTCTTCACGTAATTTTGGACTGCAAGGGCCAACTGTAGTGCGATTGACTAATGAGTCCTTATTGTAAACCTCCCCCCATGCATCTGGGAGCAAGATCTATCGTAAGCCTTCCGCCTTGAGTGAAAGCAGTGCCATCATATTTTTCATAAGCCTTCCCTTGTGAGTATTGGAGAAGGGCCATCTTATTACTTTTTGTAAGCCTCCCCCATGTGTCTGGGAGCAGGGTCACTTTATTACTTATCGAGTCACTATACCCATCATTATTGTTGTCAAAACCATTTTTTTTAAAAAAACAAGGATCGACTTTAAAAACATGGAGTCGCCACTAATCTTTTTTGAAGTGTGATTGGGTCGCCTTATAAAACATTTCGGTTTACGAATCTTAAGAAAACAGGTCCGGGAGTCGGTTACGCACAAGGAAGGATTAGCACCCTCGCAACGCACAAAATTGGTACCTTATTGATTAATTAATATCCTAATATCAAAAATTGGAAGAGATTTTAAAATATGAATCCTTTAGAAAATGTTTGGATAATTCGAATTGGATATTGAAATTCTCCTGTTCCGAAAGAATGAAATATCACATCCAGCACGTTAGGATACGGCGTTTCAAACCCTTGATACCAAGATCCTTTCATGATTTTCAAAATTCATGCATTGCAATTTTAAAAGGGTATTTCGTTATTTGGCCAAACGAAAAAACCGAAACCCAGCACGTTAGGGCACGATTCCTCGAATTTCCAAACATGAAATATTGCCTTATTTTTGAAGTTAAGAAAACACGGTCAAAATCTCGAAAGGATATTTAGTCATTTGGACGAACGAAAAATCAAAACCCAGCGCGTTAGGGCACAATTTCCTGAACTTCCAAACACAAAATATTACTTTTGTAAAAACCCTTTTTATGAGTTTGGGTAAAAAAGTGGGGAAAAAAATAAAAGACAAAGTCAATGTAACCTTTAAAATAGAAAATCGGTTAAAACGTAAAAATGGTCATTCTTAGCGGATGGTGATAATGTAAACACGATAATAATAACGAGCAACATAACCTTGCAGGCATACAAAGACGTAAATAAATAACTGGGTAGGTTCATAATATGGATAATATATAATAAGACAATAATAATGAGAACAATAATAAAATAAAATGGAATGAGCAAAAATAATAGAAGGAATAATAAATAAAGTAACCCAAAAAAAATTTTATAAAGGCTTAATTTAAAATATCGAGTAGGCATATAAAAAATAAGTAGGAAAGTTTTTTAGAGAAATATAATAATAATAATAAAAGGAAAACAACAATACTATATTAATAATAATATGTTAAAAACAGAAAACAATAATAATAAATATAATGATAATAATGAAAAAAATAATAATAAAGGAAAAATAATAGAGATCATAATAATAACAATAAGAAAAGACAATAATACATTAATATACTTACTAACAATATTTATAATAATAATAAAATTATTAAATAATAATAGTAGTTGCAAAAAATCACTAAATATGACTAAATTAAAAGAGAAATAAAATTAAAGAACATAGTTTAAAAGAACAAAAAGGTCGAGGGCCCCTCTGTAACACGTGTAATAATAGGGGGACTAATTGGGAAATTATTCCCTTTCCCCAAAACACTGTGTCCCGATAGGGACCAAAATGAAACAATTGTGAAGCTTTCGGGCCCAAATTAAAACTAGAAAAACCTAATTGAACTAGACTGAAAAAACGGAAGGACTAGGGCTGTAAATAGCCCATTTTTAAACAAAACGCGCGGATCCCTTCGGTTCGGGTCAATTGTGCAAGGATCATGGGCAAAACGGCGCCGTTTTGGGCCATTAAATTCAGCCCTAAACTGTAACATCCTGGAAAGGGCCTATGCATTTTCGGTTTAATTGTACGAAATGACAAGTTTTAAGTATTATGAATAAATTTTTGATATTTTTGGAAACTCAGAAATGTATGAAAATAAATTGGAAATGAACATTTTTGGAAACCTGGAAATGCATTGGATATGAACATTTTTGGAAACCTGGAAATGTAAGGAAATGGTTCAAAAATGGAAAGTGAACATTTCTGGAAACTTGGAAATCTAAGAAAATGGCAAGTATACAGAGCCGATCGAAAATTTTAGGAAACTTAGAAATGACCTAGAAATGTCTTAAAGTTTAAAATAGGAAATTAGGGCAAGGAGGCCTTAAAAGAAAAAGTTGGTAAGATTTGACACACAAACAGGCTTGGAAAAGTGGCCTGAAGGTGTCACTTAAGGCCTATGGAAATGGCGCCATGTGCAAGAGGAATGGGCCTGGGTTCGAGTCACTTGGGAAGCAAATAAATAAGGTTTTATTTTGGCTTCCAGAAGGCTGAGGTGGACGGCACATGCTTCTAGAAAAGGAGGTGTTTTATTTTCATAAATATGTGATTAATAATGTGATAATAAAGGGTTTTTATTAGATTATTTTTTTAAGAGATAATAGATGGATAAATATGGATTTATCCCTTTTATTTTGATAGATAAGGAAGAGATAAAAGAGGATTATTATTAGTATTATTTTTATTAAGAGATAAGAGATAATAAAGGATATTTCTTTAATTATTTTAAATTAAAGAGATAAAGCTATCAAATAAAGAAGAGTGGTGGCCAAGTAAGGGACTCTAGCCTAGTAAATTTGGCTATAAAAGGAAAAGAGAGGCCATTCATTCATTCACTTTTCCTTTGCAGAATTTCTTAAGCAAATTCTCTTCTCTCTGCCGAATTCTCTCTGTCATTGTTCTTCTTTCTCTTTTCAATTCTTCACAAAGCCGAAAGCAGAATCCCCCTAGTCTTGCCGAATTTTCCTAAGTTTTATATCTTCCTCTTCTTTCTTTGAAAAACCAAAAATCCTCTACTGTTCATCAAGAAGCCGAAATTTTAATCCACATCAAGGCCATAGCCGAATATTGTTAAAGGCTCAAGCAAGGATTGTCGATTCCTAAAGTAAGGAGATCTTTCGGGATTTACTAAGTGTCGGCTACAAGGAAGGAGAAGTTCTTTTCCCGAAGGTACACCATAAGCCGCGTGTTCCCTAGTTATTCGGTGAATTTCGGGATTTAAGAATCTAAGGTAAGTCATATTTAACATACGGCTAAGGGTTATTTGTTGTGAATAAATGTTAGAAATTGATCTAACATGAAGTTATAGGGATTTCGACAGAGGGATACAAGGATTTCGGGATTTGAGAATTTCAAGGTAAGTTTTAAGAATACTAATCCTACTAGGATTTGGATTTATGGCCGAATGGCTTTTTATTAAAGTAGTAAGTGATTAATCAAATGTAGGAATTCGAGATCTAAGGCAGTAGATCAGATTTCGGGATTTCAAGGAATTCGTTAAGCAAATCAGGTGTGTACCCTACTCTAAGTTTTGATAGGTTCATGGCTATGTTTAAATTAAATGTATTATTAAGAATGTGTGTACTCCACACTACTTTGTAATATGAATTATGGTTGCATGTATTAAAATATATGTTAATGAAAATATGAGCATGGCTAAGGTACCATGTTAAGGTACTAAGTACTCAAGTACGTTTCCTACTTCTACTAGGAATATGAAATATGTTATTCATAACATGAGAATATGATAAGAATGTGAACTATGGTATATTATGCATATTAATGTTTATGGGGCATATGGTTGTATATTGAAAGGGGAAGTGAAAAGTGGTGATTTAAGACCACAGTAATCTGAAAAGTGGTGACTTACGACCACAGTAATCTGAAAAGTGGTGATCTAAGACCACAGTAATCTGAAAAGTGGTTTCCTAAAACCACAGATGCGGAGCCTTAAGCCCGCAAATTGGTGTGTAGCGGAAGGAGGGTCGACTTAGTAGTCCCCACGGTGTGTTTGGCAGGTACGGGGGTGTGTAGCGGATGGACAATTAGGTTTGGGTTTGGGAATGCATCATTAATTGTATTCTATGATTTGAATGTGTATCATTTGTATGCCTGATTCTATTATGACTTAGTGTTGTGTACACATTGAGTCTGTTGACTCACCCCGTTGGGGAATATTTTTCAGGTGATGAGCAGTAATGGACCGGGTCGGCAGGAGCTTAAAGGTGGCCATGCATAGCAAGAAATTTATGATTTGGACTTTCAATTTATTTTAAGTCTTTTAAGTTTTACTTTGGGATCATTGATATAATAAGGCCATTGTGGTTTACTTTATTTTTTTTCTTTTATTTATTATGTTTATGGATTTTTATCAATTAAAGTTTAAGTAAATTCCTTTTAAAATTAACTCTAAATGTTTTGTCACCTTAAATAAATGGGTTTTAACATAAGATAAATTTGTTTTCAACTCAAGCCCAACCCAAGCAATATTTTTTTTAAAAATCACACAAGTTTTTCCTAAGTAACAAAAGAATTTTGAACCGGTTTACTTGAGGAACATACCAAATCTGGTCAAAGCTCGTGGGCCGGGTTTGGGGTGTCTCATAAACGACGCCGTTTAGGAGTAGTATATAAGTTGAATTTTTTTTAAAAAAATTTTCATACTCCTTCAGTTTAGAAATAAAACAGAGAAGAGCTCTCCCCTCTTCCCCTCCAGGTGATTTCCGGCCAGGTCCCGGCGTGGCTCCGGCGAGAGCTCCGGCGCCACCGTACACGACGGCCGACGAAGCTTGAAAAGGTAAAAAAAAAATATTTTTATATGCACATATTATATATGAGTTTAAAAAAAAAATAGTATTAGGAAAATGAAAAGAAAAAAAGAAAAAAAATAAAAAAACCTTTACTGCTTTATGAACTGTGTTTATTCCGTGTAAAAATATGTCTCTATATTGCTTTTTTTCTCTCTAAATCGTACCCCCTTTAAACTGTTTTGAACAGCTTTATATAACCTAAAATACAACTGTTTATTTTATTCGTGCGTTTGCAGATTCAGGCGAAGATCACGAAGGCCGCAGGTGGCGCGAGTAACGACGCACGATGCGAAAATGGGTAGCAGCGCGTGGGGGAGCGGCCTCGCTGGTGCGAGGGCTCAAGCAGCAGACCTAGGGTTTCTGCTTGTGTTGTTTTTTGTTTTGGGCTTAGTGGGCTTGGTCTAGGTTTGGGCTTTGGGGATTTGGGCTAGTTTGTAAAAAATGGACTGCTTTTTTAATTTGGACTTTTTGTTTGGGTTTTTTATTGGTTAATTGGGCCCCGGGCATAAATGGGCTCTTACAATTGTGTTTACTAGTCAGGTCTCCATACTCATTAACAACCTAGTCGAGTCGCCATACTTATTAAAAATCTGGTCGGCTCGCCATACTCGTCAGCAATCTAGTTAGGTTACCATACTTGTCAACCTAGTCAGGTCACCACACCCATCAACAACCTGGTCAGGTAGCAATACCCGTCATCTTTTCATAAACACTTATTTAATATTACTCGTCAAAAACTAAGGTAAAAAACTTTATTCGCTACTATTATTTATAACAAAGAATAATCCTCCCATTCACACTTTAACAAACATTACGCATTTCTTGCACAATGGATAGTGCACATTTATTACGTTTTATATTACTAGTAAGTATGCATTCCAAGCGGATAGTCCACATTTCTTACGTTCATGTTCTAACAGACCATACACATTGTTTACATTTTATATCACTAAGGAGGGTTTACACTCCTTCTATTTTATATTGTCAACAAATAGTCTGCACTTCTTGCATTTTATATCATCAATGAAAGGTTTTGCATCGCTTACGTTTTATATCACCAAAGGATAGTTGACATTTCTTACACCAACAGATAGTATGCATTTCGTATGTTTTATATATTACCGACGACTGGGTCATACCTCTTACATTTGATATTGCCAACAGATGGCTTAAACCTATTCTATTTTACATTTCCAATAATTGCATCCGCAATATACATACGACATGTCTCCATTGTATAAATCTAGATCCTCTAATTAACAATTACACAACTCGAGTATACATTATACATTTTTGGATTGTCGAGCCAATAGACATACCACTCGTTAAATCATAAAGAAAAATTTATACGAATCAACTACGAATAGGAATACCATCCACAAACACATTATTAAAAAGGTTATGCATGAATTTCAATAGCCTTGCAAGGCACCATATATTCTCGAGTCGTCGGGCCAATAACTGTAGCCTTCGTCAAAATAAAAAACAAAATTTTTTGGGTAAGTTCTATACAACTCACCACCCGATACTTTATTTGCAACAACTATCACCCGCGAGGTAATTTGCGGATGGTCTCGAGGCATAATCACTTTATAACCTACCTCTCGATTGGTAGGACTATTGTTATATGCCTACCAATTTGGACTCGATTGGGCCCTCCATTGGGCCCTTACCTTTCCTATAAATACTCCAAGATACCACTTAGTAGAGGGACTCATCTCCACTCAAAACCCTAATGCGCAAAGCATTCACCCTAAGTCCTTCTACCTCTCCGGCGGCCTCTTTTGATATCGCTCCTCTCCTCATCTTTGTTGATGTTGTATATCAACATTATGTAATATTTGTTTTTATTATGATTGTATTATTTTACTAAATCTAAGGGTTTACAAAGAAAAAAAATAATCATTTGTATTTATAGAATTTAAGCAAATACATTTAACTTTTTCAATTTTCAAATATGTAAACTTTTAAAGACTATTTTTTTTAAATGAATATTTTTTTTTTGTATAGAATACATTGTATTTCAAAATAAGTATTTGGTGATGTTTTTAGAGTGACAAATATCATTCTTTGAACATATAGCAGCAAAGCTTGGTTTCCTATTTTGGGAGAAAACAAGATTGGCACGTTAATTTTTACAACAAACTTACTCCTCATAAAAATAAATGCACCCGATTGATTTTGAAATCGATTAGCATCGATATTGTTATCAGTGCAGGAGGGCATGTGTTTGAGTGCACTGAAGTGTATTATCCTCCTATTTAAGGGTTGAGGATGGGCTATGAATAGTTTTAGATATTGTATATATATAAAAAAAATTGATATTATCAAAATTTATAATGAAATTGTTAAGTCAAATTAATCACTTTGTCTTGGTACTCCAATACCGATCAAATCATATTATAAAACCTGCATCACCTCATCTGGTGGCTGCATAAAATGGTGAACACCTATCAAGCATTTGAAAGCATAATTAGCTAACGCATTAGCAACCTGATTTCCCTCTCTGTAAACATGCGCAACCTGCACCTACCACGGCCATTTTAGTAATCTTCGCACATACGGACAGTAGCCATATTCGAACCATCACCCAAAGGCTGCTGCAACATTGTGACAGCTTCCAAGCTGTCCATCTCCAATATAACTCGCCTAGTGCCCATTTCCCATGCCAATAAGAAGCCATCCTAAGCTCCCCACATTTCAACTTCTAAAGTCGAGCAAATCCCGATGCTTCGGCCAAATCCAATTCTCCAAAATCCGTGATGATCTCTAACCAATCCATCAGCTGTTGCACAACCAGTATTCACATTTCTTGCCCATCAATATTCACCTCCAACCATTCATCCCCGATATTTTTAAAGTTTTTATTATTTTATAAATGAAATATTTTGTTTTTAATTTAATTACAATTAAAATAATAATAATTTACAAGACATTTTTTATATGATAAATGTTAACTCTATTACAATTTAGACTTATTTGATTATTTTTAATAATAAAATGATTAAATTGATCTATTAAATAATAGAAAGGTTACTTTGAGTAAATTCCTATAATAGAATAACCTCTCAAGTACATTCACCTATTATTATTACATGAACTACTCACTTTGCTTGCATTTTGGGTTAGCTGGGAAAATGCCAAGGGGACGGGAACGGGAGGATCTAGAGCCGTGTCAAGTGAAATAGATAATTTGGGAATTTCGTATTCTCTAAAATGTTGTTTGATAAACAGGAAAATTAAGCTGAAAAAATAAGTGTTGAAAAATTAAGTATTAAAAATTTAAACACTGAATTTAAGTTATAAATTTTGTTTGATATATTGCTTAAAGTTAAAAATTGAATATAATTAGATTGTTTGATAAATATAGATTTATTATAAAAAAATTATAGTCTACATTTTATCTTTAATTTTAAATATTTCAGTTTATTCTAAACAAAAATAAAATAAAATTTGAAAGTGAAGTTTTTATAGAATAATATAATATAAAATTAAATTAATTAAAAATAATCCATTAAGTAATAAGTAACTCTTATCTATTTATTATTTTCGTAAAAAAAAATTCTATCAAATTGTTTCAATTTTGGATTATCATGTGTAAAAAGTTAAACCATTAATTTTCAATGGATTTAATTTTTCAATGATTTAACAAAAAGACCTCAATTCAATCATGTACAAAAAAGTAAAAGAAGACACATGGCACGTTAGGAATGACTGGGATCCATTTAGTTCTGCTTTTAAAGTATATCCACTAGAGATGTTCGTAAACCGGATTGAGTCTGTTTAAGCGAAGCCTAAATAAAAAATTTAGAGATTATCTTTGCTTAAATCCAACCTATCCAAAAATATAAGCTCAAGATTTTGTTCAAGTTCAACCCTATAATAAGGTAATTTGAGCCTACCAAGGTTAAATTCTTTTCGATAATCTACAATTGTATCCATCAATAAAGGTATAAAAAAAGTATTCAAAGACACTGGCATTAGGAAAAATGATTTAACCATTCTAGATTTGAAAGACAATTCACAAAAAATCCAACTATCAATCCATGAGTTTTGAAAAACACAATGCTAAAAGGATGTGAACGTTAATATTTCAAATTTAGCAACAACAAATGAGAATGATTGGTAGGGGTTACTTTGGGTATGGGCTTGAGTTTTATTTATTAAAGACGGGCCTATACTTTGGGATAAATAATATTTGGTTTGGATAAACATTTTATTACTATAATATATTAGTCAGGCCTGGCCCGAATAGAAAACGGACTTACTTTGATCCGCGCTCATTTTTCAGGTTCTTTTTTTTTTTTACATTTTCAAGCCCTTCAATATTTTGGGTGGACCTCTAGCCCTTTGACAGCTCTATTTCAAACCAAGAATTAAAAAGTAATAAATAAACTTAATTTTTATTATATTAATTATTAATAATAAATATTTTAATTTTTTAAAATAAATTTAGAATTAAATTCCTGATAATTTTTACAAAACATACAATAGATTGGGATACAACGAAAATATTATATAGAAAAATAAAATGACTCAGAAAAAACAAAAAAAAAAAAAAACAAACAACACCGCGAAATAAAATGATTATATAGTTAATATGTCTGGTTTAAATAACTGGTCTTCAATATCACATGCTTTGCATGTGAATTATATTTTTATACAATATTAACGAAATATGTATGTACAATATTTAAAAGATGGAGATACTGCATATTTATACTTTTAATTTTTACAAAATCTATGTAAATAAAATAATAAGATATTGCTTATTGATTAGATTGAATAGTTTAAATTATAATGAAGGTGTAATTAAAGATAGATTATTTCAACACTCATTATGAGTTTAAATAAAGGTAATAGAACAACTCTATCTTGAAAATTCACGTGAATATTTTAAAGATCAACTTTAAAAATGTAAAAAGCATTTTGAGATTTGAGATTGAGATTTAATTTGTATGTGTACACTGATAATAGATAAAATTAATTATGATTTTAATGTGTTAAAATTATAAAATTAATTTTAAAACATTAAATTAAATTTTTTTTTTATTTCTAGTATTGAAAATTATTTTAGCATTTAGCATTTTTTTTCTAATTTAAAACAAAATAATAATTTTATTAATTAAAAAGGTGAATTCAAATTGTATCAAATATAATGAAAGTAAACTCCATGAATTATAATATAATTTCTAATTTTTCTAATAGCTTATTTTTGTAAATGAAACAATTATTGAGATTAGATAATCTAATTGCATTAAAGTTAAAATAAAATCTAATTTCAAAACAAATACTAACAATATTACAAATATATTTAAATTTTCTATCTTAATCTTCTACTTCGAATTTAGTTCATCATTAATCTTATTATCATCTTCTATCTTGATCTTCTTCTTCAAACCATCATTATCACCATCCTTTTCGATCAACATTGGACTTTTGATGCAATAAATTGATTTGAAGTTACAAATTATTTAAATAATAACAAATTGAATATTAGTATTAAATTATAATTATAATTTTAATACTAACTAGAAAAATAGTATAAAGTAAAATTAAAATTAATAAGAGTGAAACTTTCATATTAAACAACGATGAGGGGAAGTGAACAAGATAAATTTAAAACAAATTTAGTAAAATATGTAAACTACCAATTTATAATGATAAATCTTAAATAACTTTAACTTGAACCACCCGATTTTAGTATGCGTATACAAATATAATTTTGTAAATTCCGTAAAATATAGAAGAAGTTGATTTCACGTCTTGTCTACTATTTGTAATAATTGCAACTATAGACTCATATTTTGGTGTTAACCCATCAAGAATGGTAGAAATATATTTGATATAAAAAATATGCTCTGTCGCAAATAGTCACACATGCTCTTATCACATTTCCACTGGGCATGTAATGAACACTGGAAGTTCATGATCTTTGTAGTAGATCTAGTAGAATGTAACTTTGTCTATGAAAATCCAAACTAAAGTGCAAAGACAATATCAAATTTGACAACATCAAGAACTAACAATCGATAAACTTATTGAATTCAGTTTTACATATATTGATTTGGAATTATTCAAAACACTATATAACATGTTATAATCTCGAAATTATGTGTTTTGACTCTAAATTGTTTGTTTGAGTTACTTCAACAAGAGAATGTAACATTCTATATTCGACCGCCATCTAAATTGATCGGGTATAAGATGTTACATGAAAGTTCTAATGCAATTATTTTTTCATTACAACCTCAGCAAAAGGCATGACTCTTGTAGAGTGTAATAGACTCCATGAATATTTGTTTGATGAACTAAAGTGGGTTGTTATCAATATGATAGTCAAGCCATAAGATATTAACTTTTACTGTTTTTCATTTTTGCTAAAGGAGAGGATAAAAGTAAGGGGAAGCTGAAGCTTTTATTTTCACTTGCTAGATTGTTTTGAAACTTTTATTGTTTCTAGATATTGTTGTTTGCATTTTATGAATTGCTTTTGTTGGTCGATGGTTGTGTTAATGAGTAACATTCTATTCTAGTTTTCTTTTCTTTGTGCTTGAAGTATTTGCTATAGGTTTGGTCAAAAATATCAAAGGGGAGATTGTTGGTGCAACTTACTTGTGGTATTAATTTTTGCGTATTTTGCATTTATTTTTTGTTGGCATTTTTGGCATGATTTTATGGAGATTTTGTATAATAAGTTGAAATAGAGTTTTATTAACAAGGATAAAAAAATTCATTACAAAATTCTTTAAAATAGACTGCTTGCGACCTTAATAATCCAATATTTCTCCTAAAGTTCCTACATAATCTAAATTTCAATCTCAGATGGGTTCCATTTTTTAGTGTCAATATATTGATTTATCCAACTAACTGATATATTAATGGTTTCCATACCACTCCATTGAATTACTTGGAAAACAAATAAATTCATGTTTTTCCATAGGCGCCATGCTATCAAGCCAAAGAGGGTGGCCCAAAGGATCTCTGCTCTTGACTCCCATTCTCGGTTTTTTAAATTTTGCCCAACCCACTCCAAGAGATTGCCTAAGAAGAAGTGTGATTGACAATTTTTGGGTACTATACTCAACCAAACTTCTTTAGCAAATTGACAATCTCTAGGGACATGCAGTATATCTTTTGTATTATGATGGCACACTAGACAAGCAGCATTTTGGCCAATTCCCCTTCACAAGCGCTCAAGGTTGGTAAGCAACTGTTGCCTATAAATAAGCCATAGGAAAAACCGTATACGGTGTGGTCCTTGATATTTCCATATGGTCCTCCATTTATTGTCTTGTGCGTTCCATGTATCTTCTTTTAGCATTTGATAAGTGCTTTTAATCGAGAAACCTCTATTTAAAGTTCTTATCCAAAAGACTTTGTCCGGTCCTGATAAAATCAAAGGTATGAATAATCTTTATTTTGAGCTAATTTGAAGTGAACTCTTATTGCCTTCTATTGTAGCTGCACTTTTCTTATATATTTAGATATGAATACGAGGAGATGTGGGTAGAGTTTGTGAAGATTTATCCCCATACTTTTTACACTCAAGGTAAATGATTTGATGAGATATAAGTGGATGAAAATGGATTGAAGTTTACTAAGTGAAATTGAACTCTTAACTCTTTGTAAGAAACCTTATTCAATTTTGGAAGATTGTATAATTAGTGCAACAAGTCTCGAACCTCAATCACAGCATACTTCATTTATATAAATAGCGAATTTAAATATATAAATCGATTCACAAATTTTATTATTATTTAGTTTTATAATTTGTCTTAGTAAATTCAAATACTTTTTAGACTTTAACTATTCAATCAGATATGTGAATTTAGATATTAGAGAAGGAAAAAGAAAATACTAATAAATCTATTGTCATCTCTATTATGAACTAAGAGTTGAACTAGTAATTGCAAGTAGTAGTTAATATTAGAAAATTTATCTGAATTTTAGATTGCAATCTGAAAGAATAACCTCAATTATAGGCTCATTACTGGAGTCTCCACTAACACATAAAAGGCCCCATATACATATAAAAAACACACTATCGATAAGCTCTCCTTTAAAAATGGTATCGTATCGTGTGTGAGAATCCACCAAGATAAAGCATCGTCTTCCCCTTTACTACTATTGTCTCTTGCGAATTTCGTGTCTTTGTGAGACCATTTACTTTTCCCTTTTTCTTTATTCATCTACGTTACCACTCTATTATTCTATCTAAATTTAACACTTTGACTTGACAAAAAATTTTCATGTCTTTCAAGCTTGATTCACATCTTATCGTCTTCATCCACCACAAATGTGTCAATTATATAACATTAATCACTCAATTTTTTTAGGTATATTAATTTTTAAAAAATAATATCGAAAACAATTAGCATTATTCATGTGAGTTATAAAAGGGTTGGACTTTATATTCTAATTATCTTTTAAGTTTCCAACTTTGATAACCTTAATTATCGAAAAAAGAAAAAAAAGTATTGAGAACTATTAAGCTTGACAATGAAGGTTAAATTATGAAAGCTTAAATTTATATCAACACCCATTTCCATTGTCTTCAACCATGCCCTCTTCCATACGAAAGAAATTAATATATATCAAAGTTAGACGGAGATATAATATATTGCATAAACAAAACTATATATGTATATATATGTTTTTTCATAAAGCGACGTATACAAATATTGCGTCCAGGGAAAGAGCAGAAAATAATATACATATCAGACAAAACCAACCAGGTTACAGTTCCATGATTCACATTAGCCAAAAAGGCTAGGGAAGTTCAGAGACTTTCAGAGCCCACTTGATCCAATCAACTTGGTTAACCCAAAAGTTATAGCCATGGCTAGCCACCCACCAACCAAGACCCTAACTGCAGACCTCACCCTTGGTGCTCTCCCTAACACAGCTCCCAACCATCCGAACACCGCCAAAGCCAAGCTCACTGCACCGACCACTACACCTAATCTCACCTTATACTCCTTTATAAACGATGCAGCTAGCAATGGGACCATTGCCCCCACTGAGAACGAAAGGGCTGAAGCTGCTGATGCTTGTAAAGGGTTTGGCAATGACTCTTTTTCTCCTTTTCTTCCTTCTTCTTCTTCTTCATCTGTTGTTTCTCTATTTTCGTCTCTTAGCTTGTCTCTCTTAAGCTGGGCCACCTCTATATCTAACTGTGAATACACCGAAACGAACTCACCTATTGCCATGCTGCAAGCCCCTGCAACTAGACCAGCAAAACCAGTTAATATCATGGCTTTAATGTCTTGTTTTACTGCACCAACACCCATCATCAGGGCTGCGGTGGAGACAAGCCCATCGTTGGCACCTAGGACCGCGGCTCGTAGCCATTGTGATCGTTTCGAGTAGTTGAAATCATCGGTGGGTTCGAGTTCCATGCTTGCTTGTTGTTGCTCCACATCGTTCACAGCAGGGATGGTGAACTTGTGGTTATTGATGGATGTCCCATTGGTGGTCTCCATGAATGGAAAATGGCAAAGAGAAATATGTTAAATTAATTAGAGAATGAAAAGGAAATGAGTGAAGGAAAGATGGAGAAGTCTGGAGGACACACGCCCCTCTACCAGGGTATTTATTGAGGGAGACGTTCACTGTGGAGGAGGCAAATGTGGGGTATACTAAGCACTCATCAACAAAATTAACTACTAATGTTTCACCAAGAATGAAATAAAAATTCGCATATATAACTTCATAATTAACAATATCTTTCCTACTAGATGTGTGCCTAAATTTTGTCGTCCGGCAATGGAGTGTATAGTTTACACGTTTAATATCAAAGAAACAAAAGAAACTCTCCTGCAAGATTATATATTCATATATATTAAGCTTAGATTCTTGGATATCCTTTATACTATAAATTAAGGAGATAATGAAGAAAAAGAGCAAAGTTCAAATAAGATAAAGGCAAAAGTGACTGATATACCTGAGAATGAGATTGTTAAATTACTACAAAAAATGGAACTTTATATAAAAATAATTAATTTAAAGTTGTAAATTTTAGGGCAAAGAGGAAAATTTATGATATGGAAGTCCAAGGGTATCATGGCCATATTGCTGCTAAGTAACCCATTACTATTATCATCATGCATGGTGTTGGGAAATATTTAAAGAAAGCCTAGCAAGATAATTTTTGAACCAAAAAAACAAGCTTTGTTGCTCAGTGAATCGCTTCTACCAGCCTTGACTCCACACTTCAAATTTGTATGGCCACATTGGGTAAAAGAAACTACAGTGATGATTGCTCCACTTTGCTGCCAAATTCTAGATGGGGAAAATAGAAGTAGGGAATTTAGGGTCTGGTGCCTTGGCAGTCAATATTTGGATAATCAACATAAGCATTTGTATTCGTGACATCTGTACTGATGGAAACCCTGCATTTATGATCATAATGTTTTTAGTAGTAACTTACTTTCATTATCAAATATTTCAATAACGAAATCAAGTCATGCATTATAAAAAATTAAACCCAACAAGTGATTTTAGATATTGATGTTTGTCCTTTAGTAAATCAAGGAGATATGACATCATATCCCAGAAGAAATGTAATTCAAGAAATGCAGTTACACCAGAACACAAATTCATGACTAAAGCATGACTTTTTAACAAGACAAAAAGGAAGTGCTAAGCGTTTCAAAATCTTTCCATTTCTTCGGTTATCCATTTTTCATTTTTACCCATTATATATTATTATTAATGGAGTAAAAACTTAGGAAAATAATTATATTTCCCAAATGGCATGAAAAGAAAACACCTGCTTTTCAAAGTCCAATTCCTTTCAAGAAAAGCTGCAATGTAGAAAAGATGAAGCTCATGGCCATAGAAGCTCCTATTACAATACCACTTTGATTATGTAATATATACCCTTTTTTGGGGGGACTGTCTTTTGGCAATATCCAATTAGACAATAAAGTTATATATAGGTTTAGGCTTTAAATTTCATCATTTTAAATACAATAAAGTTAATACTTGTGATTATATTGTGGGACTTAAAACATGAGAGTAATTACCAAATTCATTAATATGCTTACAACCCACTGAAAAGAGAACCCAAAATAAATGGATTGCTGAATGAGAGTGCACTGAATGGTGGTGATCAGATAATATTAAATAAACCAAGAGGAGTGTGCTATCCACGCGACTACCACCAACCTCCCCATTACTTTTTTATCTCTATATCCCACAATTTCTATATATCTATATATCTTTTCTTTTCATTTTATTGAAGGTAAACAATGTTACGTTAAGTATTGATTTCGCGTTAAATAGATATTTGATAAGAGCTTTAATCACTACTTTAAGAATGACGTTAAGGGGATTGCAAAGGCTTTCACCATTTAAAATAGAAAATTTGACTTTTAACCTTCTAAAATTTATAAAATTTTTAATTAGTACACAATAAAATTGCATTTTTTATTAAAAATGAATTTTTTTATTTAGTTCTTTAAAAGAATTATAAAACTATAAACTATTAAAATAATGAACATATATTTGAGTTATCGTAAAAATAAATAACTTAATTTCAATCCATAAAAAAATTTTGACTTATCCCTAAGCGCTCCTTACAAATCAAGACTTTATGCTTTATTTTATTATAATTATATTTAAAATATTTTTATTTAAGTGAATTTTTTTATAATCTAAATTTATATTATATAAATTTTGAAGATTCATATATTTATAGTGTGTTATTTTATAATTAAGGTTGGAATGTGATGAAACCTAAACTTTCATGTCACAATATAAATACTCTACTCTTATGATTAGACTAAGAAATTGTTGGCATATTATTATGTAGTGTAACAAAATATTATTTGGGACTGCATATATAAAAGCTTTTGGTTGGGGCAATTGAAAACATAAGAAAATGGTGAGATAGATACATTGTTGTTGTTTCTTTAATGCCTTTTTTTTTCAACTTTCCACTAAAACACTATAATGTCATCATATCGGTCAGACCAACCATACATGTTGTATGATGGAGCTCTAAGGGGAAGAGACAATGGCTTTTCATCTCATATATACTCCCATAATATTATTATTTTTGGGTTTAATAATTGCCCTCTTTTGCTTCTTAGACACATTTTACGTATACGCCTCTGTTTCCTTTTGTCCACTGGTCTCTAGTCGGGCGAAAGCAGCTACTCTCATTTGCCTTTACATTTGTCTCTATTTAAATATAATAATGAAAGTTCCAATTTCTTTTACGATTGGTTTTTTTTTTAATTTCACATAATATTAGATCTTTCGAATTTAAACTTTGATAGCAATAATTTTTTTATAATATTAAATAATTTATATTCGGAATTAATTTATTCGTTATAATAAAATTTTTATCCAATATTATCACCTTAATTTTTTTTTACCTTGCACTATTATTCATGTATGGAACCCGTTAATCATTTATCCAACTTTTAGACGAGGATGCCTTTGAATTTATTATAATGATGATTAGGTTTTCCTTTTATCCTTTTTTTGTACTAATTTTCAAATAATTGATCACCCAAATTAACAACATTAATTGTGTTTTTTTAGAGATGGTAATAGAGTTGTGTATGAGTAAATGTTGTTAAATCTATCATCATTTTATTGTTGGCACACTTTATTTTACTATCTGTTTTCTCTTTAATTTTTGCTACTTATATTTAATATTTTTGAAAGCAAGTAAATACATAATCTTTCAAAAAAATTAAACATGAAATATATGAATTTCATTATAACATTATTGTATTTTTATCCTTTTAATAGTTATATATACAAGGATAAAATGATAGTTTCATAAGGTAGGGCGAAGTGGGGCGGGCAAGCAATTACCATAATCGCTTTATATCCACTTGCCGAAAAAAAATTCATATGTTCTACCCTACATCCACTTTTCAAAAAAATAAAATTGCTCCATTAGAAGCAGATTAATTCAAAATCTATCGGACAGTTCAAATTTTACCATTCCTAATTTTAATTTATCCTGTGTAAATTATACAATAACATAAATTCAGTTTGAGGAGCCCTATGGAGTATGCATATATTATGTATAATTTAATTGAGGTTTAATAATAAAACATAAAATTTTAAATTTTAAAATCTCAATAAGAATTTTAAAATTAATTATTAAATAAATATTCAATAAATCCAAGAGTTTAAAAAATAATCATAGATATTGTATTTATATGTGTTTATCACATAATTTATACTATGAACCTACCTAAATTATTTTACATATTTAGTTATGTTTATATTGAAAAAAGAAAGAAAGAAAAGGAAGATATGATTGCAATAAAGAATGAACTACTTTGTAAAATAATATGTAAATAAAAATAAAATATTGTTTTAAACTTTTTTTAAAAAGAAAGAGACCTATCATAACTTTAGAAAAAACTTGATTATTAAAAAAAAACTTTAGAAAAACAACAAAAAAAGAAAAGAAAAGAAAAGAAAGATAATTTATAGGTAAAATATTGTGTTTGCTTTTGCTAATATCAATTCATAGGTTGCTTTCTCTTTTCCATTCTGACCCAATTAACATATTTAACAAAAAGTAACAACCAATAAGAGAAACCACAAAAGAAAAAGAACAGCCAAAGCCAAAGACCATTTTCTTCCTCAACGACTCTGGTCTTGTGGCGTTGAACATTTTCACCAATTATCTTTTTAGATTTTTTTGTCTTAGTTTTTAATTTTTAGGTTATAATTTTTAGGGATAATGACTTTTTACCCTCCAACTTTATAAAAAGTCATATTAGTCCTCTATTTAATTTTTTTTCTTCTTTTAGCCCTTGAACTTCCAGTTTTTGTCAAATCACCTCAAAATAGATGGAAAAGTTAACGTATGTTAACTTTGCTAGCATGGCATATACGTTGATAGCCACGTGGATGGAATGTCAACATTCAATTAATTTTTAAAATTTTAAAATATTTTTATAATTTATATTTTTTTGAATTTTTAAAATTTTAAAAAATAAATTAAATATTGATGTGTCATCCATGTGGCAATCTACATGTATGCCACATCAACAAAGTAAAAAACACTAACTTCTCCTCTATTTTGGGGTGATTTGACAAAAAAACACAAGTTTAAGAGCTAAAAAATACGTAAACTTAAATGAAAAGCTAAAATAACTTTTTTTTAATAAAGTTGGATGGCCCAATAAGATATTATCCTTAAATTTTAATGCAATTATATATGTATTTATAAACTAGCCTATATTTATTGTCATGTCAGTTTTTAACATATGTAAGTATGTAACTAGTGGTATAGTTTTGTGAATCTATACTATTTATTAAATGTTTTATTGCGTTGGTGTCATTTTTAATTGAATCCTCAATTCGATTAAAAAATTATATAACTACCATTAATTAATATATATATATATATATATTATGAGATTTGAACCTGCACCAATTAAATTAGTAAAATATTAAATTTATCACTCAACCAAAGTTTTGTCTTAATGTATTTATATATTTTTATTTTAATATACACAATATATTATCTCCATTAGTTGCATATATTAATAATGTCGTTAATTAAGCTGGTGCGATAAGTCATCTCAATAGTAACTCACAATTGTTAACAAAATCAAGATAAATCATTGTAGTGCATTTCGTATTATTTATTTGATGTAGTTATGGGTTTAAATTTCATTTTACTCATAATTCAATCTTTTTTTTATTTTAATACCGTACAAATTTTATGTGTTATTATGATTAATTAGTTTCAAACCATACGTTTCATTATCTTTTATATGTTATTTTTAAACACATATTTGTGTTTTAAATCCGTGATTTCCACGCTCATACACGTATGGTAGAATTTCTAATTTTTTTTAGTTTGTTATTTTTATGTATAGGATATATTTTATTTTTAAATTATATATTTTAAATGATTTCTACTTTTATACTCAGAGTTGATTTTTAGGATATTTATTGATACACTTAAAAATATAAAAATTAAAATTTATTCTTAAATTATTTTTTAAATTTTAAATTTATTATTTTTTATATCTTATAAATAATAATAATTGAATACATATTTAAAGATTCATATAAATAATATAACTTTACAATATATAATAATCATAAAATTAATTTTCTATTTTTAATTAAACTTAATTTAAAGTTATTTATCATCCATCAATCAATTTTTTTTTTTAAAAAAATTGTAGCTCCATTTAAAATCATAGCTTAAATCTTTACTAAAATAACATAACTTAATTTTCCTTTACTTGTAAGTATTTATGGACCGAATGGCGATATGAAAAGAATTTCAAGTTTCTTAAGCTGAAATCAGACGGGACAAAAACCAGTTGGATAGTATATTTCATTAACTTTTATAAATAAAATAAGGTCCCAATATTGAAATAATGTTTCCCATATCTTTTAGTTTTTACAACAAATTGTTCCCAATTCGATGAGTCAAAAAGGTACCCTACATAATTGGAGTCAAGAAATTCAGCCCTTTATCCAAAGCCAAGATACTTTGATAAGGTTCTTTCCACCATCAAAATAAAACACCACTGCACATTCCACGTCAAACCCCATGTTCATCATATTTGAGTTGTGTTAATTGTGTCGTTATTAGGGTTTTACTCTATTCTTATAGTTCATAAAAAAAAATGTATTCGAGATATAATAAAAAATTCAATTTTTTATTAAATTATTTTTTAAAATGTGTTAAGAAATTTAAAATTTAACATTTAGGGTTTTTCTTTCCTTTTTGGCAAATACTTTATTTAAGGCCCTGTTTGTGTTAGAGATAAAATCTAAGAACAAATGGTGGTGGGATAAGTCATAAGTGTGAGGCTGACCATGGAAATGGACAATCCAATTATGGAAAATGGTGCGGATCAATTCACTTCCAACCAAAGCCGATTTTTCTTTTTAAATTAGGTACATCTTTATCAAGTCAATTTTATATTCCACTTTAAAATCATAAAACATTCAACATTTTCTAACCGAAAAATATTTGATGTATTGTCGATGTATAAATTCTATACATTAATGACTAATAATAACATGATATTTTATTATTAAATTAAACAAAAAAATTATTTAAATATAAATAAATAATAATTAACATTATGGAATAATATTTGATGCACTCTTCGTGCATAAATTTATCAATGAATAATAACATAACATATCATCATTAAATTAAATAAAATATGGATGACTTGTAATTAAATACTAATAATTTTATTTTAACATTAATCGTAACTATTATAAATAAATATTAATAACTCTCGGATTTAGAATCTTGGATTTAAGGGTCTAGAGTCTTGGGTTTATATTTTCGGGTTTTAGCATTTATTTATAATTAAATTATTATTTAATTATATTTAAATAAGTTGTTTGTGTTTATTTATAAGCCCTCCACTATTTTTTATATTATTTAATGATGAGGTGTCATGTTCTATAATTTACCGATGGTGCATGGGAGTTATGCACTCACAATTCATCAAATATTCTATCTAACATTATTTAGCTTGAAATATGTTGTTAGTCATTGTATTTTGGTGATTTTTTTTGTACAGTGTTTACTTCTACCCATAATTTTTC